>OX375802.1:21800000-22339437 GCA_947359425.1 Lagria hirta
ATTGAAGCCAATGGTGACCTTAAGGTCATAAAATATTATAAACTCCATTTATGTTAAATATACAATAGTACATTAATTGGTGTTTAAATAGAAGAATTGAACAGTTGTCGAAATCTTCACAAAAATTAATATTTATACTTTTCAGAGATTTATATACATTGTCAAATAAAGCCCATCAAAACGCAAACGTCGAACAAATAACTGTTTGTGAGCGTCTGGCTTTATTAGTCGATGTGTTGATTTCACACAAAGATTTATGCGAGCGTTTAGAAAAAGGGTTAGCGCATGACCATCAACAAGCCTTACAAAAAATGTTGTCGTTGAAAAAACGTAAAATTCAAGGCGTTATCAGAGGAACGGATGTAAGCTTTTTATTTTAGCTTTTATATAACATTTTTTTTTCTCAATCCTGTTATAGACTGAAAGTGTTGAACAACTCGAAGCAAAAATGTTAACTCAAGAGAATGTTATTTCTAATATGGAGTTACGATCCGATTTTAGTTTATACTGTGTGCACGTGGAAACCCAATTAGTTTATGCATATCTTGAAACGTTGTCTTCCATTATTAATAGTTTGGTATCGTTACGAATCCGATCTCATTCGGAGGTAATTATAAAGTAATAGATTGAGATTATTTTTTTATTTAAATTTTTAGTTGGCGGAGGTCTGGAAGCAAGTGCAACCAACTGTACAACAGTACTTGCCTATTGATTGTATGGTCTTGAATGGAAATTCATAGGCCAATTTTGCCAGATATCTGATGCTGTTTTTACTCATTATTAAATATTGAGGTCTGTTCTCAAAGATAACTGACGAGAATAGACCATACTCAATCTATGAAGAAAAAGTGGCAACCTTGCTTATACTCTACTGCTAGTTAATAGTTTGTCCAGGGGCCAAATACTCTTTTACTATGTATTTTTTTTATTAAAATTAGGTGAACAAAGTGTCTTCAAAAGAACATTCCAATTCCAAATGTGATAAAATAAAAAATGTTATTTATAAATAAGATGATAATGTAAATATTGACTGCACAATAAACACTTAAATAGATGTGGAAATTATTTATTATATAGAAAACATATTTAAGCATCAGCAATTGTCACTTCAACTTCTACACCAGGTTCAATATTGATTGATGTAATTTGTTTAACAATTTCGGAAGGCGAATGCAAATCAATCACCCTCTTGTGAATCCTCATTTGGAATCTGTCCCAGGTTTTCGACCCTTCCCCGCAGGGCGTTTTTCTGGTGGTAATTCTCAAAATCTTGGTGGGCATTCGAACGGGGCCCTTCACGCGCAACTTTTGCTTCTTGGCGGCGTCGATCAAATCAGAACAGACCTTCTCCAAAGAGCGTACATTACGGGAAGTTAGAGTAATTCTAATGTGGTGAATTGGGGGCGAATCCTGCCCTGGCTTCTCCGGATTTGCCTCTTTAGTCGCCAAAGTCTAAAATTATAACCTTAAACTGCAACTTTGTTTTTACTTGAAATTTTCAGCTTACCATGATTATTAATCACGTACGATGATCAGTTTTAGCAGAAAATATAAAACCCAAATCGAATTTAAACTCAAAAATGAGTTTTTTGGTCACTAATACGAGCAACAACACGTGTAAGCAGAACGCGTGAATTAAAAAGGATTTAGAAAATCTTAGGCTTAGGGATTTTATTTCTAGCAGTAACTTTGACTGCCAGCTGTCACATTTAGAACGGCGCTTTTTTTAAATGCTTAGCAAAAAAAAAGTGTACTCGATATATTAAAACATTTTTTTCGAATTTGAGTTTTTAATAAGATTATTATTGTTTTCAATTTAATGTCTTTTATAGATGAATGTTACAACAATTGTGTGTGCTGTTATAGATGTTTTGAATGTTTAAAGGTTGGTGCAGCTGGTATCGTAGCTGTCATTGGCTGTCATAGATAGTGTTTTGTTTCGTATGGTAGCTGTCAGCCTGTCAATAAAATAACTACGCGTATGTCATAATTTTTTTAAATAGCGCTTATTTTTGAAAGAAAATTTGTATTGTTAAGCCGGATTTGTTTTAAAAAGTGGTTAGTGGTTCAAATTAAAGACAAAGTGATTTCAAGCAAAGCTGCAAAAATTTGTTTGCTACGAAAAATTCGCTCTATCCAGGATTTGAGGTTACTTCCCATGTATCAGGTAAGAAATTTTCAGTCGTTGTTTCGGCTAGCTTCCGAATTTTGGGTGGAGTACATAAATTGTATTTTTGTTGTAATATTATTTTTTTGTTGAAAATGAAACAAACTACGTCAAACAAAAGTTTTCAAGAAAATTTGAAATCAAGTGGCTTGCTGCTGTTGCCAACTTTAAGCAACAAAATTTTTTAGAGCTTAAAAATTTAATTTTGGTTATTTGAAACCTAAATTTGAAAAAATAGCTTATAAAACGTGTTTTATCGGTGATATTAGCGCACGACGTGTTCCATAGAAAACTAGCCTCGTGAGACTTGTGCGCCAAATCAACCTTTATAACACTAGTTCTGTAATATACTATTATAGAAAAAATTTATTGAAAAAAACCAGTTCAAGTGTTGACAAAATACGTGGATTATTGTGATAAAATTACAAACATTTTTAGATTTCACAAGCGACATAATAATGTAAAGCCACACTATAATTTATTCTTTTCTAAATCTACAGCTGCTATAAACAATTGCATAAGAATTTAAAACCTAAATATAGCAGTTATATAATTTTTTTTTGCGTCAAGTATGGAATAATTTTAGATTATTATTAGTCCTTATCGCGTATGCCCGTTTGTAAAAAAAGTTGTGAAATTGTCATTTTTTTGCTAAAAAAACATGTTTTTGTGAAGAAAAACTCATTATGTTTGTACAAATATAAACTGAAATTAATGATTGAACCTATTTTGATTAATTTTAAACATTGGTTAGAAACTATTTAGTACAGGGAGAAACACGTGATTGGAGATGAATGGCGTTCCTATTGGTGGAGCCTTCACATGACTTAGCAAAAAGTGGGTTGATTGGCTGGCTAGACATACTATATAAGTTTTGATGTGCACAACAGCTGAAAACATTTAATCATCTCGTTTATGCAGATAATCATCATTCTCAAGTAGTTCTTTCGATCCAGACCAAAAATGTCTTCCAAATTTCTTTACATTGCAAATTAATCTCAACGACAAAAAGTAGACGATTTCCACAATAGACAAAAACGAAAATCCTGTAAACAATCCTAATAATCCTCCACAATTTGCCAGAAAATCAGTTGGTCCATACAATTCATTTCTTTCCGACGTAATAAATTGCATATCTTTGAAGAAAATAGTTAGGCGTGTCATTTGAATGCTGAAACTTATTATAAGTGAAATTGTTTATCAAAGGGAAATTGTTACCCTGGAAATTCACTAAAATTGGCTTTGAAAGCTTGAAAAACTTTAGGCCAATTAAAATCAGCTTGAGACGTTTCGGCATTGTATGAAATTGAGGTGCAGCCTGGTAAACAGTCGCAATTTGCCGGTAAATCCAGTTCGTCTTCAAAGTCATAGCGGTAAATTCCTGTTTCGACTTCTCTTGCTAAAAGTTCCTCTAAAAATTGTTTTAGAAAATTAGTTAAAGTCACTTTTTATTTGAACAAAAATTGCAATGCGTTTATTGACATCAATTTTTGACGCTGACAACTGTTTCTAATCAGAAAAAAAAATCAAAAATTTGGCTTGTTTTGCAAATTTTATTCAAATTGGTAAAATTGATGTAATTACGTTGAGCTTCAAAGACACACATATTGCTACCTGAGCCACAGATTGGTGCAGATTCTACATCTAAAACGGCCATAAATAATCAGTGTTTTAAATTATTTGTGATACTTTACGTGGCATATGATAAGAAACACAACCACATCTTGCCAATGTATAATTAGCTAAACATTCTACTTGACAATTTTGTTGAGTATAGCTTTGGAAAAATTGAAGTTGACGTTCTTCAGAGAAGAAACAATGTCTTCTATGAGGATCATAGTTTCTTAAACCTGGCGACGTCGTCATCATATCTGGCTTAACGGCAACTACAATTTCTTGGTTTAGAGGAGCTCGGAAATATTGTGTTCCCACTCGCGGAATCTCAGCAGGATGGTGGAGCAGTACTTTGAAGCCTTGAACCGGACCTCGGCAGACGTAGTCCAAATCTTGCTCATAAGCTCTCAAAAGCAAAAACATGCCTGCTGAAGCTCCAGAAGCCATTGCGCGTCTTGGAAAAGTGTCTTTGCCGGCACTTTTCGGATAACCTTTCTCTAGAGTCCATCCTTCAGACTTTTGTCCATGCTCTAAATAGTCGCCATTAAGAAATCTAAAAAAACCTTAAATATAACTTTTCAATTTAGTCTTTTGGTTATTCAATTGTTAGTAATGTAATTTAGCCTACTTTATGCAATAAAATTTTTTTGATGAGAAATATTTATAAGCGCGAGAGTTGCGTCATCGATTGCTTGGTGTCGCAAGCGAGCGCACTCTTGTACTTTAGTTATCAGTTCAAGTTTCTGTTTTTTACAAAAGTACTTACGCGGCATTTGTCAAAAGTTCACTTTTGTCGAGCATGTTAAAAGTGAAACATATTCCATCTTCTGTTAGCATTGGCGAAAATAAATTACTACAAGTCTCATTTTGACTTGTCCATTTACAGCTGAAAAGAACTTCACCAAAAGGCGGTGCAATCTGGAAGTAATTTTTTTTATTAAAAAGTGTTTCAAAACATTTAAAACTTTGATACTTCTATTAAATACTCAATTGTTTTGAAACTGGTTGTTTTGTTTCCACTTTGATACAGATGATTGTCACAAATTAAGGAAGTGTCAGAGAATTTGGCCAATCTATCAAATTTTTGATTAGTACAATTTTGAGTATATAATGAAAAAAACTTACTCTTCTGCGGTTATACTGACATTCTTTTTTTTTAAATAATCATTCACTTTGTGATAGGAGTCTGTAAAATTATAAACTCTTTGTCTTATTTTGGTTTCGGAGCAAATGGTAATAGCCGGGAAAGGCACTTGCCAAACTGGAGTTGGGCTTTGAGCGAAGCTTACCAAAACTGGAGTTTGATCCCATTTAATCCAAGTTTGAATAATTAAACTGATACAAATGTATAGAGAAATACAAAACAATACCAACCAATACAATCTAAAATATAGTAAAAGTTTTCAAAATAATTATACTGATTGAAAAATAAAAAACAGAGACTTTTCGGTAATGGAGCGTTCCTGTTCACCCATATATTTAAATCCATGAATTCCAGTATTGCTAGAAAATTCGGAGAAATAATCGGATAAATTCTTACGAAAACCTGGATATTTTCGTTTTTTGGGTGTCACAAATGTAATATGGTCCAATGGACCTAAATCGGGATTTTTGGGGTCTGATAGAGTCATGGCAATTTCACTGAGTTAACTGGTACAAGTTTACAAAGTATGAATGGGGGCGAAAAAAAATTAAATTTTATCTACTATTCGAATCTGATGATAAAAGTTTTACACGCCACATCATCCCCCTTGTAAATATAGTATAAACAGACAAAATAATAGTTGTTTACGTTCATTAACAGCTTCACACCCTCGGCTGAGGGAATATTTTTCTTTAAAAGAGAGCTAATGAGTTGTTAATTAATATTATTTTGGTAAATCCCATGAGGACTGACTGAAGATAATTTAGTAAACAATGATTTTCTAAGGTGTGACAAATTACATTGTTTGTTCATTGATTCAGGTGTGTTTCTAACATTTTTTTGTTTAATTTAAGAATATATAACCAGACCTAACCGTTTAGGAGATTTTAATTGCTTTTAAGATTGTTTTTTTTCCAACCGGAAATAAAGTAAAGCTTTATTTCCTTGTTTTTGATCAATAATGAGGTACTTTATTCTTGATCATTGATTCAGGTCGATTTCTAATATTTATTCTTTAATTTAAGAATATATAACCAGACCTAACCGTTTAAGAGATTTTAATTGCTTTTAAGATTGTTTTTTTTCTAACCGGAAATAAAGTAAAGCTTTATTTCCTTGTTTTTGATCAATAATGAGGTACTTTATTCTTGATCATTGATTCAGGTCGATTTCTAATATTTTTTCTGTAATTTAAGAAGATATAACCAACTCTAACCGTTTAAAAGATTTTAATTATTTTTAAGATAGTTTTTTTTTTCAACCGGAAATAAAGTAAAGCTTTATTTCCTTGTTTTTGATCAATAATTAGGTACTTTATTCTTGATCATTGATTCAGGTCGATTTCTAATATTTTTTCTTTAATTTAAGAAGATATAACCAACTCTAACCGTTTAAAAGATTTTAATTATTTTTAAGATAGTTTTTTTTCCAACCGGAAATAAAGAAAAGCTTTATTTCCTTGTTTTTGATCAATAATGAGGTACTTTATTCTTGATCATTGATTCAGGTCGATTTCTAATATTTTTTCTTTAATTTAAGAAGATATAACCAACTCTAACCGTTTAGGAGATTTTAATTGCTTTTAAGATAGCTTTTTTTCCAACTGGAAATAAAATAAAGCTTTATTTCCTTGTTTTTGATCAATAATAAGGTACTTTATTCTTTAGGGAATAAGAACAGTTTAAATAATGTTGTTGGTAAGCCTTTTTATCGTATCAATATCAACAGTCATGTAAGCCTATCCCAGCCAGAGCAAGTTTATTCAAACAAAATTGATATATGCCAGCTGATTTTAATCTCTATTGCTAAGTCTTACTGATGAGTACTAATAAATCTGTTAATTTGTTTTAATTTTATTAGTTTTTGGCAGCAATATGAAAGCAGATAGCAAATATTGCATTTCTTGGTTGTGCGTTTCAGACCAAAAGCGTTAATGTAATGACTTTCCGAAAAAACAAAACATGTTTAAGCTTACAGGATTTGATTGAATTATTTTTTCTATTTATTTTTTGGCAGAAAAACTGTAAATTTGGAAATTAAATGAATTACAATAATTTGATATTTTTTTGAAAAATCAGTTTATGTCTGGTGTCTTTCTTTATATAATTTATGATGTTTCATAAATAATAATAATAAAAAATATGACAATAATAGTATTTTTATTGTGTAATCAAGTATTGTCGGCGTCGCCGTTCATTTATTAATGGTTATTAATATAAAAAAAAATTGCCAATAAAAAATTATCATTTAAGAAACGAAACAATTGAATATTTTATGATTTGTTAGTGACATTTTTTGTCACTAATTAGAACATTAAAATATACTTAATTGATTAAATAAAAAAAAAATTATATAACTAAATACTTTATTTTGAAGATGGCCAAAGTACAGTAGCTGAAATTAGTCAAAAAAAAAAGGAATTTTGGCATTTTTATTAGACTTTTTGCAAAAACAACAATATTGAGGCAAAACTAAAATAAAAATTTGCGCAAAATTAAGTACAGCAAAAAAAATGTAAAAAAAAAGTGTTAGAATCATAAATACTAATTATAATAAATTTTACATTAACTTTTTCCAAACCATTGGGTTTTTCCAAATAGTCTAATATTGCATAAAAGTCGTAAAGTTAAATAATAGAAAATTTCAACCAATGACAATATTGAAAAACCGGTGAAAAGTCCTAACAAGCCTCCGGCATTTGCAAGAAAATCCGCAACTCCATAAAGTTCATTTCTTTCCGACGTAATAAAATTATTTCCTTTGAAAAACACTTGTAAATAAGACATATGTGCCCTAAAATGTTCTTAATTATAATAAAATAGAAGTACACAAGAAACTTAACTTTAAAAGGGATGAATTGTACTTTCGTTGCCAATCCCACTCGGATTGGGAGTTTTCAATTAAATAACTCATTGAAGTACATTCGGGCATACAATCGCAATCAAAATCGTCTTGATTTAATGTTCTTATTTCTTTGGCATTGCGAATGCTTTTTTCAAGTCGCTGTGATAGCAATTTTTCTGAAAACTAAAATTGTTCAAATCCATCTAAAGTGATTCCAAGCAAATATGAGCCTCGGACAATATGTGAACGAAATTAGTAAATTGACCAATCAGAAGCTCAAGAAGATGTGTATGCCACGCCTCTCTAGGCTTCATGTTTGCTTGGAAGCACTGTAATTCGTTTTTTTGAACCTTCCGCATGCTGCATACATTGTTTTTTTGAACCACCACAAATACTTTCATTTTCAGTTCCTAGAAAAAAACATTTTGATTTCTATGCAAATATATTATGGAAGTAAAATAAAAATGTTACTACAGAAAAATTGCATTTTTTTTTAGCAAAATTGTTTATATTATTAAAATCAATATTTCTTATAGTTTTAATAAAAAGAAGATTTTTAATTCAAATGAGTCATTATTTTGCTTTTTTTTTGAAACTGTATCTAATTTTTGCATTTTTTTATAGTTTCTCAAAGAAGTTTAATAGTTGTTTTATAAAAAAAGTCACTAATAAACTCATAGAAAACAAATAAAGTAAACTTTAGCCAAATATTTTTTAAAGTTTTTGAAATATGACTGATTTTATAATGAAGATCTATAGTTTACATATTAATCTTTAAAATTAAGAAGAAATAACAAAAAAAAAAGATGTTTTTCTTTATTTTTAATTCAAATGAATCATTATTTTGTAATATTTTATAAATTTTGAAAAATGGTGGATGCGCTAAATACAAAATTTTAGTAAATGGTTCTAAATGGCAGTTGCTACCATTCTTGATCTTCAAAATTAAGAAGAAATAACAAAAAAAAACAATTTTCTTAAATTTTGGTTCAAATCAGTCATTATTTTGTAATATTTTATCAATTTTGATAAAAATCTTGAAAAATCTTTAAGTAAATTGTTCTACAACTGTCGCCACTACTCTTAATCTTTTAAATTAAGAAGAAATAACAAAAAAAAAGATGTTTTTCTTTATTTTTAATTCAAATGAGTCATTATTTTGTAATATTTTATAAATTTTGAAAAAAATTTTGAAAAATGGTGGATGCGCCGAATACAAAATATTAATAAATGGTTCTATATGGCGTTTGCTACCATTCTTAATCTTCAAAATTAAGAAGAAATAACAAAAAGAAGATGTTTTTCTTCATTTTTGCTTCAAATGAGTCATTATTTTGTAATATTATGTTTTTTTATGTCACCAATCGTCAATTAAAGGTTTCTATAGAACATTTTTACATACAAATGTATATCTATTCTTTACGAGGCATATAAAAGTCCACACAGCCACACATTTTGAGAGTGTAATTAGTTTTACATTCAATTTGGCAATTTGGCTGCGTGTATACTTTAAAATACTTTAAACTTCTTTCGGAAGGAAAGAAACATTGTCTTCGTTCTGGAAGATATTGCTTGATTTTATCGGACGTAGTAATTATGGAAGGCATCATAGCTGCGATGACAGCCCGATTTAAAGGAATTCGAAAATGTTGTTCTTTTACTCGTGGCATCAATGCTGGATTATGAATTTGAATCTAGAAAAATAAAATAATTGTAGTTTTTGATACAAAATTGTACTGTCAGTTCAGTTCTCAACTGTGAGATCTATTTTCAATTTAAAGAAAACTGAGACAGCGGACGTGTTTCATACAACATTTTTTGCCCTCGTTGCCTTAAAATCTTGAAAATTTCAATGTATCTCTAGTTAAAAGTTAAATGGAAAGGTTTATTTTGTTATTTATGGCAAAAATGTTTCGAATTATGTACCTAAAATACGTAGAAAAAAATATGTTTAAAAATGGTGGAGGCGCCAAATTCAAAATTTAAATTGATTTGTTTAATGAGGTGAGTTTATACTGTATTAAAATTACAAAATACTTGAGTTGTAATAGAAAAATGTCAATTAATCATTAAAAAGTTAAGAATTTGGTCAAAATGTTAATATGGTGGAGGCGCCAAATTCAAAATTTGTTTAACTAGGTGCGCTTCTATTGTCTTACAACAGGAAATTCAGGTCAAAATTGCACCTTATAGCCTTGAATAGAATTGCCACAACTAAAATCTAAATCTTGATCAAATGTTCGAAGTTTTAGCTCAAAATCATGGGTGGCTCCAGCTAATAGCGCTCTTTTTGGATAGGTATTTTTTTCGGCTGAATATTCGTATCCGTTTTCTAAAGACCATTCTAATGTGATGTTGTCAATAAAATGATAATTTTTGTAGTGTTTACTGAAACACAAAAATAAATATATCACACCATATGCTATAAAATACACACAAATTTAAAACTAAAAAAAAATGACGTTTATGTGTGAAAAGTGACAGTTCTGTGAGAAAAGAAGATATATTGGCAGGTGACATGATAAAATGATCATGTAAGTGCGGGATTTTTTATGATATTTTGACAGTAATATGTAATAAATTGTTTTTTTTTTGTTAAATGTTGAACAAAAAAATATAACTATTATAGTGTTGTAAAAATATTTTTGCAACTTGCCTTTATTTTGATACTCTAATAGACTCATTAGAGAACGCTAGGTTATAGATTTCGGTGCGGTATAAGCCATTAGAGTACCGAACTTTTTTTTCTAAGAAATTTTTAGGTTGGTAGAACTTAATTTGACGTTTTTTCTGTCTGTCGATAATATTGTGAATTAAAATTTGAAATTGCAATTTTCGAACAACAAAGTGAAGTGAACAATTAATGGAAAGTATATTTATGTGAAATAATAGTGTAAATAATACGTGCAATGGTCTAGGAAGAATAACCGATTCCATTAAAGCAAAAGTCACGGTTTATATGTGACTTAACCTAAAAAAGTAGGTATCTTACAATAATAATAATGAAAACCAAAATAGTTTTTGCTATTTCACGGATTTCGGGAGGCCTACATGTAAAGTTTTCTTCCATTTTCGTATTTTGGGACTGACAGAATTAGAATTTTGGGATAAAACAAAAGAAAAGACAACTAGTTTTTGAAATCAAGGTATTTCCAACCCACCACTCCAAAAATCCCTAAATCGATCAAATTATAAAAAAAATGCTCAAAAACAGCATAAAAAAGGCAAATTACAAAAAATAGTATAAAAAATTCGTTTCATAAGACCTTAAAGCACTTATTCTTTAAACTTTGCCACTCGTTTTTTAAACTTGAATGTGTGCTTTAAGACATAAATGTCTTATGAAACTTGTTTATTAATATACTATTATTATGCGCAAAAAATATTTATTTATAGTCTGTCGCCGCATTGTTTGATCAAAGTTTGTAAGGTCTGACCTAGTAATATTGTTTGTACTTTAACCTCAAAAATTAATGAATGTTCGAAACTTACACTTTATCTGTAAAAATATCTTGGCGATTTAATAGATTGAATGAGTAGCAAAGGCCTTCATCAGTTATTATAGGCGTAAAAATTTCTGAACAGTTATATGATTGGCCCATAAAATAACAATCAAAAATATTATCATAGAAGTTTGGTCCAGCATTTTCAAAAAAATTAAAAATATCATCGTCAAATGTTTCTTTTGATTGTAGAACAATTTTCGGGTCATGTTTACACAACATGGCCATGTAAGCAAAATGTAGTTCTCTAAAATAAAAAAAAAATTAGATAAAATTTAAAAAAAACTATTAGGTTTTTTTTGTGAAAAGCCTAAATGACAGTACTAACTTTTCTTGCGAAAATGTGAGATTGTTTAATTTTCTGGCTAAGTATTTACTGTAGTTGAAAGCTTTTGGTCTAAATTTTGTCTCTGGACATATTGTAACAGCAGGAAATGGTATTTGCCAAATTGGCGTTTCTTTTGTGGCAAAACTCACAATAACTGGCGAGTTTTCCCATTTCTGATATGCAGTGATGATAAATGTAAAACAAAAATACAAAGCTATTCCTAAAGCAGATAACCACCAAATCCTAAAATATTATTTTCATAAAATTTTAGCTATAGTCTGTTCAGATTCAAGAAAGAGTATTTTGGTCATTTGAATTTTGAATGGTTTTTAAACCATATACGATTTTTTCTGCGTCCTGCCCTGTCTGAAAAATCGTCGACCATCTCCCACTTCATAGATATGATCACGTGGAGCCTGCATGCATTTGTTTTCATGCACTCTTTCTTGAATATGAATAGAGTATAGATCTAGATACGTACTTTTCCAAAATAGTTCTATTTTGTTCGCCCACATAAGCTAAACCATGAATCCCTGATTTGCTGCTATATTCAGAAAACAAACTTTGTAAGTTTTGCAAAAACTTATTGTTGTTTTTAGTAGCTTTTGCATCTGATGCGCTACTCATTTTTGTTTATAATAAACACAAAATAATTATTCCATTAAGTAATTAATGTTAGAGGGTGGCGTTTATCTCAAATTTTAATTAACGCAAATAGTTGTGAATATTGATCGATGTTTTTAGAACATTGGGAGCAATTAGCAGAAAATTTATACATTATTCATATCAAAAAAAAAATAGTACATTAAATTGTGGCACGCTAAAGTCAATAAACGCATTTAACGACTTTACAACAGTCCAGTTCGTTTATCTTATATCAACCATTTTACTCAGCACTATTTCTTTACTGACTAACTCTGTCATATATCGGCCTCAGATCTCGACTCAGCCGATCAGTGCAACAGTACGCAGCCGAATACTATTCTCGTATATCTAACGTTCTGTATAGATAATTGAGCAAAAAAAATAATCGCTTTAAACTGGGACATGTTGCATTGATCTTTTTATTTTACTTGTTTGGTAGTAACTATAGGTTATATTGCATATCATTGATATGCGTTTCAGGCAAAAGACGCTAACTTAATAAATATACGTTATATCTCAATTTAACTCTATAAAAACTAACATCTGTCATTTATTAGAGTATTAAAACATGTAAGGTGGCTTCTAATAGATGTTGTTAGTATTATTAAAAAGTCTGTATGTTTTTAACAATTTTTTTATTGACATATAAATAGCCATTACCTACAATAATATACCAAATAAAAGATATTTTAACAATTATTAACAGTGTAAATTTATTATTTTTTCTTATAATCGAAATATTTGCAAGCACATCTTGAAGCTAAAGTGGCGACAACACCTAAACCAAAAAATACAATTTGTAAAATGTATCGTGTACTAATACTGGGTCTTTTCTTTGTCATGGCACTTAAAAATCCAATTTTCTTTTCGGAATATGGCGGATATCTGGCATTTTGTAGGCGTTCTCCAAGGTTATTAGCTTGTTTGATAAGAATTCCTTTTTTATGGGAAAATGTATCAAAGGAAAATTTCCCATGATAAGCACCAGCTCCACTATTTCCAACACCTCCAAACGGGAGACTATCGCAACTAAAATGCATTAATGTATCATTAACGGTAACACCACCACTTGAAGTGTTTTTTAGGAAGAGATCTACGTGGGCTGAGTTATTAGAAAAAACATAAAGAGCTAAGGGTTTTTCTCTAGCATTGATAAAATTGATGGCATCTCTGGCGTTGTCTACAGTGACAATAGGAAGAATAGGTCCAAAAATTTCTTCTTGCATTATCGGATCTGTAGCTTTAACATCAACAAGAATAGTGGGTTCAATAAAACGCTCATCGGCATCAAAACTGCCTCCATATGCAATAGTTTGGCCTTCAAGCAATTTGACAAGTCGTTTAAAATGATTTTCGTTGATAATTCTGGCAAAATCTAGTGACTGCTTGATTTTGTCACCATACCATTCTTGCATGGTCTTTTTTGCAGCAGCGACAATTTTGCTTTCAACCTCTTTTGAACACAGCAAATAATCTGGTGCAATACAACTTTGTCCGGCATTAAAACACTTTCCGAACATAATTCGTCGAAGAACAAGCTCAGCATCAACAGTGTGATCTGCATAAACTGGACTTTTACCTCCTAATTCTAGAGTTGTTGGTGTTAGAAATTTTGCTGCAGCTTCTTGAATTATTTTTCCTACATGAGTACTTCCGGTGAAAAAAATGTAATCGAAACGCTCTTTTAATAATTCAGATGTTGTACGAGCATCTCCTTCGAAAATTTTGTAGCAATCTGTATCTAGATATTGTGGCAAAAGCTCCGCCAGCAGTTTTGCGCTAGCTGCGGCCACTTCTGAGGGCTTAACTATGGCGCAATTTCCTGCAGCGATAGCGCCAGCAAGTGGAGACAGAGTTAGCTGGAATGGATAATTCCAGGCACCGATAATAAGCACCACCCCATATGGTTCACTTTGTATTAGCACCTTATCCATGATATTAACCAACGGTTTTCCGGGTTTTTCTGGCTCTATCCAGGAATTCAAGTTGTAGATCATTCCGCGAACATCATTTTTTAGATGATCTACTTCTGCTATGATCGCTTCTTGTTTGCTCTTTCGGAGATCTTTTTCTACAGCGTGGATAATCGCTTCGCCGTTTTCTTCGTACATTGTAAGCAACGCTTTCAGCTGATTTAGCCGAAAAACGGTGTTTTTTGTAACGCCGCTAGCGAAAGCATTGCGGACACTTGACACAACTTCTGAGGGATTTGACATTTTTGCTTTATTTCTGTAAAAAATAAAAATAAACACGTGAGATGAATTATTTTTTACAGCAGAGTATTTTAAGAAATTGTTTTTAACCAAGTTTAGAAAAAAAAGAGGAGGTTCTCAATTTGACTGTATGTTTTTTTATGATACTTTAGAATTTTTGATCTGGGGAAATCTGGCAAACAGATCAAATTCGGTTTCCCAGACATTATCAAAATGACTTTTCCGTTCATTATCATTGTCCATGGAAAGCTGGTGCTTTCCATTTAGTCCCATTTAAATTTGATCAAGATCTGATCAGTAGTTTTTAAGTTATTGTTATTAATGCTTTTTTTGACATAAATTTTTGACACTTAAAAATAAATGAGAATTTAAAAAAATCATTTTCAATATTATAATTAAATATTAGTTTATTTATTTAATTAATTTAAGTAAATTAAAGAAAAATTAATATTTATATTAAAGCCAAGTTCACAATTTTTCATTTGACTAATTATGTTTTTATTATTTGTTTTTATGAAAATATTTTTTTTAACAATCAAATGTGCATATTAATTAATATTTAGTGAAACAAACATAATTAGGTAAGAGATATGATAGAAGGTTATGGCGCTGTATTATATTTCAAGGAATTTTAGTAATAGTATTTATTTTTTACTGCTTGTTGATAGAGAATTCTATTTAATATTTAGAAAATTTGATTTAATTTAATTAAAATAATTATGTCATCAAAAAAAAACACAAACATATAAGAAGAAAAAAGCAACTTTTTTGTGTTGTGTTGACTGAGTCAACTTTCTTTATAAATAGCTTAAATTAACAATTTTGTCAAATTATTAAAAAAAATTTAAATACATTAAAAACGACCTGAATATCACAATGCCATAAAAGCGGAATAATTGATTTATGTTTTGTCATTTTGATAATTATAAAAAAATGTCTTAAAAAAACATTTCCAATTATAATATAAAGCAAAAACTATGTCGTATAACCCTAATAGTATCAAACACTGTCAAAATATTGTTTTTGCAATTTGTCTTCATTTTGATGCTTTAATAGACTCATTAGAGCACGCTACGTCATAGGTTTCGGTGTGGTTATAAGCCATTAGAGTACCGAACTTTTTTATCTAAAAAATTTTTAGGTTGGTAAAACTCAATTTGACGTTTTACCTGTCTATCAATAATATTGTAAATTAAAATTTGAAATTGCAATTTTCGAACAACAAAGTGAAGTGAACAAATTAATGGAAAGTATATTTATGTGAAATAATAGTGTAAATAATGAGTGCAATGGTCTAGGAAGAATAACCGATTCCAATAAAGCAAAAGTCACAGTTTATATATCACTTAACCTAAAAAAGTAGGTAGCTTACAATAATAATAATAATAATAATAATGAAAATCAAAGTAATTTTTGCTATTTCACGGATTTCGGGAGGCCTACGTAAAGTTTTCTTCCATTTTCGTATTTTGGGGCTAACAGGATTAGAATTTTGGGATAAAACAAAAGAAAAGACAACTAGTTTTTGAAATCAAGGTATTGCCAACCCACCACTCCAAAAATCCCTAAATCAATCAAATTCAAAAAAAATGTTAAAAAACAGCATTAAAAGGGCAAATTAGAAAAAATAGTATAAAAAACTCGTTTCATAAGACCTTAAAGCACTTATTTTTTAAAAAAACTTGAATGCGTGTTTTAAGACATGTTTTTTATTATACTATTTTAAAATAAAATTATATACAGTGTGTTCATAAATTATTTAGATCTACTCTTGCTATGAAATTTAGAACGTCTGTTAATTTTTTGATAATATCATACATTTCTCCGTATGATATTATGGACCAGCTTTGACGTTTGTTTGACATTTGTTGGCAATCAAAGACAATAAATAGCTGTTACAAGTATGCTCCTATATTAATAATTTTTATTAAACATGTTTCATTAAAATATTCTCATGTGAAATTACTCATAGTTAGAAATATAAGGTAAATATTTTTTGACAGAGTTTAAAACAAATTTTTGACAGCTATTATTTTCTAATAAAACATGTTTTTTGACAAAAAAATTTGATGTAAGAGATTGTTTGTAATACATTTTGATAGTGACAGTTTTGATGATATTAGAGTTATTATAAATAAAGGCTTTATTAATTCGTCTTTTTCTGGAGACACTCTGTATACAGAAATAATTTTACTTGTCAATTTATTTGTGTGTTTTAATTTATTAAAGATGACCAATTCACACATTATTTATTAGATCACTTTGAACAATAATGGTACATGTTGTTTTTTTTACAAACTATGCTTCTGTGTCGCTCCGTTATAGAATGAGGGCGCTCGTGTTGATACATCAACAATATAAATAATACTTTAATTTTGACAAAAACGGCGCCTCATAAGGAATGGTGAATTATTAAGCAATTTTTTTGATAGGATCATTGAATACTGTATAAGTTACAGAAAAGAGATTTTACAGTCATTCTTTGCACAGATTTATGCCGATGAATTTGTAGACGGGCACTTTCAGCGAGCTATTTTTTTTCTTTATTATAATAGTTCAAGTGCTTAATTTTATCTCATTAATGTATTGAACTATCAATTCATTAAATTAAAAGTGATGTTAGATTATGTTGGAATGTGAAATTAATAACTGTCACTTTGATTCGATGGTAAAGGCTTGTTCCCAGTTCAAAGTTTTTTGTATTATTATTGTTTCTTTTGTAAAAATACTCTAATAAGTTGACAGTCACCTGTTTTAGGTGTTTCAACAGCTGTATTTATTATATTATTTACACTCAGTCATTGTCGATCTTAAAATGTAAAATTTTTCAACTACAACTTTTTATTCTCACTTTTAGCAATAAGCCAAAATGCTAAAAAAGATTTCCACACAGGCTCTATTGATGATCAAAAATTACAATGAATATTTTAATCTGTTCTAAAAAAAAAATAGTAAGACACGAATTTCCTTAGGATTGATAAGTTGACAACAATTATTACCTCATCGGTTAAGTTCTATGACGTGCATTGGCTGTTTAGATGGATGGACTTTATTCACTTTAGGCAATTGTTTTTTTGAATATATTTTTTATAATAGGTAGAGATTTATAGCAACAATTATTTTATTATTATTAGCATGTAGATTAAAACAAATAAATTTTATAATCTAATCTAACTATACGAATAATGTTATCACACATCAAAGTCCTCAATTTGCACAAGTCATCAATTTTTTTTTTTTGATTTTACGTTTGTTTTTGTATCCAAATATTAATGAAAATATAATATATTATAGAAAAACTTACGAGATTTTTTTATTTATCGAATATTTTGCTGATGTTTTTCAAATCACCACAACACCGCTCAAAAATTGTACAAAATATGTATTTTATAGATAGCTTCATCAAACTTGTTGACCTTAGTATCTGTCATATCCTTATATGTTTTTGTTGAAGTATTGTTTTAATTTTCCATTATCAGTGCTATCGTATAGAATATAGATAGTGCTAATAATTTAAATTTAAAATCACCATCAGTTAGGTTACTGCCTTGAAGACTTTTATTTATTTTTTTTAATAATTTTAAATGTAAAACTGCATTTATTAATAAACATTAAATATTATATTTTCGAGCTAACAATTTCCTGCAATGTCATCGTATTTTGACTATGAATCGGCATAATAAGATAATAATGAAAAAATTAAGTAAAAATAAATACTTGCTAAGGACAAGGTTCACTGATAGAATAATCAATGTAATCAACTAATTAAATAAAATTGTTTTTTTTAATCAAATAGCTGTTTTGCAAAAAAGTTAAATTGTTAAATAACTACTTCTAAATTTGAACTATTTTGAATAAAAATTTTATTTATTTATCCAATCATATATTAGGACACAACAACTTTATTTGAGGATGACAACTTTTTTTATGATTTTACAGTAATTAGTTTAATAAAAATAATTCTATAATATTAGACGGCCTAACCTAAATTTTTGACATAGTGAACAATATCTTTGGTTGTTCACTAAAATTTTGTAGTCTTCAATCTAACCAAATTTATTGCAACTTATCAAATAAATATTCTTAAATCTAGACAGATATTTATTATTAAAGCAACATGTATAGACATGTTACTTCAATATTAAAACAATGAAATTGGAAATACGCTGAGAAGAAAATGTCAAAGACAGAAAAAAAATGTTTTAACTTTTACAATCATTGATATAGTTAAAAAATAGCAAAAAGGTTGTAAACGAATAATACTCTGTAATTTTGGAGACACAGGGTATAGTTGTCTATATATTCATTTGGACATGTTTCATTCTCATTGGAACTCATCAGTAAGTCAGATTTGAGTAATCTATGTATGTTTTGCAGCTAACTTCACTTCACGTCATCATTTTCTTATCTTGATTGAATTGCAATCTACTGCGCATGTCACTTAAGATGGCGGCGTACACTGGCCTCCTTCTTGTGTTGATTGTTTTTGAGTAAAAATTTTTAAAAATAACTTTAAAATGCTTATTGCCTTTTGATTTTACATTTTTGGAAAGTATGGTATTATTAAGATTTTTTTGACTGCTTTATTGGAATGTATTCGTTTTAGTTTTGTTGATCGAATCGAAAAATTGGTCAAAATGGCAGATCAGAGTAATCAAGGTAAAAAATTACAAATACGTTTTTCTTTTTCTTTAATAAATCTGCGGAAGATTTTATAAAATTTGAATAAATTTTAGTACGGCGACCGAAAAAAATGGAATTTCCTCCCGCATCAAATAACAGCTCGGGCGCGTTTCGCCCATTGCCAAGTCAACCTGGGGTCTCTGAAAAAATTAGCAATGCTACAGCAGGCAACGGCTCTCATAGGCCGAAAATGTGTTTGCCGCACGTCACAAAATCAGCAATTGATCCTGCGATTGACAGGACTCGGTTAGTATAGAAATCACGTTTTTGACTTATTCACGGTTTGTTGGGCTTACTATATATAAATTACAATTTAATAACGACAGATCAATAAAAAAACTAATTGTGCGAGGCAGTGAATTATTTTGAGTTGTTACTTTAGCCACTTCCACAGAATGACATTTCATACGGAAAAATAGATATAACTAAAGTTAGAAATGTTAAACATTATAATTATGGAAATGTAACATTATTACTAAGATATGAGTTAAAAATTGACTCATATTTATGAGAATTTTCAGCTTTGACAGATGCAGCTAAGCTTAAACCTAACCTCAAATTAATCGGTCTCCTCAAGTGTCTGTCAACAAAAAACCTGACCTGACCTGCCGCTTATAATTTTGAAGAAAGTTGCGACGTTATAGTGGATATTAACTGCTTAAATCATATATGACAGCCTATTTTTTAGTGACAGAACAATTAATTCTGACATTTTAGATAAAATTTTGTTTTTTTTTGGAAGTGGCTGCCGTATCACACTGGTCCAGTAGCGCAACGGTACCAATTCGAAATTATTCATTTCTAAGACTGGTTTTATTGTTGATATATACCATTGGCAAACATTGTAGAATAACTGTAAACTACTCAAGCAGCCGAATAATGATTAAGGACTAATTTTATACCTGGGTTTGCTTCCAATCACAATAGAGATAAATCTGACAGTTATCAATTCAAAAATTATTTACTTTATTGGTTTTTCTTAAAATCAACAAAAATATAGAATGATTAAGTATTAAAGAGTGTAAAACTGACCCAAAATTAAAGAATATCAAACAATGCACTCATATAGGTAAATGACTAAAGCCGTGACTGTTTGAAACCATAAGGAACTCTATATTGGTTCAGTGGACGTGTGCAACAGCACGCAGTCGAATACTGTAGTAAGTGGTAATAAAACGTTTCTCATTCAAATTTAAAAATTGGAGCTTTTACATAACAAACATGATAACAAAATTACTTTAGCTCTGCAAAAATGTTTGCGAATGAATAAGAACTTGTTCAATGATAAAAGTTGGTATAGGTTAGTACTTAAACCCAAACATACCGTGAATAAAATTATTATACATACGCACAAAAATGATCACAAACGCTTATTTGTATTAATTTTTGTAAAAAGCAACAATTTTGGACCTAGCGAAAGAATACCCTCCAGGTAAATTTCTTATTGTCACATTTGTTTACAGAATTTAAATTAAATTTTGACAAATATGAAAATTTTATTCTTTAGGGACTCTCGTTTCAAGATTTGTCAATCGATGAATTCAACAGGAAAATTGCAAATTGCGGGTAAAACATTCGATTTCACCTCAGACGATTTACAAGATATTGGCGAAATTGGACGTGGAGGTTTTGGTACTGTTAATAAAATGGTTCATCGAAAATCAAATACTGTTGTGGCGGTTAAAAGGATACGCTCAACAGTTGATGAAAAAGAACAAAAACAATTACTGATGGACTTGGATGTAGTGATGAAAAGTAATGAGTGCCATTATATAGTGCAGTTTTATGGGGCTTTATTTAAAGAGGTTAGTTTGTTTTTATGAATTTTTAAAAGTAGAAATAATTTCCAAACAAACAGCAAGTTTTTAGTCACTTTCACCAATAACTTGCACTTGAAATACTGTAGTTTTTTTGTCAGTTTTTAGTGAGACTTTTATCAATGGTTGTGTAATTACCGAAAAAAATTTCAATGAATTGCGCCTGAATACGCAACAGGGAAATTAGCCTTGTTTTGTCAATATCACAAACGCTCATGCTTTGAAGGCATATTCTTATCTATCTAGACAATGCAAATGATGTTTACAGTTTTCTTTTTTTGAAAATTAACGCTATCGTTTTGTGGCCTTTTCGTCTGTCAAGCATCAGCTGGAAGTTCATAAATCGTATGACAAAGTATTGTCGATTCTATCAACATCGAATACAAAAACCACTTTCATTTTCTAATTACGACTACGTGCAAAAAAAGTGGCTCTGTTCTAATACGTTGTTTTTATTGTCCAATTTGGAAAAACTCCCAACACGTCTATTGTTATGAAACGCGCAACATAACCTTATTTTCAAACGTCAAAATATTAGACATATTAACCTGCAAATCGCGACTTGAGACAGGTCGAGACCTTGCTTAAGATCGCGCAAAGAGCGCTTGCGCACACCGAAAATCAAGCAACAGCGCTTGCGCACACCGAAAATCATGCAAGAGCGCTAGCGCACACCGAAATTTGAGCTGGAGATTTGCCTATGAATACTGATCCGGTCTTGAGCTCGAGCTCAAGACGCGACTATGAATACCGGTATAAGATCTAATAGGTGTAGTTGTCTTGGAACTACTTTTTTTTTACTTATTTTCTTTGTCAGTTGGCCATGTTGCTAATCTACAAAGGATTTCTTTAGATTTAGACTCGAATCAAATTTCAGGCTGGGATTTGCTTCAATCCTACTTCGGATTTTAGTATCTACTTGCATCTTACAACCGGTTATAAGATGTTGAACTTTTAACTCTTTAACTTTCAAAGCTAAAGTCAACAAACAAATCAATTGGTGCTGTTACCAAAAGCCATTTTGTGAGCACATCTGATACCGACCTTATCATATTGCATGTCTCGTAAAAAACTGGTTGCCGTTTTTTTGGAAGTATTTTAAAAGCAGAGTATTAACACGTTTGTAACACCAAAGATTACTAAATGTTATACGAGTTAGATGCACAATTAATCTTGGAGAAGAGAATGCGCCCACGGCTGCATTCTAGGGGGACGTTGCTTTATAAAAAGTACGTGAAAAACAAGACATAGTAATAACAAATTTGTTTTTTAATAGTAAACTTCCTATGGAAGGTGATTTATAGCAATTGTGATAATACTGCTTACTTACATAACCTCACATATTTGAATATATTGAATAGGTTTTTGTGAAGGAATTTGTTGGAAAGCTTCAAACACTCAAGCAGTTCACAAAAATCATTTTTCTTAACAGCACCAGCAATGCTTTCTTTAGAGATTGTCACTAATAAATTGGTCCGTGAGGTTATGATTTTCTTTTTAATGTATGTGTGCTTTATCACGAAAGTTGCAGGGGGATTGTTGGATTGTAATGGAATTAATGGATACATCTTTAGACAAATTTTACAAATTCATCTACGAAAAACTGAATGATAGGATTCCGGAGGATATAATCGGTAAAATAGCGTTAGCTACAGTGAAAGCTTTAAATTATTTAAAAGAGAAATTAAAAATTATACATCGAGACGTAAAACCAAGTAATATATTACTTGATCGAAATGGTAATATAAAACTATGTGATTTTGGAATTTCTGGTCAGCTCGTGGATTCGATTGCCAAAACACGGGACGCCGGTTGTCGCCCATATATGGCGGTAGTAGCACATTTTATAAAAAAAAATGTTTTATATTTCATTGAGTCGATTGTAGCCTGAAAGAATAGATCCACAGACAGCAAAAGGTTACGACGTAAGAAGTGATGTTTGGTCGTTGGGAATTACATTAATGGAAGTGGCAACTGGACGGTTTCCTTATCCTCGATGGTCAAGTGTTTTTGACCAATTACACCAAGTTGTTAATGGAGAACCTCCACGCCTTACTGTAAACCATAACGCCAATACTTTTACCGCCGAATTTGTTAATTTTGTAAATACTTGGTAAGTAAGAAAAGAGTAAGCCTTTTCGCTTACAGCTTTAATATAGGTATGTCAAATGGGCGCATAAATTATCACCTCTGTATGAGGTTTACAATGTAAAAAATATGAAAATTGATCTGTTTTTCAGTTTAATAAAATCTGAAAACGCCAGACCTAAGTACAAGCGACTTTTGGAAGATCCATTTATTATGAGAGCCCAAACGGAGAAAGTGGACGTTGCAGCATATGTATCTCGTATTTTGGATGAAATGGCAAATAATGGAATAAGTGCATTTACAACAAATCAGCAGTGAAGTGGGTGTTAACTGAATATGCAGTGCGTATAAGAGCGAGTCACGGGCCGTCTCAGGTGATGTAATAGTAGCAAAAAGTTGTTAGCGATTGCTTAGATAATAATTTTTATTACTATTGGTACGTTTCGGGCAAATTGTACGATTGCAATCGTAACTTATACCTACTTTGTTGGTGATAATTCATTAATGAGGTTTTTATGTTATTTTTAAGTTAAAAAATATATAGAGTTAGTAACTTGAATGTTACAAATAGCGAAAAAGTCACTGCAAGGCAAGAAAAAAAAAGTCCATTGTACATAGAAATATAATACGTGTCCAGTTTCTAGGTTTAAACTTATATGTGATGTCTATTTTTAGCATTTATTGGAAGACACTTATGGTGCTTTCAGCATTATTTGGTTCTATGCAATTTGTTTGGTAAATTGTTGAACGGTTTTTAACCAATAAAACGTTGCCTGTTTTATCCCATCTTATACTAAGTCTTGATTGTAAATAATTCTAGTTAGTGTACGTTGTTAATATTTAATTTTTTACTCAATTGTTTACAAAATAAGCAAGTTGTATGTTTATTTATTACGGTAACGTTGAGTATGTAAATTAAAAGTATGTACTATACAGGATAATATGGTTTAGTCTACCTTTCCCGAATAGCATGTCGAGGATATAAGTGACATTTATTATAAATACAAAATAATATACATATTGCAGCTATTCCCACTCTTTAGCAATCTTTTCATATTCGTAGTCTTCAATAAAGAACTTATCAACATTTCTTATCATGTTTTCTCCACAAAACAAGCATTCTGATGCTACAATATTATCAATCTCAGACTTCACAATATCCCTCGCTGACATCCCCGACCCGGTACTGACGTTATCCACATTAGTCTGACTGTTCAATACCTTTAATTGTCGTTCTAAATCTGCCAACTTATTCTTCTTTGCAGGGCCTTTAACAAATCAAAATCAATTTATTCCTATCAAATCTGAGTCGTTATAAGTCAAATAAAAAAAACTTTTTGTCCACTTGAAGAAATAGGTTTTTTATAAAATTATCAGCGGTCCGATAAGGAAAAAATATAATTATATAACACCAATGTTCCATTGGATTCCATGGAATTTTTTTTTATTATATAATCGTGTATTTTTTGTGTTTTGTCACGATATTTTATTTTAGTTGCTGAAAACCTACCTAGAAGTGGATTCAATTCAGACATTAAGCAATCTGTGTGAAATTTATGCTGGCATGGAAACATGTAGAAAGGTTTAACCATTAAAACTCCATTACAAATTTCGCAACATTCACCACTGCTGACAAAAGTAAAACGATTCCTAAAGGATTGTATATCCTCTCGGACTTGCTCCGCAGATTTTGTTGCTTCTTCCATTTCATCTTTCAAATCTTGAATATGTTGGTTATACTCCTAAAACAATTATTTATCAGAATATATCGGTTTCGTTTTGTGACTATATCCACACAAACCTTTAGGGAATTACAAATGGCTTCTTTAAAATGGTCTATAGTAACAAAATCCGAAAAAAATGGTAAAATATCTTCAATTCTTATCAAATCACATTGTTGTAGAAACTCCATCGCTTGTTTGATGTCATTTTTTCCGCTGACTACATGCTGTGCGATTTTTAGCCATAATTTTTTGCGCAATTCTACTTCATCGTCTGGTGGCATGTCAGCCAATTGTTGAGCCAAGTTCAAGTCATTTGTTGTTAAGGCTAACTCGACAGCAGATTCCCATAAACCCAATAACCCGGACAAATGAACACAAGCTGCAGTTAAATTATTTTCTCGACACAATCTGAGTGCAAAATGGACGTCATAGTTCACCTAAAAGATTGAAATGCATGAAAATGATGTTTTCAATGACTCATCTACATCTATGAGTGAAATGACAAGATGCAGCAAATATGTTCTCTAAACAGTTTGCCATTTTCCTCAAGTGTATACGAGTCATAAGAAAAACAAACCAAAGATATTTCTTGTCGTTGATTAATCAAATAATTCATTAATTTCTTGTGATCGTATTTCGCATAAAGTGAAATAAGAAAATTGTGAATTGCTTTATCGCCATTTTTCAGCTGGTTAACACAATGTTCCAAATATTTTATAACTTCTTTAGCATGAAATTCAGTCTCGCATGTGACTAATGCAGGTAGAATTCGTGCCGGGTTTAGACGTTTTCCTTGATCAATTAGAGCCTTTACGGTTAGTTTCGGAACTTCCTGCATTAAAATTGGGGTAAACTGATAGTACAATTCATAGCTGTTTTGGCTCTTTAATACGTCTAGAGCATCTAGAAAACTGTTTTTGTAGATGTGATGTCGAATTAACTGAAACAAATTAATTATACATTGGTTCTTAAAGGTGAAGAAATTCGATGAATTTTAAAGACTTGAAAACAGTTTACCTGTTCAAAATCTTTGTTGACAATGGTTAATTTGATTAAATTCGCTTTATCGCCATGACTTGACATAAGTTCATAAATTGTAGCTTTATTCTTTTTTATACAATCGGAAACTTCTGGCAAAGCTAAAAACGTCTCAAACTCTTTTTGAACATCCAAATAGGCGGCACTCTGTTCGAGATCAATCAGTCTTTTCTCTTCTAATTTGCACAAATAGAGTTCTACCACCCAAATAACAATCATTGTGATTTGTGTCTTATCTTGTGCTTTTAAAGTATCGAGTTTTCTTCGTAGAAATATTTTTAATGAATCCTGTTGATCGACCTGTATGAATTTGAGACAAATTTCTTCAAAACTTGACTGAGTTTCCGCATATCGTTGGGCGCTGAGCTCATATTGTTTATTATTAAATAACATATCAGCTTCTTTTATTAAAACTTGATTATAAAACGCCTCATTGCCACGTGAATATTTTTTAGCAAGCTCAAATTGTTGATTGTCGCAAAAGATCTGCCAAACATTTCTCTCTTCTTTCAGCACTTTAAATCTGAACACTGCATTTTCGGTGATGGCCCAAATATCACCCGTCACGGTATCTTTGATTAAATTTATTAATTTCCCAAATGCTTCGTTGTAATTGTCTTCGTAAACGACATCTTCATTTAGAAGACATATTCCTTTAATTGCGTCTGTGTACGCCAGCAATACATGAAATTCAGTTAATGCTATAGCTGTTGGAAATTTCTGGGACACAGAAAAATCCTCAAAAAGAGGTTTTGGATATTTGATGGTACGAAATTTTGTTTTGAGACTGGTCATATTATCGTCTTTTCCGAGTTGAAATTCTCCATATATCACTCCTTTCTCAGTCATCCATGCAAAAGAATTTGGCGTTGTTAGATTTTCTGACCAAAACTTCAGCCGAGAATATCTCAAATTACTATCGACTTCCAAATATGTATCCTTCTCTGAAATGCTCAAGTAGCGGCTGAAGACTTGTTGAAGTAAAGGTTTCTCATCGGGATCGGCTCGACCAACAAAATAATATAAGCGTGTTGGAGTGGAGGCAAAAATCACATATTTATCAGTGCCCAAAACTTTATGAAATTCTAAGCCAGTAATAGGGATGTTTGAGCCTTTGCCAATGTCAAATACCTGTAAATTAAGACAGATAAAACTAATTTTACTCCATTTCACCAATCTAGAAAACTGGTGCTAAATGGGTTAAATTTGGTATAGCATTCAAAGTTTACCAAGCCATCTACTTCTCTGTTTCCATATAAAGGTAAATAATTTGGCAGCTTGTAACAATTTTTACATATTAAATTTCACGGTAGAAACACACTTGCTTATATTAGAAGCGATTAATAAGGGTAAAATAATTAGCGGTAAGATAATAGACGTAAAATTAGTTATTAAATAAAATTCTACTAGATGAAGGCACTATGTGAGGGATCTTTGTGCTCACCTGCCTCCAATATTGCTCCAAACTTGAAGAAAAGCCTGAAGTGAAAAATTTATCTCCATCGAGAACAATTTCAGTTTCGAAAATTAACCCCTTTGACGTTCCTACAATTACTGTTTAAAATCGCGATTTGGAGAAAAGTTGCTAAATTACCCAACAGAATTGATCCTGTAGTGTTTTCTTGTTCATTTAACATATTCCAACCAATTTCAGTAAATTCGTGCCCTCGAAATTTGGTCGTTGATTTAAGCTTATTGGATTTGCGAGACAAATACATAAGTTCCGGGCCACCTTCAAGGGTTTTTGCGGCAAAAGTAAGTAGTAAATGATTACCAGTAGGGTCCATAAATAGATTTGTCAGCCGACAAGATGTCGTATATTTGGCGAGAGAAATTTCTGCAAATAATCTATTAAAAGGCTTCCAAGAAATGTTAAATAGTTTCCACCGTCCTGCTGTTGGGGGTTGTTCAAATTCATACGAAACAACGTATTATTTGCCATTGCCACAACGAGCTGTTTATTCGCTATTGCCACATGTGTTATCTTATCTGAAGGGGTGAAATCCTTTTTGGCCTTACTAAAAATTGGAACTTCTTGCTCAAGACTCATGTTTATGTACCCCAAAGAAGTCTTAAACGATAAGATTGTAGATTTAAATATTTACAAAGTGTTGTGTTATTGTTACCATTTCGGCAACTGTTAAATTATTGTTGCGACTTCTAATAGAAGCCTGCTCAAATTGGTCAAACATTGATGTCATGTTGATTGCTTATTATAATTATTTACTAATTTTAGCTAAAACTAAAAACTTTATAAATTTTCTTTTCCACTCCTCTGTTTTGATATCAAATTGACATTTTAAATGACAGCTTGACGAATGGAATCTGTCAAACACTAAGCGTCATTTGTCAACCATAGATTCGAAAAAAACTATTATAGATTGACAATTCACATTAATTTGTCGGTAATGACGGTAATACAGTTAACTTTAATTCTGACGTCACGTTAGTGTCTGTCATTTTTGGCGATTGTTTATTGTTTCAAAGTGGCAATAACAGTGCGTGTTTGTGTAATTTCAAGCTTTATTTGTGTGTTTTAATTATTTCAAGAGGTATGTCAATTATTTACTAATGTAAAAAAAATAATTGATTTTTAAATTTTTGAGAATAAATGAAATATAAGGTTGGAATTTTTTGTTTTTACAGAACTGCACCCGTATAAACAACAGTTAGTGTTGCACACGCATTTTTGCTAACCTTTAATTGCTCTGTCATTCTGTATCAATGATACAGAAATTTATTATTTGTAAAATTAAAAGTCGTTTCCACAACTAGATCTACAGCCGGTCACCGGTCACTGTTGTGACGTCATTTATCGTGGTTTCAATATTTTCTCGCTGGGATCGCATGCTTAATGTTAATAATCAATAAGGTGTGCTTATTAGTGTTCTGTAATTAAAAATATTAAACTGAAACGGGCTATTACGTATGATTTACATTTTTGAAATTTAACAAGTCGGTTTAAAAATACAAGAAACATTTTTTTTTCGTGTCTATTCTGTGGCTTTTCTTGTCAATGTCAAAATGTCAAAACAAGCTTTTTCTGTCAAAAAACCTAACCATGCTTGCTATTTCTTGAGAGCCGTGACAGTTGTTGCAGTCTTACGAGGTTCTGTTTGTTTTTAAATGCATTTGTGCCCCATTGTGCAATTGCGTGAAATATGAACAATGCATCTACGTCTAACTGCACATCGGATGAAGACGAAATCATTAAAGAGGTAATGGTTTATTATAGGATTTCTCATAATTTCCAATAGAAAAAGCTATAGATAGACCATGTGTTTCCAGATTCCAATTTTCAATTCCAAACGTCTCCAAAAACAGTTATATTTATTGCAGTATCCGTTACTGTCGAAAAAATGCACAAATGATTTGAATATTAGAAAGGGTTTGTTTAAACCGAACAATCAAGAGATTGAGTTAGAGATGGAGATTGATGTGGAATCGAACAATTTCGATGCAGATAGGGCTCAGCTAACGGCAGAAGAAGTTGATGGGGCTCCAGAGACACGAAAAGTAGGAAGTAAAGTGCATTTTGAGAATAATCTTGTCGATAAAGTTTCTCTTAAAGCGATAAAATCGGTGAAAAAGCCTACTGTTTACGCTGCATTTTCGTATACTGGAAAAGAGGTACATTTGACGACGCTACAAAATATTTTTCAATTGCGGCCATCGTTTACGTATTTAGATAAAAAGAAGAAGAGAAAGGATGTAGATCATAATGATTTGAGCGACGACGAAGATGGTGGTCCAAGTAATGCTGAGGCTATTACAGTTAGATTTAAGCAGGGCGATGATCGTTGGAAAAAAGCAAAAACTGATGTTAGTCCTCAAACTCACGAACCTTGGACAGCTTGTGAGTTTCATCCTGAAGGTAGCTCTCTAAGTAAAATAGAAACATTAAAATTATTAGCAGAGAATACCCTTCCGACGTCTCAAGCGATGAACTTAACTAAAAAGGATTATGTTCGAGTATTAGTTCCTGAAGATGGTGGTCAGGTTGCAAAAACTGAGCCATCGAATCCTTCACACATGTCCTTACATACACTACGCGTTTTGCCTATT
The DNA here is from genome assembly GCA_947359425.1 of Lagria hirta. Classification (NCBI taxonomy): domain Eukaryota; kingdom Metazoa; phylum Arthropoda; class Insecta; order Coleoptera; family Tenebrionidae; genus Lagria; species Lagria hirta. Next base: position 21,829,874 of record OX375802.1, read on the forward strand.
TTGGAACAATGTCGTACTTTATTAAAGGACGCTCAAATTGTTAAATTTGAACAATTATTGATGCTTTTAGCTGGAGGTGAAGGTCTCTCGGCGGAGACTTTGCTTCGAAATTTGCCGAAAGTTGCTGTTTTAGTTCGTGGCAATTGGGTTGTAAAAAGTGATGTTGTTTATCCAGTGGATACCTTTTCGTCAACGAGTGGCGTTCCAGCCGAATTAATGTGCCGAGCAAGAGATTATGTGGTAATTAAATTAATTTTATATTTAATAGAAAATCTAATTTTTCATTTATAAAATTAGTTCAAATGAATATTGTTAGAGAAAGCTATTAGCAGGCTTTGAATAGTGGCTCAGTGGTCATATCACTATGTCAGTATTTTATTATCCGGGTTCAATCCCCACTGTAACCATAATTTTTTTTTGTTGTAGTTTAATTTTATACCAAAATTATTTTTGTGGATAATGTTTATGAGAGATTTCTTATAAACTATTTATTATTTTTCAGTTCTAAGCATAGATGGTTTAAATCTATGAGTAGGCTTATTTTTTTTATCATAAATGAGTTAGCGATCCCGATCGTGTGCAGTGCTGTGTCAAAGAAAGAATATGTATTTGCTGGGCACTAATCTAAATCATCAATCTTTTTGAAGAATATGTATAAATACTGTGCATTTTTCTTTTAGTTATATTTATTTACTAAAAACCACTACGTAGAACGAAAAAAAGTATCGTCTGTGATGAAGATTCCTTCCGAAGAAGTAAAAGAAATTTTTATGGGTTTTTCAAAAGTGAGCCATAACAAGGGTTGGGAACTGCAAGTGGAGACAGATACCGATTTTATCCAGAAGCACGGCGATATTGTTCAAAAACAAAGCGATGCATGGGAGCAAAAGTGGAAACATATAGCTGAATTTCTAAAAGCCAATCAACGTCAGAGGCGGAAGAGTAAAAGTGTTAGCGAAGAGAACAAAACTAGAAATGGCACAAATTGCGTGAGTTCCGATAATGATTCGGGGACCGAAAAAAATAAATCTCCAATGTTTGCGAGGAAAAATAAAAATGCATGAACTTCAGGCAGTGTCATTGACACGATATTGTGATAAATACAATTTTGTACATTATTTACTATAAATAAATTATATTATATTTAATAATTGAGTCTACGCGGTAAAAATTTTACGGCTTTTTGGCCGTAAGCGGTTCGCTGGCCGTTTTTCGGTAATCCCGATTTCTTGATTCCTACATACCAGTCTGGATACGATGTAGATTTGTAAGCTGAATAGGAACCTTGAAAGTCTTCCACGAAAACAGTACCTTCACAGTTGGGATTTTCCTTAAACATGATTATAAAATTTAGGGCGATTGTAATAGTTTAAATATCTACACAGTGATGTCACGTATGATATCACTTTGTTAAATAAACAATTTATAGAATTGTACACTTGCCTCTCCATACAACTGTCCATTACAATTAAAACATAAATATAGCTGGCTTTGTTGTCCTAAAATTCTAACTAGAGACATTCCAGCTGATAATAATAATAAATAACTATCCAAATCTGCATCATCTTGTGTACCTAAAACTTCTCCATTTGCGCGTATTGTTAAGTGGTAGCCGTTTTGTGAATGCAACTGCATTTTATTGTTATTCCATTCGGGATTCCACGGCATTGTGCTTCTAAAAATAAATATTGATTTATAGTGTCAGTTTATGGAATTAATTAATGTTACAATAAGAAAAAAAAATAGCCACAATTGTTTTTTTTTATGTTTTTATTAAAACTTAAGATTACAAAATTGATTATATAAATACTTTTTGTTAATACTGTACATGTTTAGTAATGGAAATCTATTGAAATTTGGACCTTCTCGGCAGAAACATAATGGATTTTTGGCCATATTTGGTTTTCGATCCTTTTTTAAACTTTCCATTCTTCTTAATTCCGATGTACCATCCTAAGTGTGCATATTTGACGGATAAATATGTATTGTACGATCCTTGGAATGATTCTATAAAAACTGTATCATTTTCCATTGCATCTCCGTCCGCATGCAATCGTCCCTTTTTATCCATTGCCACATATAAATTGCATAATAATCCTTTAATTCGTACATGACCCGGATGTCCCGCATTAACAATCTCCAAATATGCTATAATGTCATAATTTAGATTTCTATAACTCATTAATGGTATAATAATAATCTACTATGTAGGTCTTTTTCGTCGCCAGTTCCTTTAACAGTACCATCTGGATACAATGCTAGATGATGGTGGGTTTTTGAATACAGTTGCATTTTTCGTCCATATTGAGAATTGCCAAAATGCACAGGTCTCAACTGTCTCCAATTGGAGGAAGGGTTTTTTGGCGGCCAAATTATTTTTGAAGCGGTAGAAGTTGTAGGCTGATCATCTTCAACTCCACACCTATTGACAGAAATAATAACATATTATAAGGCCAAATTTGGCACTGCCAATTTATTCAAATCTGTTGCGGCGACTTGCTGAAGAGTTCCGATCAGAACAAAACATGTCCTAGTGTCGAATGATCTCATTATATCTAATCTTGCTTTGAAAACGTTTTGTACGTTCAATTAATTTAGGAAATATTCAATGTTGTATAATTTTGTTGGAATTTCTAACTTTTTTTTTTAATTCTATATAGTAAAAGTTTCGTAATGTTAATTTTTTGCAATTTGCCTTCATTTTGTTACTCTAATAGAGTCATTAGAGAACGCTACGTCACCAACATTTTTTTTTTATTTTCAGGTTGGTAAAACTTAATTAATTTGACGTTTTACCTGTCTATCAATAATATTGTGAATTAAAATTTGAAATTGCTATTTTCGAACAACAAAGTGAAATGAACAATTAATGGAAAGTATATTTATGTGAAATATGGTGTAAATAATAAGTGCACTAGTCTAGGAAGAATAACCGATTCCAATAAAGCAAAAGTCAGAGTTTATACACTGAGTTTATATGTGACTTAACCTAAAAAAAATAGGTATCTCACAATAATAATAAAAACCAAAATAGTTTTTCCTATTTCACGGATTTCGGGAGGCCTACAGGTAAAGTTTTCTTCCATTTTCGTATTTTGGGGCTGACAGGATTAGAATTTTTGGATAAAACAAAAGAAGAAAAGACAATTAGATTTTAAAATCAAGATATTGCCAACCCACTCCAAAAATTCCTAAATCGATCAAATTAAAAAAAGAATGCTTAAAAACAGCATAAAAAAGGCAAATTACAAAAAATGGTATGAAAAACTTTTTTCATAAGACCTTAAAGCACTTATTCTTTAAACATTAGCGTGCTTTAATACATGTCTTATGAAACTTGTTTATTAATATACTATTATAATAATTTTTAGCCTTCAATTTTATTGGTGAATAAATGTTTTTACGATAGCTCAAGGCAATTATAGATTATTAATTTTTGAAGCTTAGCGAATTAGTTCAAATGAAATAGTTCCTATATTTAGAATATTAATAGTAGTGGCATTTCACACAATTTTTAGTTCATTTGAAAACTTCAATAAACTCAAGAGTTTATAAAGATTAGTCTATAAATATTTACAGTTCGAACTCAATTTCTCAATCATTTGCTCCATTACTTAAATATAGAATCATCTATAGGTGATTCAACTTTTTTTTATTAATATGAGCACTACTTCCTCAATTTTTAATTTATTATCATAGTGTTTTTTTAATTATTTATATAATAAATATTTGAAAAAAATGAAGTAACTCACCATGCAATTCCACGTTTTTGTCGATTTTTAATTAAATCTGTTTCGTCATTGTCACTAGATAAATCCTCTGTATCTGAACTACTCACACTACTATCACTTTTACTGTTCATAATTGAATTTTTTTCAATAAATATAATTAAAAAATCATATTTAATTGAACAATTTCCATTAAAAAAACTATTTTGAATGGAAATGAACGCTAAGTAGGCACCGCGTTTGAATTGATGAAAATGTTCGGCGTTTCTGGGTTGCTATTTCCTAAATTTCCGCTGTTAAAAATAGAATTTTATTTAGCGTTTTCGGAATGAGTATAAATCATATTGGTTAATAAAATAGTGTGGGAGGGTTACCTCAGTCAGTCAGACGGCGCCCCAGATGAAAGCTTAATGTTCTATAAACACCTCGGTGCTTAACTGCGAGATTATTCATTCAAAAATGTGTTCATTATTATTATTTCAAACAATTATTGATGCACCAATAAAATTCTAGATAAGAAGTTTTAAATTAATTGTATTTTGGGTTACATATTCGGGGTTATTATAACCAAGGTTAACTGTCTTTGAAATTTGACAACATTTTGACATTGGCTGTCAAATATCTACTGACGTAAAAAGTATTATGCCTGTTCAGGGTTGCCAAGTCTAAAAAAATTCCAGAATTAGATTATTTGTATAAGAATCGGTCAAAATATTTACTTATTTACTGCTTTTTTCCCGAAAAAAATGTTTAGGGAATATTTAGGTGATAAGAAAGAACTAATAGCCAGATCTGGCAACCATGTGTTTGTAAGTCAGGTAGAAATGAAATCCCCTAAGTAACCGTCGGCAACAAAGATTCCGCACTGTCCCCGGCGGGAGGCCAAATTAAGAAGTTTTATTTATGACCGCCAAGGCGCATAAGTCGTTGCTAATACAAATCTTGGCATTTAATTCGAAATTCTTTCTAATTTAATATTCTTTTCTAACTTAATATTCTTGCTCTGTATTATAAATATATGTTTTTTATTTTGAACTTGTTTATTATTGCTGTAACATTAAGATCTTGTTATTTTTTGCAAAAATGTGTTTAATAAATTATTTATTTTATTTAACTATGGATTGAATTGGAAAAATATGTAATATTGAATTGAATAAAAAAAATTTGAAGATTTTTTGTTTATTTAAAATTCTAACATATCTTACAAAAAAGACCTTTATGCGTATCCTGATACAATTTTTAAAATTTTCAGTAAAATGAGAAGTCAAATTTTAAAATTTGTATTAGGATAACAGGAGAGCGAAGAGGTCTTTTTAAAAGTTAGGCAACCAACAATACACTAAGGTGTATAACAAGTTGCATATTTTACAAAAAGACCTTTTTACGTTTCTGTGCTCCTGGTACAAATTTTAAAATTTTTCGTAAAATGAAAAACAAAATTTTGTATTAGGATAACAGGAGAGCGAAGAGGTCTTTTTAGAAGTTAGGCAACCAACAATACACTAAGGTGTATAACAAGTTGCATATTTTACAAAAAAGACCTTTTCATGTTTCTGTGCTCCTGATACAAATTTTAAAACTTTAACAATACACTAAGGTGTATAACAAGTTGCATATTTTACAAAAAGATCTTTTCACGTTTCTGTGCTCCTGATACAAATTTTAAAATTTTTCGTAAAATGAAAAACAAAATTTAAAATTTTGTATTAGGATAACAGGAGAGCGAAGAGGTCTTTTTAGAAGTTAGGCAACCAACAATACACTTAGGTGTATAACAAGTTGCATATTTTACAAAAAGACCTTTTTATGTTTCTGTGCTCCTGATACAAATTTTAAAATTTTTAGTATAATGAAAAACAGAATTTAAAATTTTGTATTAGGATAACAGGAGAGCGAAGAGGTCTTTTTAGAAGTTAGGCAACCAACAATACACTAAGGTGTATAACAAGTTGCATATTTTACAAAAAGACCTTTTTATGTTTCTGTGCTCCTGATACAAATTTTAAAATTTTTAGTATAATGAAAAACAAAATTTTAAATTTTGTATTAGGATAACAGGAGAGCGAAGAGGTCTTTTTAAAAGTTAGGCAACCAACAATACACTAAGGTGTATAACAAGTTGCATATTTTACAAAAAGACCTTTTCATGTTTCTGTGCTCCTGATACAAATTTTAAAATTTTTAGTATAATGAAAAACAAAATTTTAAATTTTGTATTAGGATAACAGGAGAGCGAAGAGGTCTTTTTAAAAGTTAGGCAACCAACAATACACTAAGGTGTATAGCAAGTTGCATATTTTACAAAAAGACCTTTTCATGTTTCTGTGCTCCTGATACAAATTTTAAAATTTTTCGTAAAATGAAAAACAAAATTTAAAATTTTGTATTAGGATAACAGGAGAGCGAAGAGGTTTTTTAAAGTTAGGCAATCAACAATACACTAAGGTGTATAACAAGTTGCATATTTTACAAAAAAATACATTTTCACGTTTCTGTGCTCCTGATACAATTTTTTAAGTTTTTAGTAAAATGAAAAGCAAAATTTAAAATTTTGTATCAGGATAACAGGAAAGCAAAGAGGTCTTTAAGTCGCAAAATACTTTTTTGTGTCTCTGGGCTCCTGATAGAAATTTTACAGATTAGGCAACTAACAATACAGCAAAGTGATTTCGCACCGCCCCCGGTGCAATGTGGACAAATTAAGCAGTTTTATTTATGACTGCCGCATGTCATTGCTAATACAGTTCTTGTAAATTGAGGTTTGTTTCACGACTAAAAACCGCGGCTGCGCATTAAATCCAAACATGCATCGCGGAAATTCTTAAATAAACATAACCTAAATAGCGGTATTGTGGGGGCTGCGTGTATGAGGATGTAAAATGATTTGCCACTGAAGTATTACTAACAATAACAATTTATTAACAATAAACGATGATACTAAAAATGTGGCTAGTCTTGATGTGTTGGTGGATCTTGAAGAAGTGAGGCCGAGGAATCAAGACCATGGCTGACGCTGGATCGGATCCCGTTGAGAGAGGGCGCTGTACCTCCTGACAGTCGATCGTCACGCTATGAAGTTGGTACGTCTAGGGTTGGTACTTGTGTTGTAATAGTGGTTGCCTACGACGTGGATGGTAAGAGGCATCACAGTATTATTACTTGACAGGAATGACAGATGACAGCAAAATAACAGACCAATGACAATGACAGTATATAAACAAAATGTCAAAAAATGTGACTATGCTATAACGTGCTTTTGTATCTGTACGCTGACCATATAGCTATCTCGCTTTGGGTCATATATTTACCATTGCGCTATTCGCAAGGGGGCTGGTGTGCGGTGGAAATTATAATTGTTTTTTATGCAGGCTTCACCCGCGTAATACCGTAAGTTGTTATTTAAACGTTTTGCTGCAAACTAAGTTTTCTCAATCTAATAAAATGGCTGATGATATGGATAATGTAAGTTTTGTATCAGTGATAAAATCTCAAATACTAGTGGCGGTTTCTAGATTCCATCCATAACGGTCAAGGAGCCCCTCGACTTAGTAAGGTTAAGTTTAGATGAACGTATCTACGTAAAAATGCGCAACGATAGAGAGATACGGGGGCGATTACACGTAAATAGCTATAATTGATTAGTTTCCTATAGTCATAATAATGATTTAGGCGTACGATCAGCATATGAACATGATTTTAAGTGATGCTGAGGAAACGATAACAACCGTGGAAATAGATGAAGAAACGTACGAAGAGGTGTATCGGACCACGAAAAGGAACATTCCAATGCTTTTTGTAAGAGGAGATGGTGTTATTCTAGTATCGCCGCCAATGCGGACTTCTTAAAATAATGTTTTTTGAAATTGGACATTATTTATTTCATACCCATTAAATATTTTACAAAGACCTGAAGAGAATTCAATTATTAAAAAAGAGTATTAGAAATAGTACGTGTTAAATAATAAATCTCTATACAAACTTGTTTTATAAATAAACAAAATCATATACATCTTGATACAATATGTACAGTTTACAGGATTGAAAGCTGACATGCACACGAATTGCTACGTGGGGTTGCTCGGTTTGAGGAAAGTAACAAAGTCCTATACCATGACATTTTTTTATAATACTGGAAATTTGGCATAACTTTATATACACATTGCAAAAAAAAAAATTAACGATATTCGTTGTCTCAATTAGTAGACTTGACTAGCTGTGCTAGCCTTTCGTCGATGTCACGCCGACGTTTCGTTCTCTCCCCATCCCTCACTATCACATTCCGAGTCACTTCCCGACTCAGAATCACTAAATTCCACCGCTACACGCCTTGCCAAAATACTTGCAACATCATGTAAGCCATTTCCACGTTCCACTTCTTTCTGCTCGATTTTCTCAACTTTCCTCAATTTAATACCATCTCGTATTGCTTTTAGTAAATCATTTCTAGGATCGACCATCGGCGGTGCTTGCTTAGAAATTGTTCTATCTTTTACAGGGGTCAATTTTGGAGGTGTTGAACTATTAATAATCTTGGCAAGATCTCCATTGACTAAAGGTGGACTAGTTGTGGGGCCATTGGTAAGTAGAGGCATTGGGGGAGGAGGTGGAGGTGGTGGGGCTTGTACTGGAGTAGCTTGTTTTGGTGGAGAAGCTTGTTTAGGGACTGGTGGCGGAGGTGGCAAATCAGAAACCGGTTCAGGAGTTGCTTGATGCGAATGAGGACTGTTAGACCGAGACTGGCTTTGAGAACGTACCAAATGGGCTGGTATGCCATTTGGAGGAGACATTGAAGCATCGGGAGGCGGAGGTGGTGGAGGTAAAGCATCTCTTCCAGTAGACATACTTCTGCCTCTTGTTGGTGTGTTTGATGAAGGAGTACTAGCATTGCTTGGGGGTGCTGGAGGTGGTTGACTAGGTCGTACTTTTCCGCCTCGTGTAGGTGTTCCTCCTTGATACAATGAATCGGAACTCAATGGTCCCTGTTGGTAAGGATTTTCTTCATATGTTGGATAAGCAGGCGAATGTATTCCATCAGTAGTTTCCTGCTGGTACGACCTTCGGAGCTCAATCGAATTCGGTCTATTTGGTCGTTGCTGATCTATTATCATTGCGTCTTCACTTGCTAACATCTGTTGCTGCTGCTGTTGCAATATTACTTGAGGAGTCCTATAAATTGTATTCAATGGCATTATATACTCTCCGTGGCCGACAGCTATTTCTTTTTGTCTTTCTCTCGTATTATGAGGCTGTCGCACTCTCTTCTTATGGCGATTTCCTTGACCACCTTCCGTACGAGGACGATGTGGCTTCTTGCCACGATCATGCATCATTCGCTCTGTATCGTTGAGCATCTCTTGACGCCATAATTCGAAGAAGTAGTTCGGATCTGTATAGAACTTTAGACCGTCTTTACCATCGTCGCGATAGCAATTGAGTTTATCAAGTGGGGGCGGTTTGTCACAAGAATTATAAGTTTCTAACATCGCTGTAGGCATTGTGGCTCTCGAAAATATCTGAAAAAAAGAAGAAGGTACCATCATATTAGGCTCTGAATTTTGCAAAAATTACTGCAGTCGCTAACATTGACGTGTCATTTCTAACTTAATAAAATCATTGGAATGTTTTCAAATTTAATTATTAAATGTGGCTTGCAAGTGCAAAATTCTTAGCGAAACCTTGAAGTAGCTTTAATCCAAGCAATCCAGGATTATTTTGCATTATATTGAAAATATCAACTTTCAGTAGGGTGGAGTATTAACTCAAAATGTTTTATATTTCATAATATTGTAATGTGGATATTTCAAGCAAAGATATTTATAGACAGATCGATACCCAACACAAAATAAGATTTATCTTTTTGATCACCTTTGGACGAGAAACTTCAAGCCAAAGTGATAAAAAGCAAAATGTAACCGTTTCTATTCTTTAATGTAGTGTTCAGGTTGTTTTATTTAAATATATATAAGAAATTGTAATAATAATAAAAAATTATTATTTTTGTTTTTTTTCCCAAATTAAGTAATATTATCATTACTTGTCAAAGACCGTGATGATGTTTGAATCCAGCAAAATAGCTGTGCCTCCGGAATAGGGAGTGTTGAACATCTAATACAATTATCTTTCAAATCAATAATTATATGATTTTCACTACAAAAGCAATAGAGGGCGCACAAAAACATGGATTGTTTTATGAGTAATAAAAATGACATACTTGCTGGTCAAAAGCTATAGTGCTTTTAAAAGCCTTCCTCATGTGAATATCTTGAAGAGAGACTTCCTCTACTGTGCTATCCAATTGGGTAACTTTAATTGCCAATCGATCAATTCTGGCTTGTAAAGAATTTGATCTATCATACAACTGTTGAGCATCTCTAGCTAATTCTCCAAATAAATCTTCAGCATGTCTCGACAGAGAAGATAATTGACGTACAGTGTTAGCCAAAGTGCCATTAGTCACAGCCTCCAATTCCGAAAGTAGTGGAAAATCGTCTGGGAGAGTACCTCTGGCCACGTGGACCGGCTCGATGCCCCTTTTTGGCAAAGGCATGGTAGTCCTCTGCTTTAAAAAGTTTCTAAGCGACAAGAGATGGCACTGAAATATAACAAAGACTGCTCTATTATTCTTTAATATACATATTATAAAAAGTCCGTCGAAACGCGGTAGTTTATTGTCCAATCAAAAGCTCTGAATTGTGTGACATGTAATTTCTATATTTCTAGACTCACCCTTTTTTATAAATATTATCACTACAAAGAAGGGGACTTTGAAAAAATCGTCAAAATGTCAAGGAAAACAATAGTCAGGTGTTTCTGACCTGCTTGTCACTGTCAATTCTGTCATTATCCTGTCATTAGTGCCAATGATAATGTCATGAATTGAATGGTCTTTGTCAGATATTTTAACTTATCTCCGCATAAACAAAAAACTTTAGCAAAAGATGGTAAAAAACGATTATTTTGTGTGGTGTTTTGACCCCGTGTAATTTTTCACTTTTTCTTTATATTTTTTGTGAGGGAGAACTACATCCAAAATCAAAAGTTTCAAAAAGTTTAGAAACCAGGTTTTTAAAAGTTTTAATGCATAAGGGTCACTCTAAATCAGATGTCAATTTTGATAAATGAGATCGCTGATTGGACAACCAAGTTATCACATTAGCGCCATTTGTCTCAATCAGCGATATACTTTTTATCTCAAATTGTAGATACAATATAGGCTACTCTAAATGACAGATGTCAATTTTAATATATTGAAATTGACATCTGTCATTTAGACATCTCCCATTAAAACATAAAAACCTGATGTCACAACTTTTTGCTGTAATGTTAACCTTATGGAGGGTAGAGGTAAGGAGGACTATCTTATATAGGGGACAAGTTAAAAAAGTGTCCAGCTGTAAGCTGCAAGTAACAGTTCAAAAACCTTCCAGAATGGCGCTGGCGTAGCAGCAGTGTACGGTATGAATGCAGCAGTTGTAGACAGATTGAAGTGTGCTGAGTAAATAAATTTATTATTTTTGTTGACTAAAGTAGTTAGTAACAGTACAGTATACAAACCTTCAACTATTTACGTAGTCCAAAATAATTTTGTAAGCATAACCTAAAACAATTTTACACTGATGCGATTGTAGCGCCACCCTAATTTGACGCATTTCAACGGACACTTTTCATACACAGAGATAGTCCTCCTTACCTCTACCCTCCATAGTTAACCTCTAAAAGATGCCGTCAGTTCCTTGAGATATTAGATCATAATTTTACCAATAGATGGCGTTTTTGTACAATTAAACCATAGATTTATAATTAAACACAAATTTTAGTTGAGCAGGCAAGTAATTTTAATGGGACTATGGAAGTGTTACTATAAATCCTATAACGGATAATTTTTAATTTATCTAAAGTTGGTAGTATCTGTGGTCTTTTTAAATTGGTAGTTCAGCTTTTACACAATGTCATTCTCTGTCAAGATATGTATACTTTTTTACCCACAATCACTCATAATATTCCTTTTTAATTCAATATAATTAATTTGACATTTTGAAATATTGAAACAATTGAAGGTTATTATAAAACCATAGATCGTTGTTTGCGATTATATAGGTAGCGCTTCATTAACTGTGCAGTGTTTTCAAGTAGGCTAGGTTTTTTGCCCAAGAGAGGGAAGTTGCACATTACCTACCTTTTAAAGGTCTGTTATTATTCAATTACATTACTGATTGGGGGTAAGATTTACAAATAAAATTGTGTCAAATCAGCCTAAAGTGGAAAATTTGAGAAAGAAGATGTTAAAAAATTAATCATTTAGAGGTTCTGCAAACAAAAAAACCCGAACGCTACTGTACCGTTGACAATCTGATGAGTAATTTATTATCATTCGATATGTTTATTTACCACTGTTTATCTCTTTGATTACACTCTATCCCTACGTACGGTCTATGGTGGTATTTTGGAAAAGTTTGATTTAATTTTTCTACATGTGGAAGTAGGTAGTCAAAGGTGATGAAGATTTAATTATTATTTATATTTGAGAAATTAGTGCGTGACGGATAGAAGCCAGCTGGGGAGGTTATCAACCGAAGATTAACAACAATAAAAAAAAGGACAGTGGCAGGAAGTAGATTTGACAGGATTTCGTAGTGCAGCCCATCAATATTACCTTGAATGTCAATAAGGAAATGACTCATTTAAAGGGATGACGACTCCTTTCGGAAATTAACTATTAAAATAATCCTAAACAAATATAATAACACACAAGATTAAACTAGAGCTGTATGTGGCTATATATGAAATGAAAAATGTTTACGAATTTAGTTAATCAAAAAATAAACATTGATAATTTTAGCACGCATTCTAATAAGTCACGCCACCACGCTAGATTACCTATCTTATACTAAAAGACCTTAATAAAGTATTTTTTATAGATTTTCTCTTATTGGAATAGATTTTTTGTAAAAAATAATGTCAAATGGAAAGGGGAACGGCCAACAAACTGTTGTCAAAATATTGGGGTCAATAGCTCACCTGGCTGTCATTATAATGCAGCTATTCCAATTCAAAACCCTTAACACATCGCAAAAAACACAAATCACTCCTGAAATGCGCCCCAATGTTTTATAATTTAATAAATATTGCAGAAAATGGCGAAGCGGTACACCCAGCAAGCACGATAGTCACACAACTGTCACTGTCACACCCACATCCATAAACGAAAAATCACTAAGTGACAAGGGCAGAGCTGCCACCCTTATCATTCAATATTCAGTGAAAGTTTTAATTTATTTGTTTATTATTCTTCGTTTAATTGTAGACCTAAGCTTAAAACTTGCAAAAAGCAAAAACTGGTTTCTCTTGACAATAGTATTTTTCAAGAATATTTCATTAGTCTAGTGATTTTACTTTTTTGACAGCCCCATTTCTTCGCCGACATTATAGTGACAATTGACAGAATTTCGACAAAATCGAAAGTAAAAAAATAGTAAACTTTTTGATAATTATGGAGGGTAGAGGCATGTAGAGGTAAGGAGGACTATCTCTGTGTATGAAAAAGTGTCCGTTGAAATGCGTCAAATTAGGGTGGCGCTACAATCGCATCAGTGTAAATTTTAAAAACCACGCCAAAAGTTATTAAAATAAGATAGAATAATAAACAAGGAAAGAACAACTTCCGCTTCAAAACTAATAACTAACTACTTTAGTCAACAAAAATAATAAATGTATTTACTCAGCACACTTCAATCTGTCTACAACTGCTACATTCATACCGTACACCGTACACTGCTGTTACGCCAGCGCCATTCTGGAAGGTTTTTGAACTGTTACTTACAGCTGACAGCTGGACACTTTTTCAACTTGTCCCCCATATAAGATAGTCCTCCTTACCTCTACCCATCCTCTACCCTCCATATTGATAATTTACTAATTTAGATGACTTCCGCCAGTTGCCAGTCTTTTAAATAACATGAGATGTCAAAAACTCAACTATTTGGTAAAATGAATTCTATTATAGTATATTAAAAAACAAGTTTTATAAAACATGCCTTAAAGCACGCATTCAAGTTTAAAAAACGTGTGACAGAGCTACGAATTTTTGAAAAAAAATAAGTGCTTTAAAGTCTTATGAAACGAGTTTCTTAAACAATTTGGTGTAATTTTCGCTTTTTATGCTGTTTTTAAGCATTTTTTATTAATTTGATCGATCTAGGGATTTTCGGAGTAGGTTGGCAATGTCTTGATTTTAAAAGTGACAATTTTATCTAGTTGTCTCTTCTTTTGTTTTCTCCAAAAACTCTAATCCTGTCAGCCCCAAAATACGAAAACTTTACATGTAGGCCTTCCGACATCCGTGAAATAGCAAAAATTATTTTGTTTTTTATTATTATTACTGTAAGATATCTTCTTTTTTAGGTTAAGTCACATATAAACTGTGACTTTTGCTTTATTGGAATCGGTTGTTTTTTCTAGACTAGTTTTCCCACTTATTCTTTCACATAAATATACTTTCCATTAATTGTTCATTTCATTTTGTTGTTCGAAAATTGCATTTTCAAATTTTTATTTACAATATTATTGACAGAAAGGTAAAAAGTCAAATCAAGTTTTACCAACCTAAAAATTTTTTACAAAAAAAAGTTTGATGTGTTAATGGCTTATAGCCGCACTAAAACCTATAACGTCGCTTTCTTTAATGAGTCTATCACAGTATCAAAATGGAGGCAAATTGCAAAAATAATTAATAATGGAATCACTTTTATTGCAATTTTTGGAGGTGACTATCGGACACTTAATATTTGATTAAATGCGATTATAAGATTTTTGCATTTTTTGTATTAAATCGCAGCCGGTGTCGCAGTCCTATTGTCAAGAAAGAATCCTAAGCACTAATACGCAATGCATATTTTTTAAAATAAGTTTTTTTGTTGGCGTATGGATAAAATTATAATATTTTTTTCATAAAGACTTAATTTAGTTGTTGATAAATACAGACGATTTTTAGAGTAGGAACACAATCTCTGCATTGGTGGCAGCACTGCTGCATTGAGACGTCTATACTATAGACAGATCTTGTTGTGTCAACAGTCAAAACAAACAACGTATGCAAGCAGTCAAAATTCTGTAAAGAATTTTTGACACTTTACATCAAATAAGTTTCGTTTTAATTAATTTCATAAATATCAAGCCCCAACTGTGCGATAAAATGGTATCTGAAGATCCAATGGAAAACCCACCAGAGGTTGCTCCAAAGAAAATTGAGCCTGTGAAGTCTTTTACTCTAGAAAGTAAGATTTTTCTCTCACACGACCGCATAAACATCTGTTACTATAAAAATTCCATTTTCAGTACTAAAAGTGATCAAAAACGCTCAGCAGCAGCATGGATTGCGGCATGGCGACTACCAAAGGTACCGCGGATACTGTTCGCGCCGAATTCGTCGTCTTAGAAAAGTTTTGAAATTGCCCCAAGGAGACCGGAGGCACTTTAAGAAGCGTAATGTAACGGAGGTGCACATCAATGACAAAAAATCTGACGAGCGATACCTTGAGATTCCATTAATGCTTTCGGAAAGGTGCTGGGCTTATGCCATGCAATTGAGGCAGGAGTCCAACACCGAGCCTCGCAAGAAGTTCCATTTGATTCAAAAATTGCGTAAAGCGTGCATTTATGCCTTGCAATTAGAGGAACTTTGCCAGCAGGAGCGGTGCGATGCTCGTACGAAGCTGGAAGCCCAGGCTTATGTCGCCTGGATTCAAGGGAGTCTTCAGTTTGAATTACAAATTTGGCTAAAAGCGACCGAAAATTTGAAAAAAGCGCAAATGATTTATGAAAAGCTTGTTTCGGCGTTGCCTGAATCGGAACAACTTCCATACAATCAACGCGTTGTTGAAATCACGCCAAGCTTAAGATACTGCGCTTATAATATTGGAGATGAAAAAGCAGTCGATTTGCTCGAGCTACGAAGTCAAGGTATTTTAGAAAATTTCGATGCAATGGTGACGCAATCAAAACAGCAAACTGAAGCCGTACTACACGAAATCGAATGGTTTGGAATCAAAATTCCGGTCCGAATTGAGAAAGTTCGTCTTTTTTTGCTGAGCATTGAAGGCTTAAATGATTCTCTCATTCACGCGGAAAACAATCAAGCTAAGATTAAAATTTTGGAAAATCTTTTTATTGATCTACGTGATATTATCTCGCTAGCGAGAGATGTAGTCCGAACTGAAAAGCAAGACCAACTGTTGCTGTCTTATTTGTTGTCGATACGTGTAGAGAGAACTTCCCAGCGACATTTGCTGCTAATGCAGCAAACACGAAAACCCCAGGATTGTGTTCGTTTGTTGGATATAATCTTACAACAAACGGGAGAGTTATCACAAAACGAATCTATTAAAGATGTTAAAAAAGCTCAACAGTACTACCAACAGCAGGTCCAAGTGTACAAAACTCTACGAGTCTATTTCTTAGCTCGTACTCAAGCGGTGCAAAAACGCTGGAAAGAAGCTACAATTTTATTCAATTCTGCTTCACAAGCTATATTAAAACTACCCAAGAGTCTTACGCTTATCTCTGAGCTTGAACAGGTTCTCAAAGCTGCTAAGAATAGCGTAGATGTTGATAAAATCAACGCACAAGCTAACTGCGTCCTTGATCAACAGCAAGAAGATTACAATATTACTGTACCACAAAAGGTACATAAAAGTAAGAAACCCCTAATTGATCGTTTGGATGAATTTAGGGAAGAGCCACAGTTACTCACGAAAAATCCTAATATTGTGAGTCTACCGCCTCCAATGGAACCTATTCCAATGAAACCGTTGTTTTATGACTTGGCTTTAAATTTTGTCGAACTGCCGGATCTTACAGAAAAATTGGAAGAAGGGCAGTCCAAGCAGAAGGGAGCTGGTATTTCTGGATTTGTTAAAGGATTGTGGGGATGGGGTAAAAAATGAGTTTTGTTATTCTAGGTTAAATTAGACTTCCCGTTTTTTTTTTAAATGTTTTAATATTAATCATTGGATAATACATATATTGTCGTCAAAAATTTGTTTTATTGAGTATCAACGTTTCCACTAGACGCTCCAGTAACGTCCTTCACATATCCTTCCGCTACTGTTGTGTTTATTAAATACACATGTGCAATATTTTATGGGTATAATCAATAAAAAAATTATAACTTTCAAGATTTTATTTAATTTTAAAATACAGTCTTACTATAGCTACACGAAAATATAAGATTTTGCTGCTATAGAGCCATAAATAAAGTTTTAATTTGAACAATACAATATAATAGAAGATCTTCAAATTTCATTTGATAACGTTTATTTAAAAAAATATTTTTTCACTCAATAATAAAATTATCAATTAATAATTGAACAATGTTCAGGCAGTTTATGGCACTGTCGGCCTAATACCTGGAGATTCAAATCAAAAGTATTTTTGTTTGATTTATTTGAGGACGCTTCAAGGGTCTTATAATAACAAAATGAGAAATATTATCCCATATTCATTTGTTTTTCTAATCTTAGCTTTAACGTCATACGTTCTTCCCTGATATCGGCTAATTCCTGACTCAGTTCTTGGCAAATTCTCAACAAAACCGTATTTTCTTCTTGTAATTTTTGAAATAATTCCCATTTGGCTTTATCATCCGCACCAATCGGGCTTTCTTGGTTTTTTGTTGGTTTTCGATATACTTCAAAAGCACCATGTTTCCTAGGTAGATCACTTGGAGCGGCTCCAGCGGTAAATTTGGCAAATATCTTTTTTCTTTCGGCTTCATACATATCTCCAGGAAATATTCCTTCATCTACATTTTCGTATTTTTCAAAATTATGAAAATTTGCTGCAAATGATGAAGCTTCCGCAGCCCCACAATCTCCTTCTGACTTTTGATTAATTAACTTTTTTGAAGATTGAATATTAGGACTGATTCGAGGGGGAATAGTTGGAGGCGCCCCTAGTTTATTCAGTTTATTTAAATCGAGCGAAGAGCTTCTACCATGGCTTTTAAATGGCCTAGGAGGGGGTGGTGGTGGCTTTTCTTTTTTAGGTGGTGGAAATGCTGGAAGACTTACCGGCCCCGCTTCTTCCACACTCCCTTGATTTGTTGGTGGAGGTGGAATAGCACCCGGACCTGGAATGTTTATCTTTTTAGGTTGGGGCCTCTGTATGGCACTATTATTATTTGATAAATTATTTGAGACATCTATAAACTTCTTTGGACTGTGTGGTTCAATGCTATCGACTAGGTCTTCTGAGGCAGCAATTGGTCCGGTTGAGCACTCTGGGGTTAGTCTCAGCGGCACTGGATGCAGAATTTTAGAATCTTTATCGGCGGTAATTTTTTGAAAATCAAAATTGACTGGTTTTGGACCTGGTGAAGATACTGAACTTGTAGGACTATCGACAAATTTTGTCCACTCCTTTGCTGTGTCTTTAGTTTGTGGCGATAGCATAGGCTCTGTTTCGGGACTTACTGAAAGTGGAGTTTCATTTCCTGGTATTAAACTGGGTGGGAGAAGATCGGGCAACTCAATACGATTGCGCCGTAGTACTACTAAGTGCATGGCAGTATTAAATTCTTGAAGACTTAAGGCGCCATCTTTTGTTACATCAGCAAGCTGCCAGATTTTACGTAATTCGTGGACTGGGAGGCGGGATTTCTCAAAAAACATTCTAGCTACTGGTCCAGCAAGTAAGGCATTTGTATCAGGCTGGAGGGAACGGAATTGATTTGTATAATATTCACGTTGTTCGGGATTAATTGTCCATATTTCATTGCTTACTTCGGTATCTTCTTCACTACTATGTCTATCACTCGATTCTTCTTCAGTGCCTAAATAGTAAACATTACCATTCATAGGTTGACCGATATTTTACCTCACCAAAATTCCCAAACATGCATTAAAATAGCCACAAACAAACAGATAATGTAAATTTATTGAAACTAAATTTGCAAATTAAGGGGTAAATGCAAATTAACCAATCAGAAGCGTAAAAAAGATGAGATGCGGTGTGTACATGAAACCTAAAGCGACTTCAGGATCCAAAACATTAACACAAATCAATCTATTTGTCTGAGCTTTGGAATTTTGATGAATCTTCAATAATTGTGGCTTACCTAACAATTGCCTTTGTTCTTCAGAAACCAATCCTTGCCAAGCCCCGCCAACAGCCCAACTGCGATCTTGTACACTATTAGTAGGTGTGGGGCTGTCGGAAGCAGTACTTGAAATTTCGGGAGATCCATTTCTAACTATACTAAGGGTATCACTATCAACTTCTGAATCAGTACTATTCGCATCAATTTGTTCCAAATACTCATTTCCTTCGCTTCTCAACTCAATTAAATCGGGAATTTGTGTTTCATTCTCCAAATTGCTCCAGGTAAACCTAGGCAAAGGCAACTCCAAATTTGTAGTGACTACATCGCATTGTACAGAGATATTAGCTTGGTAAGCAGCAACTAGTTTTAGAGCCGAAAAAAACTGCTTTTTGCTCAAACTGGTACTATTTTGGCCCCAACAGATTTCTGAAATCTAAGATAAAACCTACTGTCAAAGATTGAGGTTAGAATTTAATTTTAAGAGTTTTACCTGAGATATGATATCTTCAGGGACATTGCCAGACTTTATTAATTCGACGGTTTTGGTCACGGAGGCATTTCCTGATTTATCTTCATCACAACATAGGAAAACATCGGAAAAATATCGTTGCAAAGTTTCTGACAGCTGTAACTCCTCCATTTTTGACAGCTGATAATAAAAATCTATGATCGATGATTTACGAAAATTTCCGATCATAAAGTAGGACAGGTCCGTAACCAATTTATTTTTAAATTTTCTCCCCCCATCTGATTTGGTTATTAAAATATTGTAGCACTTGTCGCACGTTAAAACATTTTTTTTTCTCTAAACAAAATACACATAACAAAGGCGTAACAGGTCAAGCATAAAAATATTTAGAAAAATTAGGCATTTGAGTCTATAGGTATACAAAAATAAGCTATTTTTTTAAAAATGTCTTATCAATAAATATGTCAACAGCAAAAAACATTAATTACTCAACAATGCAAACTTCTTTATCATCCCCACATATGTGTGTGTATAACATGACTCACCGAGAGAAACATGCCAATTCTCTCTTGCCAAAGCAAGAAAAAATCTTAATAAGAAACACTATTACAGTCATTAAAAAAAAAATTATCATTGATTTTTTATAATATACGCATAATTTCAATAAATTATCAAACAGTTTTATTGTGAAATTAGAAAACGTTCGAATATGAGTTGACTTGGAAAACTGATAATTCTAAAATAAAGTAAGTATTATTTAAAAATTTTATTTTTCATACATTGCTTAAATACAAAAAATATACTGTTTCACTAATTTCCACACCGCCTTGGAGAGGTATAGTAGATGGTGCGTTTTTTTTTATAGTGGCTACTGGTATCCTCAGTAGCCACTGTTCAAATAAGAAAAAATCCTAAATATTGCAAGACCAAACAAATGTTTGTTGCAATCTCACGTCTGTTTTCTCCCCTCAGAAAACGACACCAGCGCATTTTAAAGTCCGCCTAAGAATTCCGCATTTTAAAAAATAAAAATTTACAATAATTATTCATGACAATGTCTATAACTAACATCACAACAATTTCAATCAAATAAATAAATTAGACTAAATTAAAACATAATAGAAATTACAATACTTAATTGTTTAAAACGCTAGTAAACAAATATTTAGGAAACTATGCAAAAAAGTGAGTGTTTGGTTTTTGACGTCTTTTTAATAAACCCATAAATAGCAAGAAGCATCGCATATATACTGAAAGCTCAGACAATGAATGAGGTCTCCACGGAACTTTTTTATATCCTAACCCCTTCTTGACTGACAGAGGACGTGTGAGGCCCTTCTAACCGACAGCTCCAGGATTGGATAAAAAGTCCCCCGCACAGAAGTCAAACATTGTCAAAGACAAACAATATACATTTGACACCAATCACTATAAATGTTTTCATTAAAAAGAAAAGAAAAAGTGGAGAGAGTGAAATTGATTTGTTTTTTAAATATTTCTTTTTACAAAAAATTAAAATCTTAGATTAATGTGACGTCACAAGAAATACATATATGTATATAGACAAAATGTAAGACTTCTTACACTTTATTTATAGTTAATTACATGACAAGGTAGTGCTGGGCTGCCGTAAAACAACAGAAAAAATTACATACAAAATTACAAAACAGTTGCTATCTACGACAACACAACTGATATAACAAATAGAAAAAAAATAGCTTCTGTTTAAAAAATGTAAAATTAATCAAAAAATAATTTCAATAATAAGTTCAAAACCGAAAGACTGATTTTAATATCATTTCTACCACAGATGCGTTTCTTATCTATTTGAAATTAAATGTTTTATAATATTCTTATCAATGAAATTCTCCTCTTTTTGAATTTAAAAATTCTAATCTAAAATAAATTATTATTTAAAATATTTAATTTTCATACATTGCTTAATCACAAATATACAATTTTACTGATTTCCACACCACCTTTAAGAGGTACAGTAAATGGTGCGTTTTTTTATAGTGGTGTCCCCAGTAGGCCTAATCCACTGTCGAAATAAGAAAAAGCGCTAAAATTTGCAAAATAAAAAAATGTTTACTACGATCTTACATCCGTTTTCTCCCCTCAGAAAACGATACCAGCAACAACAAAACTACAAAACTTATTTGCTGAGATCTCACATCCGTTTTCTCCTCACAGAAAACGACACCAGTTATCTATGCGCAATTCAAAATCCGCCTAAGAATTTCGCATTTTAAAAAATGCAAACTGACAATAAATAATATATAAAAATGTCTATAACTAACATTACAACAATATTAATCAATTAAATAAATTAGTCTAAATTAAAACAAATTAGAAAATACAATACTTATATCTAATTGTTTAAGACGCTAGTAAACAAATATTTAAAAAACTATGCAAAAAAGTGAGTGTTTGGTTTTTGACGTCTTTTTAATAAACCCATAAATAGCAAAAAGCATCGCATATATACTGAAAGCTCGGACTATGAGAATTCTACACACTTTTTTATCTCCCTTTATGACTTACAACGCACTGTGCCAGGTCCCGTATTACCATAAGCAAAGGGTTGATAAAGTGTACCGCAAAATTCATATATAGTCAAAGACAAACAACATACATGTGACACCAATCACTATAAATGTTTTCATTAAAAAGAAAAGAAAAAGTGAAGGCAGTGAAATTGATTTGTTTTCTAAATATTTCTTTTTACAAAAATATGAAATTTAGTTTGATGTGACGTCACGGAAAATACATAAGATTACTTACACTTTATTTATAGTTAATTACATGACAACGTATTGCTGTGCTGCCGTAAAACAACAGAAAAAACGACATAAAAAACTACAAAGCAGTTGCTATTTACGACAACAAAACTGATAACAAACAGAAAATAAATTGGTTTTTGTTGAAAAAATGTAAAATTAATCATAAAATTTATTTCAATAAAAAATGCAAGACTGATTTTAAGACCATTCTTACTACAGATGTATTTAAAATTTATTATTTTATAATATTCTCCTCAATGACATTCTTTTTTTTGAATTTACTGAGGTTATCAAATTATTTAGTGAGAATAGAGAACACAATTTATCATCTCAATTTGATTAAGATTACATCGTAAAAATAATTAATTACAAAAAAGTATTAATTAAATAATTATTAAAAAAATAGGAATTTTGCGGGACATGACCGGAGTAAGGCGCACCATTTGCTCAAACAATACATAAAATAAAAGTTCCATAAAATAAATATATTTTTATTACAGCTTACTGCGATGATAATCTTTATTAAACGTACTATAGGTAATTTTTTAAAACATGACACATTGACAGTTGGTAGCTACGATTAAAAGAAATAAAATTGCGTTGGCTATTCTGTCTGGTAGCTTCAAATCAAATAAATATTAAAACACTTTTAAAATTGTTAAAATTCTTTTTCTAATAAGTTGGCTATTAGGTAGGTCAATGACCTACTTCAACAAAAGTACAGACAAATGACAATATTTCTCCCAATTAATTTCATTTTTATTTTAGAGAAACGCTTAAAAACAACCTCAAAAAAGTTGTCTAAAGGAAGAAAATGTAAATTTAGGCACTTTTCCAGTTTACAATTGCTGGGAAATTCCTCAAAAGTTAAATACGCCATTTTGATTTATTAAATATTGAAAAACTATGTCTATCCCAGAGGAAAAAATTAATAAACAACACTAAAAAATTTGTTTCTACATTACCAATTTACCAGTTCGCGGTCTTCTTAATATAGAAACTTGGGGGCTTGCTTCTTTGAAATACTTGAACTACCTGCAAGTACTATCCAAGGGGGCCCCACCAAAAAAAACCTTCACATCCGCACAGAATTCAAAGAAAAACACTACACAAATGAATTGTACCCGAAAATAAGTTTTAAATCCTTTTTTTATTCTCTTTCAGCACAAAAACACCCGCTTTGAAAGAAACTACGTCGGCCATATAAAAAATTGTAAAAACAATTGAATAGCTTTATGTCAAACTCACGGCCTAATTGATTTAAAAAAAATTGCTGTTGAAACATCAATGATTACATATGATGAAGAAAATTATTTTTTATACTAAAAACTACGCCTTAAGACAACTTGGGAAAGGTTACATAATAAACGAAAATGTAAATTTTATTATTTTGTTTAACATATTGCTCGACAATTACAAAAATCGACAATTACTAAAAAGTAGAATAAATCCGTTTGATTTATGCAATAATTGAATCAGATAAGATATAAATAATTAATAACCACCACCAAAATGCGATTGCACTAACCTGGCCAGATGAATAAAGCTGGGGGCTGGGGGCTGCTCCTTTAGGACCTACCTGGAAGAAGACGCAAAGCGTTATCTTTCAGATTTTCACATAATAGAAAAAAATGCACTACACAAATGAGTTTTAATGTTTTTAATCTCGGTAAAGTTATTTGAATCATTTTTTTAGCCCTAAAACTGATTACACAACCGTTTTGAAAACTGCCCCGTCATTACTAAAATTATTTGCGAAGAAAAAAGAGTAACCTAATGTCATAATCCACAGCTTGCTTAATTCAAAAATATTTCCCATTGGAGCTTCTACAATTAATAATAATAAATAATAGTTTTTTCATATTAAAAACTACGCCAAAAGACGAATGGAAAGGTTTTCTAATAAAAAATTATAAATTTTAGCCTTTTTCTATTTCAAAATTGCTGGAAAATTACACAAAAAAGTCGAATAAATTATCATGATCTATGCAATAATTCTTTCTACTAGTCAGGATATAAGTAAAAATCAACAAAAAAAATTGATGGTATTTTACCTTTTCGATTCAATCCTGATGTGAGTTCCTTTGGGATTCCTGGGACTAGAACCCACCTTCAAGGAGATGCCAACCGTAACCCGATCTTTTGCATTATAATAAGAAACAAAAACGGCCGACCGCGAAACCGATTCGTTTTCTAAATATTTTTTTTACAATTTAATAACGCGCTTCAATCCGTGACAAACGGCACGAAGTCTTGGACTAAACTAAACTATAGAAGCCAATACTTTTGGAAACAACAAAGAACATTACATAAGACTACAAAAAAGATGATAACAAAGAATTGTTATCAATAGTTTTTTTCTTTTTGGACAAAGGAAAACTGATAAACAGGTGATGTAAGGAGTTTGAATATATACAAATTCGAAAATAAATTATTTATTTTTATTAAATTTTCAAAATAATTACAAAATAATGACTCATTTAAACCAAAACTGAAAAGACAGATCTTCATTTTGTTATTTCTTCTCTTTATTAAAGAAATAAAAATAATAGCGTATGCTATATAAGCTTTTTGATGCATCTTTACTGGCGCCTCTTGTGGTGTTTTTTTTTGAATTGTCTTAAACAGACTAATTGCACTTGAGCTGTCAACCTCAAGCCAATTCAAATTTTGGAATTCATAAAACAGACAAAAGTTTGTCTTTATTATTATATATTATAAATACATATTATTAATATGTACAATATTTGTGCGTTAGTCATTTTACAACGCTCGGATTTATTAAAACACCTTTAAAAAACAAAAAAGTCTCGGTATAAAATGGTAATGTATTTTGTGTCAAAGATGTAATAGTAAAATCCATAAGTAAAAAATTAACAACAAGTGATGATAATTACATCGACATTTGACGTAATAATTTTTTTGACAGCTATGTATACCAACTTTTAAAAACAAATCTATAAGTGCTTTAATTTTTGATATCTAAAAAAACTTCAAAATGATGACATTAATGAGGCTGCTGACTGTCATTTTAGACTCTAATAAAATGACATTTAGAAAATTTAATACTTAGTTTCTACTTATTTTTTATATTATGTCGTTTACCTCACATTGATTTATAGAATACAATAACAACAAACTTTTTTGACGTCTGTGGCTTTGAATAAACTGGATTTTTAATTTATTACCTAATCTTGATTTAGATATACTTTCATTTATTAGTTTTTCTGAGATCAATTAAATTTTATGACTTTTTTTTGGTGAAAAAGAGAGATAATTAAAGTATTTTCTCAAGAAAAACAAAATTTGCTGTCGTTTTAATGTCATTTCGGTGACATTTTGAAAATCGTACCCGCGAAACTGAAAATAAATGACCTTAAAGCTCGAAGAAAGCTTGACCCTGCCCTGCACAACAAACAAAAGCGAGAGCCTACCTATTTATTTTTTCTGAAAGTAATCATTTAGGTCAGGGCCGTACTTAGTGCGATTATGGTTTTTACTCACCTTGATCTTAACTAAATAATGTTGGGTGTGTGGTGAAGTGCCTTCCAATTAATTCAAAGACTGTCAGTGGTTCACGGTATCAAAAAGAGATAATACAGACATTTTTGTGATAAAAAAAAAAGTGACAAAATGAACGAAAGTGATATGCAATTGGCCAGAGCCATAGTGGCTGATGAAAAGTTTAAATCGGAGTCTAACACTCCAGGCAACAGTCCCACACCTTTGAAAAAAACAGTTGTGGGAAAGACTTTAGAGAAATTAAATACTTTTCGGTAAGTTTTTCAAATGCAACTCTTAATAGGTTTTATTAAACGGTACTCGAAAACTAATTTAGCAGAGCCCGGGTAGCTCAGTCGGTAGAGCATTGGACTTTTAATCCAAGGGTCCAGGGTTCAAGTCCCTGCTCGGGCGGCCTCTTTTTTTTTCATATTGTTTTACTAATCTAATCTTTTTAAACAAAAACACATAATAAAAATGTTGGTTCAATAAATGCTATATTAAACTAAAAACTAGAATTTTTTCAAATTGTTTATCATAGTTGCCATGCTACTTTATTGATTTAGAAAGGTGAGAATAAAAAAAATATTCAAAAAAAAATAGTATATTGTATGCCTATGCAGTAAAGTGATAGCTTTTTCGGTCAAAATATTGTTTTGTCATTTTGTGTACCTATATTAATGGCTTTATTATTTATAAAAAAAGTTTTTTTTTTCTTATTGTTTTTATGAAAAAAAGAAATTTTATTTTATTATTGTATACTTTATACATGGACTGTTTAGATCTCTAATAAATAAGGTCAAGAATGAGCACTGCTAGTGTAGTGGTATCATGCAAGATTCCCATTCTTGCGACCCGGGTTCGATTCCCGGGCAGTGCACTTATTTTTCAAGTTTTTTTGTAAAATACAAAATTTTTAATCAAAAATATAATATTAATGTGTTTTTTTTATAAATTTGGCATCAAAGCATGCCATTAATGTTAAACTTTGAACTGTGAACTTTACCATCCGAGTGACAATTCGACATCTGAATCTAATCTAACCTCACTTTTAATTTAATGAATCGATAGTTCAACACGTTATTGAGATAGACACTTTCAAAAATTTCTATCAAGTTTAGGCAAATTATCCAAAAAGACAATTTGTTTGAATCAGTTAAAAAATTATTTGGTCTGCGATTTTAATAAAACCACCCAGTAAAATAATAATTTTTACCTGATAATTAGATTAATTGATATGTTTTTGAAATGTGTAATAAAAATTAAATTTAGAAGCAGGTGAATTTTTAATTTAATACAATCTAAATAAAAAATATCAAAAGGATTCCGGTACCGGGAATCGAACCCGAGCCTCCTGGGTGAGAGCCAGGTATCCTAGCCACTAGACCATACCGGATTGATGATAACTGTGATACAAAAGTTGCTATTCAAACTCAGAATTTTGACAATCAAGAACTAAAATTTCAATAACTTTCTATTGGCTTTACATTAATTTTTACAACCCTACTTGATCATTTATCTTGAAAATCAATTTCATTTCCGTCTTTCCTATTTCTCCAGTATTAAGACACTTGAAATAGTCTGGAAAGTTTCTATCCAGTCTGTTTATTCATTTATTTTCGCGAATTGTCAGGCATTGAGCGTACTATCACACTTTCTGTTAACAGGAACATAGAACTTAAAAATCAAAATTGTTAATAATTTAGTAACATCAGAGCGAATCAAAAATCATGTGCGATGGTGGTGTAATGGTCAGCATAGTTGCCTTCCAAGCAGTTGATCCGGGTTCGATTCCCGGCCATCGCATCTTCTTTTTTTATAAAAAATATTTTTATTAACAAATTAATTTTAGCATTATAAATGTTATTTTGAAATATATCAAATTCATTCCTCTCTTGTGTTGCTAAAAAAAAATTGGCGGCATTGACACTTAGACCAGCTTTATTTTCTGTTTTATTTAGCTTTTTCTACCTGTGAGCAATAAAATCATTAACGAGTTTTGATTTTACGAGCATAACTAGACATTTTAAATACATTATTATTTAATCTTTAAACCTCAAACTTACAATTATTACAAATTTTTAACAAAACAAGTGAAAGTGTCATACAAAAAATGCAGATAATCTTATAAAATAAGAAGATAAACATATAAAAAAGTGAAAAAAAACGCCTGAATAGACTGCAGACATTTCTATTTATCTAACAAAAAAAGACCAATACTTTGCATTTCGAATATCTACTAAATTATGATCAATCACGAAATATAAATGTTCTTTTTTTTTTTTTAAAACAATACTTTTAACTGTCATTCTGTCAACTGTCATAATGATGTCAAATGTCATAGCAAATTCACCAAATGTCAAAAATGTGTAATATCTCAAAAATGACATGTGAAAATTTTATACAATTACAATTTCTTTTATTTTCCCAATAAGTTTTCAACTTTCTTTTTAATTTTCTCTAATACCTATACACAGTTATATTTTTTCATATTTAAAACAACATCAATTCAAAATGGTGAACAACAGCTACTTAACCTAATTCTTAAAAATTTCGATTATTAAAACAAAAGAGTGTTCAAAGTGTGGCAAATTTTGAAATGGCATCATTATGGGCAGGTTCAGATGTAGATTTATCTACTTTACATGAGTGCCGAAATGCTGATAGATTAGAATTTAGATTGGCCTGTTTTCATAAACAGAAGATTGCTGATCTAGAAACGAAATCTATGTGCGAAGAGGAAGTTGGAAAAGACAAACATAGGAGAAGGTCAAGAACTTGGCCGTAAGTTGAAAGATATCTTAATATTTTCTAAAATATTGTTTTGACATCAAATCGAATAATCTTGATCTACTTGAATATTATTTACTTATTATAAATTTGAGGTGGAGCTATTCAGTATTCAGGCAACTCAGCATACAGCAGAATTATTATAGACCACCTAAGCCTGACGTCACAGTCTACAGAGTGAGAGACTAACGTTTTAACAAGAGCGGTGACAGCTGCACACGAGTTTAGCATTTGCTTAGGCTTTAGTAGTTGTTTTTTGTGAACTGGACTATACTGTCAGACCAATTTTGTTGTCAAAGTGTTTTAATATTTCTTTGACATAACCTAACTTTTGTTTTTGGAAACATTTAAGCTCCTCCCAAATACGTCATCACTTAGGTAGTCTATTGTGTATAGTTGTCCAAAAGCTGGTTTGCGCTTCTAATAACGTTTAGGGTTTATTACTTGTTTTTTGTAAACTGGACTATATTGTCACACTAATTTTCTTGTCGAAGTGTTATAATATTTCTATGACATAACCTAACTTTTGTTTTTGGAATCATTTAAGCTCCTCCCAAATACGTCATTCGGTAGTCGGTTGTGTATAGTTGTCCAAAAGCTTGTTTGCGCTTATGACAATTGACAATTGACTTGGTATTGCTCACTTTGTGACTCAAAGTAAATTCTTACTGAGCGCATCAAAACAAGTCATTTTTTATCAACTCTGTTGGGATTCTTTTAATGAATACATTTATCACATTGAAGTCACTTTATTTTGATGAAATCAAAAATGCTCACAAAGATAATTAAGTTTGTCGCATTATGATATAATAACTCAAAAAACCCATTAAAAAAACAACGGACCTAACAGTACAATGGCAGAATTGACAGTGATAAGCGAATCAGAAACAGCTGTGACTGAAAACTATGGTTTTCCTTGGGATTTAGAGCGCAATCTAGTGCATTTGGTGTTGTTGAATGGCATTATACAAGTACATAAAAAAATTATAGTCTAATTGAATTTACTATTAGAGTCTGAATCATGTGTTTTTTGTGATCAAATAAATATTATTTGGAGCATTTGTTTGAAATGTTGAGTTACTAGTCATTAAGCTCCAAGTAGTATTTCTAAAAATATTTGGGCGTAATATAAAAAGTGATTACTGGATTTGCGCAGGTATTTGCACTATCTAAGTCGCTTCATTCTTTCAAAAATTTATTTTAGGATTTGTATAATAAACAGATTGGCCGCAGTAGAGTTAGTTTCTAATTTCAGTGTCATCACTACTTTGCTCTCCGAGTAAAAATGCAGTTCAATACGAATAACAGTTTCGCTCGTTGTAAAAGCATGATAGAGTCTTTATCAGTAACGTAAATTTGAAATTTTATATCAGTTTAATAATAATAAATCTTTTTATTGATTTCAGGCGAACAAGGTCTCTGAATGCTCCATCACCAATTCAGCAATTTGGACCATGTGGACGTATTATGAAAAATTCGGCAATGTTCATGTAAGTACTCTAGTCTGTGCCAAAATATTTTTTATTTTTAAGTGCATTGGGACCAAAATAAATTTCTCCTGATCAAAATTTAAACATTATATAGGGTGTTACTAATAAAGCGAAAATTTGTTTCTTCTTCTAAATCAACCTTAAAGTTTGTCATCTCTCAGTAATTTCTTTGAATTAAAATATGCCATAAATTCGCAAACTCAATATCATAATTTTTTTATCTTTGAAAGAAATTTTTATTCATTTTAAACCGGAATTGTTTTGAAAAGTGGTTAGTCGCTCAAATTTTCAAGCAAAGCTGCAAAAAATTGTTTGCTATGGAAAACTCGCTTTATTTAGAATTGTTAGGATCATAAGAGGCGTATAATTAGCTTTGACGTGTGTGTTTGTTAGTGTTTAAATTGCTTACTTTCTATTGGAGTTTTTTTTTTAAACAAACTAGTTATTTTACTTAATAACTAGCTTAGGTAGATCGAAACCACGCCCCATGTCCCTTAGCCGCTTCAATGACTATAAGCTACAAAATGCATGGTTTTGTAGACCTAACATAAAATGGGTATATATTTGGTTTAATTTTGCTTTCTAGATTTATCATTCGTCATGTTTTTTTTACGAGTAATCGTGTATTCTAAACCTCGTGTAGTCGTCATTTCCTTCAAAACAAAACCAAATGATAATGAGTCGACCACAATTTTCGGATTTGGAAGGGAATTTGTTAGCTAAAATAGCAACATTATTATCTTAAATGATTAAATACTAAGTGCATCATTATCTAATTATCTGATCAATTTTCACCTTTCGGCTATCATCGCTGATTAATTGATTTCAAGTATTAGAAGATGACCCTGGACAATTTGTTATTATAGTTACATTTTTCGTTAATCGTGAGTCGGGCAGTATTGTCGGAGGTCAGCTAGCAGTGAGTTCGTGCGTGCGAACCGCGAGAAATATGGAATAAAATAATATGTACTTCATTATTTGCTAATAAGCGACTGTATCGCTTATTTTCATTTTACTAACATTAATTTTTTCGAAAAAAGCGAGAACATGTCTCGTTACAAAATCAACAATATAAAATTTTAATTTTTGATTTTTTTTTTGTACGAAAATGGTGGCTAACGGTATAGTTCTTCGGGGGTGCTTTAATGATGATCAGGAAATTAACAATAATTCGATCAATCCTAAAAATTACCAGTACAGGTCTGTTGTTTTTATTATTATTGATGATCAATAAGGGAATTGATTGTTTTAGCCTTGATTAATAATTAGCAGTAATATAAAATATTGAATTTCTATTTTGTTGCAGGACAATTCAAGATCCGGCTAGTCAAAGATTAACGTGGTATAAACCACCCCTCACTGTCTTAGTCATTAAAAAAGTTCGAGACGCTTCTGTTCATCAACCTTTCGTTCAATTAGTGCAATGGCTAATTGAGGTAATACATATTATTATTATTTTAGTTTAAATAAAATAGAAACTGCGCATGGTTTTATCATGGTGTTATAGATAATATTATCAGTATAGTGGTTTAGCATGTGACTTTATTTGTGTTTACTATAAAACATTGATAGTACCTAACGAAAAATTCGAAATTGTCAAAGATTATAAATGATAAAAAAATAAATAATAATAATGATAATATCTACAATAATTTTAAACAATTTTCACAAAGCAGTCTATTTTTGGAAAGAAAAAATAGTATGCTTGATTGCAAATTTGCATTGAATAGGGTTTAAAAATACATGTCATGGTCTACGTGTCTAATTTTTGAGAAATATCATTTTCATAGGTTTTTGTAATCATGTAGAAATTATTAAGTTTAATTAATTGCCGTAAGTGCTTATTTGAGCATAATTATATTTTTTTGCTGATGAAATGCTTTATGAAAATAATTATACTTCTTTACAAGGTCTTTTTCGTATTGGGCGTGTGGATTTTTCGCACTACCGTCTAAATAGTTGTGTTTTTTTTTTTAAATTAGTCGTCACCAGACGTAAAACATCTTAGTAAAAATTCTAATTAATGAAAATGAATGTGTTAATTACTATAATTGTAATAATAATTATTTTAATTTTAAAAATATTACTAAACAAATATTTACAGGAAAATATTACCAAATAAACAAAGGATATTTCCACTATTGCACTTTTATAATTTATTCAAATTTTAGAGAACATCTTCCGCCGATTTCCGAGAAATTTATTTGAAAATGGTGTTAAATTTGTATTGACTTTAGCCTAAAAATTTAAAAAATAATTATCACATATAATACCATAAGTGCATATATTATTTCCGATAATTTTTTTGAGTGTATTTCAAAAACATATGCGCGAATGGTATTTGGGTAGAGAATCCTATGACGATTCCGATGATTTAACAAAAAAAAATTATTTAAGTTTTATTAATTATAGTCAGGTCATATAAAAAAATTCGTCGAGTCTAGAAATTTGTGACGTAGTCGCCGTAATCTGACTATGTTTTGCCATAATGCACGTCACTCATGTTTTGGTTTCCTCGTAGAGTTTTTTTTAATCGTCCGCTATTTTTAATTGTAGATAAGGAAATTCGTGTCGGGAAAGAAAAAACCTAAGAGTGGAATGTGACATAATACACCAAATGTTGAGTTTTTTTTTAGATTAAAAACAAAGAAGGACATGTGGCTCTCTACATACGTCTCAATTATTTTTTTTATTATGAGTTATTTATTATTTGTTCTTCTTTCGTTTTCTTGTTCTATTATATTAGTTTGCAGTGAACAATGCATAAGTGACCCTGAAACACTTTGAAACAATTAAAGTGTTTAATGCTCTAGTACGTTTTATTGTGTGATAAGATAATACTGATTAAATACAACACGGCCTCGCTTGGTTGTCAGTTTGGCATCTATTAAAACTAGAAAATTTAATATGATTGTCAAACATTATTAATTTTTGGACTACTGAAAATCTTAAAAACCTACTTCACAAACATTGTGATTGATATGACACGAAATACTCGTTAACAGATGCATTTTCTTTCATAGAGAATTGTTGTGATAGAGCTAGAATCTAACTCCTGATAACAATAATTTTACGCGCCAATCTGTGCCGTCGCTAAAAGCAACACAGACGCTTTTATCTTCCACTGTACCACTGCGCATCTTACATGAATAATTAGCTGTTCCCATCTAAGAGAAATCGTACTCTATTACATGGTCATGGAAAAGCTATAAATCAGCTAAATAATTGAATGACGTTGCAAATTTTGGCAAAAATCGCAAAAATAAACATTATCTTGCTTAATCATAGTGAAAATATGCATTATTCTAACGCATTTTTTTTTATTTAGGAAAAGCGTATGCTTGTGTTTGTTGAAGCAGCTGTTTTGGATGATAATCTTCTCGACCATTACAATGCTTTTACATCTATCAAAGATAAATTAATGACGTTTCGCGATGGCAAAGATGATCTCACGGATAAAATAGATTTTATAATTTGTTTGGGTGGAGATGGGACCCTTCTCTATGCAAGCCATTTATTTCAACAATCAGTTCCACCTGTAATGGCATTTCACTTAGGATCTTTAGGATTTCTTACTCCTTTCCAATTCGATAATTTCCAGGAACAGGTCAACAATGTTCTTGAAGGAAATGCTGCATTAACGCTACGAAGTCGTTTACGTTGCATAGTAATACGAAGAGAGGACGAAAAGAAAATTAACAAAGAACCAACAAATCTCCTAGTGCTTAACGAAGTTGTTGTCGATCGGGGTCCATCACCGTATTTATCAAATATTGATTTATTTCTGGATGGGAAGCATATTACCTCTGTTCAGGGAGATGGATTGATCGTTAGTACTCCCACAGGAAGTACTGCGTACGCTGTAGCAGCTGGTGCTTCTATGATACATCCTAGTGTGCCAGCTATTATGGTCACTCCAATTTGTCCGCATTCTTTAAGTTTTAGACCTATTGTGGTTCCTGCAGGAGTCGAATTAAAGGTAATATTTTGTTTCGTTGTAGTTTTTTCTAGGATATCATTAGCTGATGTCATTGTATAATTAGTTCCTCATTACCTATTAATCGATGTTATCTCTTTTGTTAAACAAGAAGTGATGTTTGAACATTTTTTAACGAGGTCAAACTTGTTGTTATTATCTCAATTAAATTATGTTATGATTTTTAAGTATTAGTGATCTCAGAGTTTTGGAAGAAGATAAATATTATATTGCCAAATGACTTTCATTGTGGCATTCTTAGGTAAATTCTTGTATTGCGCATTTAAAGTATAACCGGTTTGAGATATTCGAAACGGATCATCAAATGACAATATAGTCACTTTTTTATGAGCTATTTATGAAGTACTTAATAATAAATTTTCTTATTATTGATTATAATAATGGATAACATGAGTATTATTCAATATTTGGGTGTTTTTTATACAGATATCTGTATCTCCCGATAGTCGGAATACTTCATGGGTATCATTTGATGGTAGAAATAGACAAGAATTGTTACATGGTGACAGGTAGGTCAAACAAAGAGTCAGTCTACCATCACCACCGTTCAATTTGCCGAATCTAAAATTGTAGAAAAAGTCGCTTAAATCGTCAATGTTTTTTTCAGATAATACCTAGTCCAGAAGCCAGAACTTCTGCATATGTATGTTTCGATGGACGACATCATCAGGAGTTAAGGCCTGGCGATAGGTGTGTTATTTTTTTTTAATATTGACTGCTGTTAACGGTGGTGGTGGTAGTAGACGAATTGTTTTTATAAAGATTTTTAACACTGTTTTTCAGTCTTAGGGTAACTACATCTATATATCCCGTTCCCAGCATTTGCGCACAGGATCAAATTTCTGACTGGTTTGATTCTTTAGCCGAGTGTCTTCATTGGAATGTTAGAAAACGTCAAAAACATCTGGATGAATTGACAGATCTCACACATTCGAGTTCCAATGACACGCTAGATTCGTTGGATCACACCGATCTTATTGAAAAAGATAGCTAGAGTGTTTATTGTATTGTATTTTTGGCAATAATTGCTGTGGTATAGCGACAATTTTTTTTAACATTTTGTCTCTCTGAAAGTAAAAAAGTGATAAATTGGTTATTTTTATTAATTTTTTATTTATAAAGCTCAGGTTAGGGTACTTGGTACATAGATTTTTTATTGTTACCGATATGTGTTTTTGTATATAGAGCAGTGCACATCGAATAGGACCAATGAACGTGCCAATCTTATTTATTGTTTGTTAGTATAGCACGTTTCAAAGTTTTTTAAAATTTTTATTGTTGGGATAATAAAAGACAAATTGCATTTTTATTGATGTTTTTCCCTTATCTCTTTCCCTACGAATTTTGACATAAGTGAACAAAAAAGAATATTTTTTTTTACTCCGATCTAGTGAATTCAATAGCTGGATTATTATATAATACAAGTGCTTTTAATCTTGTACAAGTCATTGTTATTACATGCATTTTTCACTTTGAGTTAAATACATTAAATTTTGTTTTTTTTTTAATAAAATCTGCAAATTTGCTTACTAATCCTACCATTTTTGATAATTCAATCTGATGTAAGTAATATTCATTATACGGTAGGAGAGATAAAGAATAAACTAATGGATGAGCATAACATTATAATATACCGTGTGATCAATATTGACTGAGTCTGTTTTTGAAACATTTGGAGTACTTTTTTTAAGCAGAACCTGGTAGATCAAATGTTTGTCCTTACAATAACTTAAACGTCAATAGCAAAATCATTTAAATTTTGCCGTCATTATTACGATTACCAACGGATTCAGTCATTGTTTATCATGCGATATTACAGCGCTGACTAGTCACATGCACCCAATACTTTGCCAAAGCGGCTGTGGCTAGAAAAACACGACATAATAGAGATGTGTAACGTTTTTAGGTAAAATTTCAATAAATAAAAGCGTTTGTCATTATGTCAATTTAAATTATTGCTTGCACAATATCACGTAATCAAGCCTATATATTCGGCCAATCAAAGCACTTTGTGCTAAGTCATGTGATGATTCAACCAATAGAAACTCAAATTATGATCTATAGACGTTCGTGACCAGTTAAGCACTTCAAATTGTTTTGTTGTACTAGTTTTTTTTTTCAATTTGATAATACTTAGAAAAATTATATTTTTTTAATATTAGACCTATTTATTTTATAGATACATTTAACACTTTTAATTTTTTTTGTTTGACTGCTTAATGACAGAGCATCATATGTTTTTGACGTTTCAATACGTCTGTCAAAATTCCTGACATACTTTTCTAGTTCTAGTGGTAGTAAAGCCCTATAAACAATAACAATAATATGTAACAGTGTTTATAATGTAGCTTTTCATTTATTAGACGTCACAATCTAGTTTAAAGTAATGCTTCAAAAACTGTCTAAAGTACCGGACTAGTCTTTTGCAAAGATGTTTCGAAGTAGGAGCTGGTTTGGGGGTGGTTGGGGTCGTCCAAAGAACCCCCATTCGCTAGAACATTTGAAGTATCTTTATAATGTGCTATCAAGAAACCAGACAGTGTCTGAACATAACCGTGGACTTCTTGTAGAAACGTTGCGATCTATTGCTGAAATTCTTATTTGGGGTGATCAAAATGATTCGTCAGTATTTGAGTGCGTTTGATTTATTTGAAAATGAAGTTTTATCTAAATTCTATTCATTTTAGCTTTTTTCTAGAGAAAAATATGCTTTCGTTCTTTCTACGCATAATGAGGCAACGCAGTGGAGGCTCAAGCTATGTTTGTGTACAACTGTTACAGACACTCAATATTTTATTTGAGAATATTAGGAATGAGACTTCGTTATGTAAGCGAATTATTCTCAAAATTATGAAAATTATTATATAATCGTTTTATTTTAGACTATTTATTGTCGAATAATCACGTCAATTCTATAATAGTACATAAATTTGATTTTTCCGACGAAGAAGTAATGGCATACTACATTTCTTTTTTGAAAACTTTGAGTTTAAAGTTGAATGCACACACCATACATTTTTTTTATAACGAGGTAAGAGATAATACAAGCATTTATTACATGCATGCCAACATCTTAGATTTAGAGATATTGACTACTAGGCTGCTAAAAATATGGTCAAGTTGGGGACTATATAGTTCTGGTGAAAACAAAAAAATCTCATAACCATGTCAATAATTTAGGTTAGGTTGGTTTATATCATTAAATTTCACTCATAATTATCGTAAAATTTTAAGAGACTGTCATTCCGAAATGAGGTTGTTGTGTCACATGAATAAATTTCTACCTCTTAGTTTTTTTGCAAAAGAGTACTTTTCGAATCAAAGTTGTGACAGTGTTGAAATTAAAAACTTTTTTTAGCATACAAATGATTTTCCTTTATACACTGAAGCAATTAAATTCTTCAATCATCCCGAATCAATGGTACGAATTGCGGTACGAACGTTGACATTGAACGTCTATAAAGTTGAAGATAGCAGCATGCTGGCATTTATCAGAGACCGTACGGCCGCTCCGTATTTTTCAAACATTGTGTGGTTTATTGGAAAACATATTCAAGAGTTGGATGCTTGTATCAGAAATGATGCAGAGTAAGTAAATAGCTGTTCAACTGCTCTGTTCTTACAACCTATTGTTTTAGTCATCAATCTCAAAATCGTCTATCTGATCTAGTTGCAGAGCATTTAGATCATTTACATTATTTGAATGATATTTTATGTTTGAACATTACGGATTTGAATCATGTTCTTACAAATCATCTACTTCACAAACTATTAATTCCTTTGTACATATGTTCATTAATTACAACGAAAAGAACATTGGGAGCAGAAGCTTTGAATAGGGTATTAAATCAAAAACTTACGTTTAATGAAAATAATGGTAGTATCTCTCATGAGCTAACAACTGGAAAAGTTTCGTGTGTTGTGGCTTTGTTTTTATTATCACAAGTGTGTCTAATCATATCGCATTCACCATTAGTGCAAACTTTAGCTTGGATTGTATTAAAAATTAATCGTTCAATACTAGAAAAAGGTGTTGATAAATTATTAGAATCGTATCAGCTTGAATTGGAGAAACGTTTACGAAGAAATCGAAGTGATGAAGCAAGTGGTTCTGAGCAGAGCTTTAATGATGATGTTCTTGAAGAACACAAAAATATCACTGATGAGGAAAAGCAAAGGATGGCTACAACACCTACTGACGCAGATGTTTCCGATAGACCGTTTTTAGAAACTGTTTATAATGCACTTGACTGTACAGAGAATGATTATGCTGCTTTATTTGCTCTTAGCTTACTTTACGCCATGGCATACAACAAAGGTATGTTTTTACTATCTTGTAACTTTATATACTTGATTTTATTTTTAGGTATAATGCCTGACATAAATGAGCATGTTTTAAGGCCGAAGAAAACGTACACATCAAAAACATCATCAAAAGATGTACGCTACACGTACAATATTTTTTTAGTGGACAAACTTTTGTATATAGTTTTATTATCATGTCAACCATCAAGCCGGGTTAGATTAGTAACTTTAGAGTTAGGACTAAAACTTTTAGTACAATTGGTAATGGCTGATGGAAAAAATGTTCTATTGGAATCCCACAAATTGCAAATTGAGTCAGCAAAGACACAAAGTACAGCGCTTTTAAGGAATTTTTATAAAAGTGAAGAAATTTTCTTAGATATGTTTGAGCATGAATACTGTGATATGTCCAAAGGTTCTTTAAATGTTGAATGGTTGTGTATGGATAGTGCAATATTACTACCTCCTACAGGGACTCCTATGACAGGAATTGATTTTACCAAGCGGTTGCCTTGCGGAGAGGTATGTTTTTATTTTGAAATATATAATAAATAAAATAAGAATCACATTTTCAGGGAGAGCGTGCTCGGCGTGCCATTCGAGTATTTTTTCTAGTCAGAAACGTGGTTTTGACACTAAACGGTGAAGTAGAAACACAATTACCGTTAACCAATCCTCAAAGCTGTGTTCAAATTGATCAAGCATTGGACCTGAGTATATCTCGTTGTGTGTCAGAACTGCACGAATCAAACAATCGTTAAATTATAATAATTGTTGAATAGTGTTGTTTTTTTTTGTGTGTATTTTTTTAAAAAGTTCTCTATCTTTATTCTTTGCACTGTCTTTTATTGCATGCATTATTCAGTATTTTGTTGGAGGGGAAGTTTAACGATTGTCTTGTTTGGCAGTATTTTGTATTGGTTAAACTCCTAACGAGAATACGATTTTTTTATTTCAGATAATTCTGACCTTATTGCTTGTACGGTGCTGTGGAAGGACGGGACAAAGACCCGAAGATTTTTGGTAATTGACGTTTTACAATTAATATTAGTAGAGCCGGATACAAAGAGACTGGGATGGGGAGTGTCGAAGCTTGTGGGATTTTTGCAAGATATTGAAGTGACTGGCGATAAAGATGACTCTAGGTGTTTGCATATTACGATACACAGACCACCTTCAGGAACTACTACAAATAGAGTACCGTTATTAAGTGCCAAATTTCTTTTTGACGATAATATTCGGTGCATGGCAGCAAAGCAACGATTAACAAAGGTAAACACTAATCCACAATGTTTAAACAGTAGTTGTTATTTTTAACCGATTTTTTTGAATTCAATTTTTTTAGGGTCGAATAAAAGCTCGACAAAAAAAGATGCAGCACATCGCTCGCCTTCTAGAAATTCCGGGTCAGTCGGGACCGCCTAGCCCTGCATTTGTAGGTAGTGGTCTCTATACTCGCTCTACAGGTCGTGGCCTTCGTGATCCCCGCCCTTTTTCTCTCTCCCGTGGACCTGGTTTTGCAGCTCCCCGCTGGGAGACTCCTCCGGGAGTTTCTCATCGAGCTGATGAATCGCGAAGGCATCGGGAGTCTGATCCGAAAATTAATTTAAAAAAAGACATGTCAACGCCGAATCGTTCCCGAGACTCCTCTTCGAGTAGAACAAAATCCCGAGAGGGGTCGCCCAGAATGCCGCGCCCGCGATCGGAGGAAATCCCTTTAGAGCTGATAAAGAAAGTTCCAAACTCTGTGATTGACATGGCTCCGAAAATTACGATAATGCCTCGACCGCAAGTGGCTAAAATTGTGGCGAGAGAAGAGGAAGAAGAGGAAGAGGAAGAGAAGAAACCGGATACTGAGACAGTGAATTCAGAGGAAACATCGTTTATTGCCAGTGAAAGAAACTCAAAGAAAGTTGGTGATGTGGAAACGGTGTAGTCTAGGGGAGGATGTGATATATCCGGTGGTTTTGTTGCGTTAATTTACTAAACAAATAAATTTATTAACTGATAATGATTTGTTTTTGTAAATATTAGCAAACATTCTTGTTTTACAATGTAAACATTGTTTTGGTAGTATAATAATTATTGAATAGCATTTGTTTTATCAATCTTGATGTAAATGCTGTATTATAAACAATATTTAATAATTAGGAACTTTCTGTTTTTAATTTATGTTTTCAAGTGAAAGTCAAAATACTATACAAAAGCTTAAATAATAGAGTATCAAAAAAGATGGAATGTTTAAATCTTTGATCTGATTTAAAAAACTATTAAAGCTACATATACTGTGCGTTGATAAAATATTTAGATCAACTCCCGTTGTGCAATTTAATTTGACAGATTTTTAATAGTATGATTGCTGTCAAACGTTAAAACTCGCCTAATAATACACGATGCGCCTGTATCCTCTCAAAGTTTCATAGGATCATAGCAAAGTTGGTCTTAATAATGTATGTACGCTCCATATATAAACTATCGTTAATATTAAGTATTGTTGATGGAAGGAATGTACGGCACGTGTATTCTCTGGTTACAGAACCGGCCAATTCGTTTTTCTCATTACTGTATAATGATTTATTATTCTATAATGATAAAACACAATGAATCGGTGGTGTTTTTCTATTATTATAAAATATTTTAAGCTGCATCATGCACAATTTTATGATGTCTAAAAAGCGGCAGCATTCTTCCATAGGTCAAGCAAATATGTGCTGCTACTACTCGTAATGTTTGTTTACACCGCCGATATAAAAAAAATTAAATAATCCATCATGTAATCATACTTTTACCCGTTTGGAAAATGAATTCCTTATTTGGTAGTGAAAACATCGACCGCGTTGTTGCATCAACGGTTTACTTTTGCTTTTGCCATGATTCACAGGACTGCGTCATATGGTGCATATGGTGCAAAAATATTTGCTTCTACGAGATATTTCCCATTGTTAACGGATGTATTGAAATGAACTATGAAATTGTAGTTTGTAACGTAAAGCACGTACACCATGAATCATTCTTGAGTCTATTAGGAGAGATCTCTCATCCTTTGACAACCCGATCTTTTTTTTTTTTTGGTTTTATATACTACATAATAAATTATTGGTGACCAGTTTGATGGGTGACCTCGTAACATATTGCAAATGTGGCTATTTAATGACAAACTACTAATAATAAATGCTTTTTTTATTGAAATCATTTTTTAACAAGCAACTAAAAAGAAAAGATTTGTATTATTTAGCCAAATATGAGACATAATTAATTATAACATTTGCTGTGACATAACGCCAAATGTTTTGCTTTAGACGAGATAATTTCGGAAGATAACGCCTGTGCCAAATTTGAGTTACAAAATTATGGTTCACATGTGCACGTTTGAGCTAGTATTATGCTCATTATACAAATGTGTTTGTGCTGTAGTTACAGACAACTAAATCTTGTTTATCTATAAGTACCATCAGTAGAATTTATTATAATTAGCTATGAAAATAAATAACAAGCTAAAACACAAACAAAACTTAGTTTTTGAACTAAAAAGCTATCAATAGCTATACGTTTTTAACTTTTTCCAATGTTCTGAAGCTATAAAAAAAGATTTTTTCTGGTAACTTTAAAAAATCCGATTGTACAGCGTCTTAGTTCCCATTAGTTGTATTTATACTTTTGAAATTATATTTTTAATATATAACTTTCTGAATCGTCATATCTCAGAAACGGTAGCTTTTGAGAAAAAAGTATTCAGACATTTTTTATAGATAATTATCTTTTTTATCTAAACTAATTTTTTGATAAAATTTGCCGTTTTGCTAAAAATTGCAAAATTTGATTTTGTGATATTTGACTCCGTGTAAATTTTTTTTCAATAGAGATTTTTTAGAATTTTATTTATTATAGTGTTTTGAGCAATTATACCAATTTTGAGGTGGGTACGAATTTTTGTACTTTCACTCACATACTAGAAAACTGAGTTTACTCATATATACTAGTCCCAGTGAAATAACGTTATATGACCATACTTAAAATTCTTTTTGTTTAATCCTCTATTACTAGACAATACACTTAATCTTTTTACTTGTGCCACTTGTAAATTTTTGAGTAAATTAATAATATTTAGAACAATTTATATTATGTTTTTCATTATTTTTTCGCAATACTTTAGTTTTGACAGACTTATGTTTCTGACAGACTTAATGTAAAAATTTCAACTTCCTTCTAAAAGCCATTGTACAGCAGTTTGTAGAGAGTGTGTCTTAAGTCGAATCTTTTCACGTTGTTCTTTGACCATCGTCAAGATTAAATCATTTATAACAAGATTAGTTACCTATTTATAATTTATACCGAATTTTAATCTTAATTGCTAAGATCTGACTGATGAGTTCCAATAAGCACAAAAAACATGTCTGAGTCTACAGACTTTTAAATTAAAAAAAAGATAATCCCGTGGGTGTTAAGATTCATTTGATACACACATGATTAAATAAACCCTTGT
Organism: Lagria hirta; assembly: GCA_947359425.1. NCBI lineage: Eukaryota > Metazoa > Arthropoda > Insecta > Coleoptera > Tenebrionidae > Lagria > Lagria hirta. The sequence goes on from OX375802.1 coordinate 21,872,517, forward strand.
AGCATATCTAGACAAAACTCTGAATGTAGCAGTAGAAACAATTAGAACCACCGTAAGAAGAAAAAGTAATTCAATTCGTAATATAATCTATGATTAAATTAAAAACAAAGTAGACTAAAGAATTTCCGACCATGAAAGTGGCGCTAAAAATCAAAAAATTTATAGTCGGTAATTCAGATTTCTCTCTAGTTTTTTGACCGTTGTGTGATGACTTCATAACGAGCGAGTCAAGTTGCGGCGGCTGTCATTCAACATTCAAGTCGCCTATTCGGAGGAGCGTACCGTACACGTAAAAAACCGGTCTTATCGGAACGTTAAAGACACAAAAGAACCCCATTCGGCCGTGCTTAGAGCTGAATTTCTTATAGAATCCAATGTGATTTTAGTGACAATTTCTTTCAGTGTGTCAGTGTGATAATATCAAATCGGGGCTAACAGCCGAAGGAGACCCAAGCCATGGCGGACGCCGACAATAACAAGGATCGCTACGATCCCGAACTTAAATTTTTGTGTGTTGATCGTAATAATTTCAATGATCCGGCCACTCAAGCCGAATGGACTCAGAAGCGGCTGGTGTGGGTGCCGCACGAAGCACAGGGCTTTGTCGCCGCCAGCATCAAGGGGGAGCGCGGCGACGAGGTTGAAGTGGAGCTCCAGGAGACAGGGAGAAGAACAACGGTCGCAAAGGATGACATCCAGAAGATGAACCCGCCCAAATTCGACAAGGTCGAGGATATGGCAGAGCTCACCTGTCTCAACGAGGCTTGCGTTTTACACAACCTCAAAGACAGATACTACTCGGGGCTCATTTATGTAAGTTTTATACAAAAACACACCTTTTCTTTTGTGTTTTTTTTTACATTCAAGCTATTTGACCTTGTGGACTTTTTTTAAAAATGTGTCATACCTATACTTGTACCACAGACAAGGGGTCGGTAACCTTTCACTTCAGAAGGGCATCCCCAGCATTTATTATTAGGAACAAATATAAAGTACAATAAAATTCATAAACTAATAAAGACGCGACCTTCTTGTATAGCTATAAAAAACAATTTTTTGTAGGTACAATGCGATCATTTAGTTATGCTTGTCACGTGTCATATTTTGAAGCATTGACACTATTGACAGTTAATAAAGCAATCAAAAACATATCCTAACACATCACTAAAAATGTTAAATAAAAAAAATATTTTGTAATACATAAATTCAAAATTAAAATTTAGATTAAACATCAAACAGGTTATCACTTAAGAGCGTTTTACAATTCAATTTCTGCTATCCTATATGAATTACACATCAACCGAGGGGCGGAGCTTAACTCTATCATTTCAGTCACTCACGTTTTTTCCTGGTCTAGCTGAAGAAAAGCGACCCTTCGAAGGGTATCATGAAAAGGTACATTTTACACCTTTTGAGATATTCATTGAGTAATAATAATGTTCAAGAGTAAATAAGAACTGCACTGGCAAACAAAAACTTTCGGCCGCATAAAAAAAGAAGAATTTTACGATAAGTTTTATAAACCATAAACATTTTTTTTTTGTAATAATAATAATAATAATAATGCAGTATTACACAAACGCATGATGAAGTAATATTGTCCACCACGAAAAAATGAGCAATACGAGCCGAAGGCGAGTGGTGTAATTGTGTGAGGGTAATAGTCATTATGCGCGAGTTGAATATCACACTTTATCTATCAAAGTAATAAGAGCTTTAATATAAATCGACAAATATTTATAGTCTGTTCAGATTCAAGAAAGAGTATTTTGGTCATTTGAATTTTGAATGGTTTTTAAATCATTCAAAATATCAAAATTGGTTTAAAATGAAATATACAATTTTCCGTCCGAAAAATCGTCAACCATCTCCTACTTGTTTTCACGCACTCTTTCTTGAAAGTGAATAGAGTATAGTAATTTTTTTTGAGAAATCTTAATTAATATATAACAGAAAGAAGTTATATTAAAATCATACAGAGTAATATAACAAATCAAGAGTGCTAGTCTGACTATATAGCAGTTATAATCTGTAAGTAAAAAATTGAATATGTCATTGACTTTTGACAGTCATGTGCACCAACCTTTAAAAAAGCATCTATAAAAGAGTTAAATTCGAAAAATATCAAGCAACATAATTATGAAGAAACTTGTCAAAATGTGGCACGAGCTATATCAAAAGCACGTTACTTTTATCGTGTTTTGTCTACCAGGTATATATTTTGAACACCGTTGCGATCAGGTTTATTTCAGAGTGATGAACTTTTGCACATTTTTAGTGGAATGCATCTTTTTTTTTAATGTTGTTTATACTTTTTTTTTTCTTCGAGTTTAATGACAATTACATGAATATGTTAATATCTTATTTGTGTGTGGGAAATTGTAAATGATAATACATATTTATCTTTTCCATATCAGAATGTGTATGTTTAACTTATGAGTTGAAGTAAACAATCAATCGTTCACTCGCTAATATTAAACAGCTGCTAATGTAGCAAACATGTAAAATTAAGATTTAAATACATTTTTATGTTCGTTGCACTGGATGTTGATTTATTAATGGTAATTTTGTTTTCAAGTGAAAGATTCTTAATTTTTTTAGTGTAGAAAGTGGTGCTGGATTCGGTGATCTGGCAACATTGCTCTGTGTGTGTTATGATTTATTTATGTTGGCTTAGCTTACCTTACGTATTGCTTACATCGCGTTCTATATTTTACAAAGAATTAATATTAAATAAAAAAATGCCAAAGCAATTAGGACACACAGAGGACAATTCATAATTAACAGAATGAGCCAAAAAGTTGAAAAGTCGAGAGATTTAAAATGAAAAATGTGATATATGTATGTATAAAACATATTCATCGAGAGACCATGCCGATTCCTTCTTGCCGAAGCAAGAAACAATTACCTTAAGAAACACTATTATGCCTAACTCTTTAGCGACACTTAACGAGTTTTGCACACTCGAATTACCAAGTGCCAGAGTTTGATACGCTCCTCAATGAGGACTATCGTGCACTTACGCAGACCCAAACAAAGTTATTTTTTACAAAACATCAACTATGTCTCAAAACAATTTAATAACGCCAAAACAAACTATTTATTTCTTCCATACTGTGTGAACTGGTCTACACTGTATATTACTATTGAATAAACAAAATGATAAAGCTAAATAGCCTGCACTTTTTATGACAATAACAAACATTTTTTTATATTTTTTTCATTTAATTATACACAAACATTCGTGACAATCAATACGATGTTTGGAACTACACTAAAATAGATAACACTTTACAATAAATATGTCATAAGAAGTTTACTGTATCTCACTCACAATCGGCTTCATCTAAATAATTATTTCTTTATTTTCAATTTTAAATTGTACAAGTGGAGTGAAACAAAGTAAATTATCTCGGTCAAGAAATCCGCAAAATAGGAACTGCTATGTTGGTAAACTTTAAAAAAAAATTCTTCTCATAAAGTCATCGCTATTCCAGGTAAACCGTTGATAATATTACACGATGTGGTTTTTCCCTTTCTTGCTTCCTTTCACTGATAACTATTTCTACGTCGTTACAATGATAACATTATTTGTATTTGTCTCTTTTATTTACAATTGTGAATAGTTTAGAGTTTTAAATTGATTTTTGAACTTGGGTGCGGCCGCCAGCTCATTAGATAATAATGTAATATTAAAAAAAATAATAATAAAGAATTTCATGCACTAATCAGCTATGGAATGTTTCTCTGTCTATAGATAATTCTAAATATTGCAGTTTCACAATATTAAAATTATTCATAAAGTTCAACGGTTTTTGCAAAGTGTGTTCTGGAGTAATTGCAAATTTTACTCCCACTTGGCATGCAAAGATGATATGATAATGATCTTGTTCCTGACTCAACAACCATTAACCTAAAACGGTTATTCAGGGGCGGATTTTATGAAATATAATCTTTTATCTTTTAAAAGTTTATTATTTTTATATTAAACACAATAAAAAACGGTCTAAATCGGCTAAACTATAGAGCAAGAGCTGATCTAAATAACTAAACATGAAGAAAATATTTTTTTTAGTTTTGTCACCTTTTTTAAAAGATTAAGAATGGTAACAACTGCTTTTGAACAGGTTAAGAAATTAGGTGTATTGTGCAGTAATAGGGGATTATGAAAGCAGAACTTGGTACGGACATATAACGTTATTTCACTGAGGCTATTATAGTATATTTGATGAAATTCAAAATTAGAATAATCTAATCATTACAGAAAACATTTTGTCGGTAGCACGGTAGCTTACCTACTTTTTATTTAATTTTGGTTTGTGCGAAATGTGTACGTCACTAGACAATGATGGCTAGTGAGTGTTTCGATAAAAATAAAAACTCTTATCAACAATATGCAAATTATTTGATAATAAAAAACCAAATATATGGGTACGAGTAGTTCATAGAGAACAAAAGTGGTAAATTATGCATTTAGACTAATTTCTACAGTTATTTAAAGATAAAGATTGAAAAAATTAAAGATTATATGAAATGAAGAGCACGAAGTAAAACATTTTGTCTCTACATCTGACCAACTGTAAGAAAAATAAAAATCATTAGTAGAAGCATTTTATTTTTAATATTGCTTTATGTTAGAATAATAATAATTGAGCAACGTAAAGAAATGCTTAGTTGTTATTTAATATTGTCAAGTAATCAGATACCTGTGGAATTAGTATTGCATATTATGTTAATAAGTACGATCAAGTTTGTAAATATATATAATGAAACATACATAATAAGTGTATACTTGTTTTTATATAATTATTGACTTGTCTATTAAATAATGCGTTTTTTTTTGCTGATAATACAAAATAATAAAACAACATCAATAATTTCAGTTTTAATTAATTGAAAAAGCATCTGGATTATCTTGTTAATCTTATTTTCTCGATTGTAGCTTTTGTTTTCACTGACGACGGCTAATAAAATTACAATCAGTATACATTAATGAAATTTCAATAATGGTTAAAAATATGTATTATAAGATTCACATGTGGTTCTGATGATGTCGAGCTGTATATTTAACTCTGACGTATTTTTTTATATTTACATTGGTTGAATTGATATATTTTTCTTGTTGTAGAACTTATTATAATAAAATTAAAATTTTAGCTGCTGGAAAATCATATTTTTCAGGATATGATTTCATCAGTTTCAACATGACTGTACCAAATCAAACAAAAATTAACCAAAAACAAACTAGAAATGTACAACTTTCTTGGGTGACTAATTTGAATGGAAATTCTTTTGTGTAATAATATAGGTAGAACATAAAATTGAAGATAGGTGATTCTTTACTTAGCACGCTTATCGGTGTAATGACAAGAAAAGAATGCTGTCTTGTCTATATGTCACTAAAAAAAAAAAACAAAACCATATGGCTAAAGTAAAAAATAATCTTGAGGATGCTGCGACAACGCCTTCAATTATTTAATTCATTTAATTGATTTGAATTCTTGCCTTTTAATTTAATTTAAATAATAATGAATGTTTTAAGTGCTATTCAATTAAATTATAGATGCGTGGTAAATGAATTCCATAGAGACTTTAATTTTATTATGAACCAACCGCCACGACGTATTACAACGGTTTTTACAGGTCGGTGTTCCGACAAGGTCATGTCAATGTAAACATTTATTTAATAAATGATATTTTTTTAAATATCGTTTAATAATAATGATATTATTGAGTTTTAACATCAACATAGAATGGTTTTGGGTTTTTTATGTGACGTATTAATAAGAGTTATAGTGATGCATCTAACCAAACACTGTTTGTTATCTTATAAAATAAAAAACTACCGTAATAATATAACGTGCATTTCTAAATTATTTAGATCAATTCCTGCTGATCCGTATATTTTTGAATGATCAACGCTCAAACATCATTCAATAATATACGGCACGCCTGTATCTGCGTAAGAACTAATCAAAAAATGAACATACGTTTAAAATTCCATAGCAAAAGTAGATCATTTTTATTTTCAATTAATAACTAGAGACGTATTTCATTCTAATAATAATAATATCCAAAAAGTTAACGGTTAAAGTATATTAATTTTTTATCAGTAAATTGCCTATAATTAACGTTAAGAATGATAATATTTTTGGAATATTTTATTGCTGTATTACCTAAACTATATATGTCAAGTTTAGTAAAACATGAGTCACATAATGGAAGTGACTAATGAGAAAGCTTATCCATGATACGCCTTGTGGAATCGTGCCGGCTCATTTTAAATATGTAATAGTTTTAACAATTTTTTTTTGCTTTATTACTAATTACAATTTTACGCATAAATGATTGATGAATCTATATCAATTTTGTAAAATTCCTCATGAAAATATGGCAGTCAAATAAGATTGACTTTATGTACTTTGGCTATAGATACGTATCACACCTAGTTTAATACATTTTATTAAATTTGTTCAAGATAACGTTTATAGTATTATTTTCCTCTGTTTCTAGGAAGCGTGATTATGATAAGTTATTTTTGTAATACAAGATTAGATTTGATTATGTAGTATTGTTAAGAAATCTCCTCAGTAGCGTTCTGCAAGCTTTTCAGGAAACGAAAAAAAATTGTTTCACTTTTTATCTAATATTATTATTATTATCAAGATTTATTTATAAACTTTTGAAAAAAAAAACAATTATTAAGCCTGTATTCAAAGATTTGAAAAAGTGTTCCTGCAGTAAACAAAAAATTTGTATTCAATTAGGTTAATAAAAAAAAGTAATAACTATTACAAAACATTATTTTGATTTTGTTGGGATTAAGATAATTGTTTTATCGATTTACTAAATCTGAAACATAATTAAGTATATATTACAACAATATGCACTTATTTGGTTAAGCGTTTTTTGCAGGAATGCCGCACTTGAAAGGTTTTAGCAAAATGCTGTCGTCGGTTAAAAATGAAATCGTCTGAAATGGAAATCGCTTCAGCAATAAATATATAAAATGGCGTCATTATGCCCATGACCTCCTCTTTAACCTATAATCCATTGTACAGACTGCAAAAATCTTTCCATCATGGGTCAATTCTTAAGGTGTTCCCTAAAATGATGATGATTCATCTCTATGTATTAATCATCGATTAAAAATTTTTCGAAGAATGCATTTTATTTTTGTTTCGAAGATTTTCAGGTCAAATGTGACGTTTTCATTTTTTTTTGAGACAATAAATTACAGATTATTATTGTTATTGTTCTCAATTAACCATTTATGGATTGGGGAAAGAAAAATCTATAAAAAAAAATTTATGGAAAACAGATAAACTATACAACCAACAACATTGATTCGAAAATTTGGGCATTGATATTAACTCAACTGAAATCACATACGACGAAAAGAGAAATTAAATTTTCTAATAATTTTTACTATTCAGTCATGTAGCATTCATTTTTTTTTTCCAAAATTTCTGAAAATATTCCTACATACTTCAAAATCGAAAATTCAGCTCTGTACACCGGCCACTGCATTAGGAGATCTACAGCCACTAAACGCCGGTGGAGAGATGGGTGGATGAGAGTGCAAAGAGGTATTTAGGAGAAAAAAAATTCAGATCGGAACGATCTGGTATGGCAAGTGCTTTTTTGTGCTGACTTTCTGGAAAAGCTACAGGAGATGTGGCAGTCGAAATGGAAGGAAAAGATGTGTCTTTCAGTTTCTATAATTGTGAAAATATTGAAATTAATGTTGGAAAATAATTTTATATTAGCATGTTATCAGTTCTAATAAATATTACAATAAATCATATCTGGCTGTAACTAATGTTATTATGTGTAACTAACGTGTTGTGGGATTTCTATGATATTTATTATGAATAAGATAATTGTACAGAAATATTTGTAATTATAGAGACATAATAAACGATGATACGATAAAGTTATTAATAGTATTATTGGAGGACCTTTCGAAAACAATAAAATAAAAAGAGTAAATATTTTTGGGAATTTTTCAGATAATTACACAGTGATCACTTTGTTAAAAATTTTGACACTAACACATGCAAAAAGTCAATGTTTGAATAATGATAGCGAATAATATGCTTCTCGTCTAATAATTATCATCATCATCATCTTTGTTTATTTTATTTAAGATATTTCTAGAATTATTTCATCTTTCACTTTTTATGACAATAACGAACATTTTTTAATTTTTTTTTTTCATACAATTATACACAAACATTTGTTGCAACTAGTACGAAGTGTGGAACTACACTAAAGTAGATAACACTTTACATAAGACTACAAAAAAGATGATAAAGAATAAAACTATTGATTTTTATAAGAAAAAATTGAATTACCTAATCAAGAACATAATTTCAATTTATAAGTACTGATTGAAAATAAGAATTCAAACGTATTTAATTTTCTCAAATTTTGTTAAAAGTTTTATGCAGATTATTACGAAGTTTTTATAAGACCACTCTTCAAACAAACGAAGAATTATTAAAATTGTTCTATAAATAAACTGATATATAATTGCAAACTGACTCACTCTGTATATTAAAATGCTGGACATCGTCTCCATGGATAAAATGAAGAAACAAAATAGCACTGCTGCACTGCACTTTACAATAATAGTCACAAACACGAGAATTTAATTAATATATTTCTTATTTTATTATCACACACAAATAACCGAAGTCTTAAACTCAAATAACGTAGGTAACTCTTTTGAAAACAAAAGAAAATCATTACATAAAACTGCAAAAAAGACGATAACAAATGTATTGGTTTTTTTAAAAAAAAAACTTGATAACTATTAAATCAAGTAAATAATTATTCTAATCTACATATCCGATTGAAAGTAAAAAACCTAAAATAAATTATTAAAAATATTTGAATTAATTAATTTAATTGGAATTTATTTTCCGATCATTTTTTTTTAATATTCTAAATTCTTATCTACAACACATACCCAAAATCAAGCGCGCGAGATTAACAATTAGAAAAAAGATATAAACAATGAAATTTTTTCAAATCTCTATTAAGAATATTATTAACTATAGTATAAATAAATAAAAAACTTTTTTAAATAGTTTTATTTTTATTTCCATAAATATTATTCATTGATCAAAAGTATCCAAATTTAAAAATTTTTGAACTTTTAAAATTCATATCTCCAAAAATATCAACTTTATCGGAAAAAGTCATAAAACTTTTTTTATTTGAATTTCAATAAAGAATATAGAAAAAATTGTTCGGTTAGAAAATAACACTTTCTTGTAATTTGTCTAAACAATATGACACCGGGTTGCCTGCATTTATATCATCAGTAGTGTAATTTAAAAAGGATTGCATATAAAAATTAAGGTGGAATAGTTTTCGGTAATATATATAAGTTTTCGGTTACTGGATTGTAAAAGAAAGGTAAAAAGTTGTTCACTTTACGACTGGTAGACGGTGCCGCTTCCGAACATCCTCCAGAAATTTTGTTTTTGGCCGCACGACGACCACTCTCGGCTAATCTAAAAAAACTAAGTAGACACTTTTTTAAAGAAATATAGAAATTAACTTAGAAAACAAATTAGGCCCACCCTGATAATAACTATTAGATGAATGCAAATAGAGGGTGGATCAATAGAAACAAAGTTGAATAATTCGCTATGTTATTGGTGGAATTTGAGAGAACAACCAATCAAAAATCTTTATTTTCATTGTAATTAACTTAAATTTTGGTTTAATTTACTTTTTTGTAGCAAAACTCATTTTGATCTAATGTTTTGTTTAAAAAACCAAATAAATCATTGCTTCATCATTGCCTTGAGCGCCGGTTGTTTTTATCCTTTGCGTATGGTATAATGTAAAAGTTAAGCAATGTTATAAATATATACTTTCCTTAACATGTGGGCGAACTAATTGTGAAAAAGACGTCTATTATTGACTCTATCTTCGATATATGGATGACTATCCCTTTTTGAAAGGGTGAAATGAGTTCAGTCTAGGATAGCGCCCTCTTGCAACTATTATACAGAGCTTATTGATTACTTAAAGAAACAGCTGAGGGAAAATCGTACAGAGCAAAATATTTAATGGATTCGAATATTAAAAGGTCGTAGATTGGAATGATTGGATGACTTTCTCTGCAATTCAGTAAACTTAATGATATTTATGGTGACATTGTAACTAATATGAGTCAACCAGCCAACTGAAAAAAAAACTGCTTCAGCTTAATATTCAGAATCAACAGGTGTAAAGTTCAAATAAATAATAATTATTAAAGGGTTAATAAAAAAATCATTATAATTGTATAGATATTTGTAAACTTGGACATGTTTCGTTCTTTTTTTGAACTCTTCAGCAAATCGCAACATAATTGAATAAATTTGCTGTGACCAATGTGGACAGCGTTAAATGCTCGGTGAAGTACAGTCATAAACTATTTCAAAAAGTTGACAGTTTTATTAGTATTAAGTTCGTACAAAATTTACTAGCTCTTATTTGGTTTGTCGCACTATAAGGGTGTGTTATCAGCTAAACTAGGTTTTGGCCGATTTTATAGGGGTTGGTTAGCCAAATTTGTTTTTGAGCTGCAATAATTATTCTTCTTTGTTAGTTTTTTGAATTTTAAAATATATAACAGCTTTTTCGAACAGCTGCCTGAATAAATAATGAGTATGAATCGAATTTATAATTATCTAAATAAATCGGGACAGAAAAAAAAATGAGAAAAGTAGTGAAGGTATAAAAATTGGAAATTTCTAATTACTTCTTTATAATTAACGAGTGCAACATTCTAGTTACTATAGATCTTGTTAATTTACATATTTGTAACCTCAAGAGTTATAATTTATGTAAATTTATTAATTGTTGCAAAATTTATTCTCTGTTGATTAACTTGTTAGACAAATAACGATGAGACCTTTTTTAGTTCGTTTCGTTCGTTGTTTTTTTTTTTCACTTTTCATATTCGCAACTTAACAAGGTTTTTCAAACGAGGTAATCTGAATCTCAAATATAAACAAACACTACTTTAAACGAATCGGCTCTTCCAAATTAGATTATAAGTGTTGCAATTACGTGGGCCTCTCTATCCTTTTAAATAGTAAAGATTAGCTCCATATTTGTAGATTGATTGACCGACCGAATTCCAACATATGGTCTCCATTAATCTCTCTTTGCCATCGAATTATATTAGATACATATACAGTATGCCCTAGAAAGTTTAATTTGTGTCCAAATTTAGTATAAAACCATTATATTAACTTAAATGTTAATTTGTTGATCGTTTGTGTAACATTTATGCCAATATAAGTAGTGAGAAGGTAATTTCGTTTCTAATAAATCTAGATTCGAGTAGATTTTTTATTTGATATTATTGCGTGAAGCAATGATAACACTTATCAGACAATAACAAATAAATAATGGTAAACAGATTAATTTTTTTTATTATTAAGTTCAGCGGTACCAAATATAGCACAAACATTTTCTTTATCTGATAAATTATCCATTGAATCAATTGGCTCTATTCAGTAAGAATTTACAAGATTACAATGTTGTTGAATTTAGAAAAAAATATCTATTTTTTTGGAATGTAATAAAAAGTATTTATAATTGTAGCCTTATGAGCAAAAAATAAAAGCAAGAGATTGAATTATTTATTAATCAAGGGTAAAATTTTACATGGTTGGAATTACAGCATTTTTGAATCCAGTTGTCTCCAACTAAGGTTTTGTTGTGGAATCACTGCAATTGTTTGACATTACTTTCATCATGCAATGTACTTTGCAAATACATAATATGATAAGCAGTTTCTGAAGTGATTATACAAACAAGATTGTTATCATACAGACTATTTCATATAGCTTGGGCTCGCACCCTAAAAATGCTCTTGTTTACAATGTACTTTTCGCTAGTAATTAGTCAACAAAATTTCCACGAAACACTTCCCTCGCTATAAAAAGTTTACTTCAACGTAAAGATAACTAAATGAAATGTTGCTCTTTAGATGGCGCCAAAAATGGCATGAAAAACAATAGTTAGCTTGTTCTGTTTCTGTCATTCAACTGTCAGTTTTATGAATGTGTTTTTCGACGACGAAATGTCTTGGTCAGATATTCTGACTTATCTTGGCCAAGGGAAAAAATTCTTATGAAATGGAGAACAAATTTTGAAGAATATTTGTACTTCAATGTAAAAATTTTGCAAATACATATATCTAAATGAAATCTCTATCGTTTTTCAATATGAGCTTAAATAACATCGATGAGTTGCGTCTGACAATAGTTGCCAAAATTAATGAAATTAATAATAATCCTCAAATGTTGGCGAATGTCAGTAACGCAATTGTTCGAAGAGTCCGCAAATGCCTTGAAACCGATGAACATTAATTTGGAATAACAAAATTTGGATTATTTTTTATAAACTTCATTTTTTCATTAACGTGTTGAACTATCAATTCATTAAATTAAAAGTTAGGTTAGATTAAGTTTCAATGTCAAATTAATAACTGTCACTTTGATTCGATGCCAAAGACACAATCACGATTCAAAGTTAATCTTCGGCGTCAAATTAAAAAAAAACACCCGTTATGCTTAATTTCTGTAAATCCAAAAACTGCGGCTTGGAAAGTAAATAGAAAAAAAGAAATAAATAAATTTGAATAGAAATGACTGAAAAAAAAATATCTAATAATAAAAATGATTTAAAACTGGTATATATGCCAATTCTAATACATATTTCTATTTAGAAATACATAATAACATTGATATTAATGACTAATTTGATTTTATTTGCAGACTTACTCCGGTCTTTTTTGCGTTGTGGTCAATCCCTACAAAAAACTACAAATCTATACGGAAAAAATTATGGAACGATATAAAGGCATTAAACGTCATGAAGTACCACCGCACGTATTTGCCATAACTGATACGGCCTATCGTTCTATGTTACAAGGTAAATTAATTAATTAATTATTTTAAAATTAATGTTTTGATTTGTTTTTAGAAAGGGAAGATCAATCAATTTTGTGTACTGGTGAATCAGGAGCCGGCAAAACTGAAAACACCAAAAAAGTTATACAATATTTGGCTTATGTGGCTGCATCAAAATCACCGAAAGGTGCTGGAGCGGTAAGTAACAAAAAAAATAAATGAATTTATTGAATGCAATAAAATTCTAAGCACGTGGGGATTGTTTTCTAATTTATTTCTTATTTCTTTTCTTTTGCATGTTCTTTTGGAGCACAGCAGAAAGATCTTATTGTAAGTAGACATTTTTTTTTATATATTTCCTAGATTAGGGCCAATGCTTTATATCATTCTACTTTATACAAATTGTTATTTTTTCTATATTTACATGCATTCAGAAGAGTCCTTCAAGAGATTTTGCGGTATGTAAGTTCGATGTGTATAGAATGTGGTAAAACTCGTATTTAGAGTACGTAATGGTGTACTAAAATCATGTCTATATCATAAAAACGTTTACAACCGTCTTATGTGATAAATTTGAAAAACGAGTATAGTAGCCCAAATGAATAAACGTTATATGATTCTTCCTTTGTTGTAAAAGTTAAGAGTCAATTTATTGAGTAACTACCCAAAGCACTAAATTTCGAGCTTTCACACGGCACTGGTTAAAAGATTAGCTATAATGGGAGATTATAAAATTAAAATTTTAAGTTCGACCATATAACGCTATGTCACTGGGACTAGTATACATATAAGCAGTTTTTGCCGATTAATTGCATTATTTATTTGGCTATTGTGGAAGTTGAATTTGTTGATGTAGTGATAGAATTCACATAGAAGAAATAAGTATAAGAAGTGGCGACGCAAGAATTTTAATTCAAGGGCTATGTTTATGTACGGATGTAGTACACATAAGGCAACTGTTTTTATTTTATATTATTATCAATTTTACAAAAAAAAAATTCAACAATAAAATGCAAACACTGCTTTTATTTAAATAACGGTCTAATTAGATGGCTTAGTTGCACCTAACAGTTAATTAATAGTATTTTGTTGTGAGATAATTAAATGATTACATCGATTCAAATTCCAAGATAGCTAGCTATACGTCATATCCATCCTTTTTTATGTGTGTAATTAGTCAAATATCTCCAAGGATGTTTGACTTGTACAATGTTTTGCAGTTTTCTATGCGCATAATTGGAGCGATTTACTGTTTACATTGTTGAAAAAACAAGCTACAAAATTGAGCTTAAATTAAAAACTATTTACTTGAAATTTTTGGTTAATAGTATCCGAAGATATTTGTACATTCTCTTTGAAAAATATTAAACATCAATTTTAAAATTGAATTAAAATTTGTTGTTTTATTGTTTAGGGTGGCCTAGAACAGCAGCTTTTGCAAGCTAATCCAATTCTGGAAGCATTTGGCAATGCAAAAACTATCAAAAATGACAATTCATCGCGATTTGTAAGATCTGCCATATTTTTTTTTGTTCAATATTCTATAAGTTGGTTTTTTAGGGTAAATTTATAAGAATAAATTTCGACGCTTCGGGTTATATTGCTGGAGCCAACATAGAAACATATTTATTAGAAAAATCACGTGCCATAAGACAAGCCAAATATGAGAGAACTTTCCATATTTTTTATCAACTTTTGGTTGGAGCTTCCACTGAACAGAGAAGTATTTGTAGTTATTATAATTTGTACTTTTTATTAACAATGAAATCTTCCAGAGGAATTTATTTTGGAGGATCCTAAATCATATCCATTTTTACGTGAAGACAATCATATTGTCCCTGGAGTTGATGATGCTATAGAATTTCAATCAACTGTAAAAAGTATGAATATCATGGGAATGACTAATGAAGATTTCAGTGCCATCTTCAGAGTTGTATCGGCTGTGATGTTATTTGGAAGAATGGAATTTAAACAAGAGAGAAATTCCGATCAAGCAACATTGCCGGAAAATACAGTCGCGCAAAAAATTGCTCACTTACTCGGACTATCAGTTACGGAAATGACAAAAGCTTTTCTTAAACCGAGAATAAAAGTTGGAAGAGATTTTGTTACAAAAAGTCAAACTAAAGAACAGGTAGGTTTATTTATCTAATAATGTAAACAAAGATTTTCAAGCGTTGTCTTATTCAATCTTTCTTCATTTATTAAAGTTTTTTTGTAATTCAATTGCATAATTGTTAATTCATTGAAAAAAGTTGAGTTTGGTGTGCTTGAGGAGACGAATCTAATTTTTTTGTATAATCCGAAGTATTTCTTTATATAATGCCAATTTTTTTGTCATCTTATTTAACAATTCTCCAATATAATGTTGTCTTGTTTTGTTAATTTTATTTTTGAATAATATAAGCTTTTTTTGGATATTTAAACTCAACAAAATATTTATTGTTCTAGGTCGAGTTTGCCGTCGAAGCCATTTCTAAAGCATGTTATGAACGCATGTTCCGCTGGTTAGTTACACGAATCAACAGATCGCTAGGACGTACAAAAAGGCAGGGTGCGAGCTTTATTGGAATTCTTGACATCGCTGGATTCGAAATTTTCGAAATGAATTCTTTTGAACAATTATGCATTAATTATACCAACGAAAAATTGCAACAATTATTCAATCATACTATGTTTATTTTGGAACAAGAAGAATATCAGCGTGAATTAATCGAATGGAACTTTATAGATTTTGGTCTTGATCTTCAACCTACGATTGATTTAATCGATAAACCAATGGGCATTATGGCTCTTCTAGATGAAGAATGTCTTTTCCCTAGAGCAACCGATAAAACATTTGTCGATAAATTAGTCAGTTCGCATTCAGTTCATCCAAAATTTAAGAAAAGTGATTTTCGTGGTATCGCTGATTTTTCTATTATTCATTATGCTGGAAAAGTGGATTATTGTGCTAGCCAATGGCTTATGAAGAATATGGATCCTCAAAATGAAAACGTTGTCGTATTATTGCAAGCGTCGCAAGATCCTTTTGTCGTGCATATTTGGAAAGATGCAGAAAGTATTGGACGTGCCAAAGGAATGTTTAGAACTGTTTCTTATTTATATAAAGAGCAGTTAGCGAATCTGATGGTAACTTTGAGAAATACGAATCCTAATTTTGTAAGATGTATTATTCCAAATCATGAAAAACGTGCTGGAAAAATTGATGCACCTCTTGTATTGGATCAATTAAGATGTAATGGTGTACTTGAAGGTATCAGAATTTGTCGTCAAGGTTTTCCAAATAGAATACCTTTCCAAGAATTTAGACAACGCTACGAATTGCTCACTCCTAACGTCATAAACAAAGGTTTTATGGATGGTAAAAAAGCATGTGAAACCATGATTCGAAGCTTAGAGCTTGATCAAAACTTATACAGAATTGGTCAATCAAAAATTTTTTTCCGTGCTGGTGTACTCGCACATCTTGAAGAGGAACGAGACTACAAAATCACTGATTTGATAGTCAACTTTCAAGCATTTTGTAGAGGATTCTTATCGCGAAGAAACTACCAGAAACGTGTTCAACAGCTTAATGCTATCAGAATTATTCAGCGAAATTGTTCTGCTTACCTTAAGCTACGAAACTGGCAATGGTGGAGGCTGTACACTAAAGTTAAACCTTTATTAGAAGTCACCAAACAAGAAGAGAAGCTGATGCAGAAAGAAGATGAACTTAAACAAATTAAAGACAAACTTGAACACCATATAAAATCAGCAACCGAATTTGAGACCAAATATCAGCAAGCTCAAGAAGAGAAAATTATGCTTCAAGAACAACTTCAAGCTGAAGTTGAGTTATGTGCCGAAGCTGAAGAAATGCGAGCAAGACTTACCGCACGCAAACAAGAGTTGGAGGAGATTCTTCATGATTTAGAAGCTAGAATTGAAGAAGAGGAAGAACGCGCAAATACTTTAACGAACGATAAGAAAAAACTTCAGTTAAGCATTCAAGATTTAGAAGAACAGTTGGAAGAGGAAGAGGGAGCGAGACAAAAACTTCAGTTGGAAAAAGTTCAATGTGACGCCAAAATTAAAAAACTTGAAGAAGATTTGGCATTAAGCGATGATACTAATCAAAAACTTCATAAAGAGAAGAAAATTTTGGAAGAACGTAGCAATGATTTAAGTCAGACTTTGGCAGAAGAAGAAGAAAAAGCTAAACATTTAGGAAAATTAAAAGCAAAGCATGAAGCGACCATTGCTGAATTAGAAGAGCGTCTGCTTAAAGATCACCAACATCGGCAAGAAGCTGATAGGTCAAAAAGAAAAGTGGAAACTGAAGTAAACGACTTGAAGGAGCAATTATCGGAAAAGCGTTCTCACCTTGAAGAATTACAATTACAGCTAGGCAAACGAGAAGAAGAACTAGCACAAGCTATGGTAAGAGTCGATGAAGAAGGTGCTTTAAAAGCTCAATCACAAAAAGCTTTAAGAGAATTAGAAAGTCAACTATCTGAGCTTCAAGAAGATTTAGAAGCAGAGAAAGCTGCCAGATCTAAAGCTGAAAAATTGAAACGTGATTTGAATGAAGAGCTGGAAGCATTAAAGAATGAACTTTTAGACTCTTTGGATACGACTGCTGCTCAACAAGAACTGCGATCTAAACGAGAACAAGAGCTTGCCAATTTGAAAAAAAGCTTAGAAGAAGATAATCAATCTCATGAAGCGACCTTGGCAGATATGCGCCATAAACACAGTCAAGAACTTGGTAGCTTGAATGAGCAACTTGAAAATATTAAGAAACAAAAGACAAGTCTTGAAAAGTCTAAACAAAGTTTAGAAGCTGAAAATGCTGACTTGACTAGCGAACTGAGAAATGTTGGTGCTAGCAGACAAGAAGGCGAAAGACGCAGAAAACAAGCAGAAAGCCAATTGGTTGAAGTGCAAAGTAAACTAATAGAGGTTGAAAGATCAAGTGTTGAACTTCAAGAGAAATCTCAAAAGTTGCAACAAGAAATGGAAAATATTGTCCAACAATTAGAAGAAGCTGAATTAAAAGCATCAGCTGCCATTAAGAATCAAGCTACCGTTGAATCGCAATTTGCGGAAGCTCAAAGTGCTCTTGAAGAAGAAACTAGACAGAAATTATCACTAAGTTCAAAACTAAGACAATTGGAATCCGATAAAGATAATTTGCAGGAACAAATAGAAGAAGAGGAAGAAGCTAAAAAGAATCTTGAAAAACAGCTTGCTGCATTAAATATACAGTTAGTTGAAGCTAAAAAGAAAGCTGAAGATGAAGCGGAACAAGCAGCCATATTAGAAGAAAGTAAAAAGAAGCTAGCTAAAGATCTTGAAGTTTTGCAACGACAAGTGGAAGAGTTAACAGCTGCCAATGATAAATTAGAACGTAGCAAGAAAAAGATTGCTGCTGAGTTAGACGATACCAATATTGATTTGGAAACACAAAGGCAAAAAGTATCCGAGTTGGAAAAGAAGCAGAAGAACTTTGATAAAGTATTGGCTGAAGAGAAGCAAGTTAGTGAACAGCTAATGACTGAAAAGGATGCAGCCGAACGTGAAGCACGCGAAAAAGAAACGCGAGTATTATCTTTAAGCCGAGAGTTGGATGAATCGAATGTTAAAGTTGAAGAATTGGAAAGGCTTAAAAGACAATTGCAAGCGGAACTTGATGAATTAGTTAATAATCAAGGAACAGCAGATAAAAATGTTCATGAATTAGAAAAAGCAAAACGTTCTTTGGAAAGTCAGCTTGCAGAATTGAAAGCTCAGAATGAAGAGTTAGAGGATGAACTTCAATTAACAGAAGATGCCAAATTGCGTCTAGAGGTTAATATGCAAGCTTTGAGGGCACAATTTGAGAGAGATGTTCAAGCAAAAGAAGAGCAAGCGGAAGAAAAACGTAGAGGAATAGTAAAACAATTGCGTGATCTTGAAGCTGAACTTGACGAAGAAAGAAAGCAAAGAACAGCTGCTGTTACTGCAAGGAAAAAACTTGAAGGTGACTTGAAAGAGTTAGAAGCTCAAATTGAAATGCAGTGCAAGATGAAAGAAGACGCATTGAAACAATTGAAAAAATCTCAGCAACAGTGTAAGGAAGCTGTAAGAGATGCGGAAGAGGCTAGAGCTTCGAGAGATGAATTAGCAGCAAGTTGCAAAGAAGCAGAGCGCAAAGTTAAAACATTGGAAGCTGAAGTTTTACAATTGTCCGAAGATTTAGCTGCATCTGAGCGTACACGTCGCGCTGCAGAAGCAGAACGAGATGAGCTTTTAGAAGAAGTAAATAATAGCAATAACAAAGGCGCTTTACTGATCGATGAGAAGCGTCGCTTAGAAGCTAGAATAGCTACTTTAGAAGAAGAAATTGAAGAAGAGCAAAGCAATAATGAAATTCTTCAGGACCGAGCTCGCAAAGCACAATTAGCAATTGAACAACTCAATACAGAACTTGCTGCAGAAAGATCATTAGCTCAAAAGCAAGAATCCAATAAGTTATTACTTGAAAGACAAAATAAAGAGCTCAAAGCGAAACTAACTGAATTAGAAACAGCTCAAAGAACTAAGACTAAAGCTACAATCGCAGCACTTGAAAGTAAAATTACCAATTTCGAGGAACAATTGGAAGTCGAAGCGAAAGAACGATTAACACAACAAAAAACCAATAGAAAATTGGAAAAGAAATTGAAAGAACTAGTCATGCAATTGGAAGATGAACGACGTCATGCCGATCAATATAAGGAGCAAGTTGATAAGGCTAATACAAGAGTTAAAACTTTAAAAAGACAATTGGATGAAGCTGAAGAGGAGATTAGCAGAGAAAAAGCACAGAAAAGAAAAGTACAAAGAGACTACGAAGATATGCTTGAAAGTAATGAATCGATGACACGCGAATTGAATAACCTCAAAAGTAAATTAAGGTGAGTGGGATTTCTCAATTATTTTATTAGCTCGGGGTACTCGCAAAATAGCTCACTCATCAGGACAAAATGTGATATCTTTAAAAAATAAATACGATTAATTTTAATGCTAAATTTTGGGTGTGCTGAGATGAATTGTTACACAAGAAAATTTGTTGTGTTGAGAATAATATGGAGAGTAGTTGTTTTTTTTTTCTTACTGCAGCGGCGGCGCTTGTAGTAAATGGGTGCGCGCGCACAGGAAAAATATAGTATAGTAGCACAGAATTTTGGAGCAGAACAGGGCGAAACAGTCGCATACTCACTCGCAATTTTAGCATTAACATTAATCAGTTTATAAATGATTTTACAATATGCCGTGGTTGCAAACAAAATTTTAAAATGTTTTTAGTAAAATTATAGATATTTCCTATTCACTATTAATTCCAGGTACGGTCAGAGCAAGTCCAGTCTCTCATGAGTTCTGTGATTTAATCATTTCATAGTATTTAAATGTTAAAGTAAGTTTAGGGAATGATTTATGTTTTAGTTTTTTTTTATACTTGTTTTTAATAACATTTATTACTCTTGCTCAATTTTATAATTTGATTAAAGGCAGATATTTGGCTTTAATAGAGTTTGCGTATTTCTTCACAATCACATAAAATGCTGTTAGACTCTGGAAGTTCTCAGAATTATTGAATATTCTGTCAACATCACTTTATTATTAATATAGCTCCTAACTGATTGTGAATTGATTATTTTTTATACTTCTCAGGAAGGTTCGTCTGTACATTCATGGTTCCTACAAAATAAACTTTAATCTTTGCATAGAACCTTTCTGAATCCTGTATATGTTGCTTAAATATTCAATTTTTGGTATCTATTCCTTCTAAATGTTGTGTTTGTTTTATTATTTCTTCTGTTTTTTTTGCTATTGCTTTTTATTGGGATCGAAGTATGAAATTGTCGAATTTCTGCCCAGTTTTTTTGCGAATACAGATTATATTGTTGATATAATCAAGAATAATAATGCTCTCATGTGCAAAAAGAAATGAACGTAGACGACGCAATTTTTGTTTAATGTTCAGTTTTTTTTTAATCTTTTTTATGGTTGCCATAAAATACATAATAATTGTAGTTTGCTTTTCTGTTTTATGCTATATTATAGACTACCTAAAGCTGACGTCATAGTCTATGGAGTGGGGGATTAATATTTCTAAATAAACACTACAATGTAATTGTAAAAGCGGTAACTGTTGCACAAGAGGTTAGCGTTTAGGCTTTAGTACTTGTTTTTGGTGAACACTATCACAAAAACAGTCCTAATGTTTCTATGACATAACATAACTTTTATATTTGGAAAAATTGAAGCTCGTTTCTATACGTCATCACTTAGGTCGTCTATTGGGAGCAAATATAAGTTATATTGTTTCACGTATTTAAGCTTTACCGTCTTTACTTTTAAGAATGGGATATCTATGATTGACAAATTATACACCCATAAAGGATTCCGTATATGTATATACAAAGCTTTAACAGAATTTAGATTATAGCCTTATTACAAATGCCTATTTCAATATTTTGAATATTTACAGCATTAAGTGATAACGGCCTCGTGGTCATCTATCTATCAATGTGGGTATGTGGTGTTTGATGGTGTTGGATGAATTAATGGTATTGTTTAACTTTTTTGGCTTTTTTTTTGTACTAATTATTTGAAAAACACACAAGTTTTAGATAAGCGATAGTAACTTGAATATATTTTTTAGACGTGGTGCAGGTGGTAGTACTAGTATCGGTCTTCCTACTAGACTCAGTCGGGGCTCTATTCCATCAGGAAACGGTTCAGGGGACGATTCGACAACACAAGATGATACTATTGATGGAGAAGATGCCACCAATTAGAGTATTGCCTTCTCAGCATTTTCATTTTATTGTAAATATAATTGTATATCCCAACTAGGTACTTAGCAATTTTACGCAATTATCGGACAATATTATTGTAAAAAAACTAAATTATACAAATCCTTAAACAGTATCAATTATCTACAGGATTTTTCTATTTATAGTTTGTTTTTTTTTTGTTAATTTTACACTTGCTTGATTGCGATTTAATTGTGTTTTTTTTAGCGATTGATGATTGCATTTATTTAAAGTAAAACTATTTGCTTAATTTGTTGTAGGATCCATCGTACTTTACATTATTATATTTTATAAATTTAGGATTTAGATTTTTGATCGGCATTTAATAACACATTAATATATTATCAATACAGCTAATAATTAAAATGACATTTTTATACATCATTAGGGTATATTTAGATTGTATTTTGTAAAAACTGAATTTTTACGGAATAATCTTTTGATATTGAACGTTTTTGTAAAAATTTTGCAGTTTCGTATGTATATATCTATTACCTGTAAAAATATATACATATTTTTGGGGTTTGGGCTCATTTATTTGTACTTTGACGAGTTCAATAAAAAGCGTCAAAAGCATCTAAATACGTCTTTTATTCCATTATCCTTCTTTTACACCGTTGAGTTTATCTAACTGATCAATAATGTTAATAATAATCAATAAAATGTCCAATAGATAGATAATAGAGACATCTAAGCAAGAAAAAGTAAAAATCGCAATAATAATCAAAATAGAATTATACCACCACCTAATACGTTAAGAAACATGGTAAGTAAGCTAAGATATTCAATGCTGAAAAGCATCAAGCGGTTTGCGCGTTTCTCAAAAGATAAGTTATCGTATTAGAGTACTCTAACTGAAAATTATGTTTCGAATTTGGTCCTTACTCATTAATACTCGCATAGAATTTGTCGGAATTTTGTCTTTTTACAGAAAATAATGTGATAACTACTTGACATTTCTGGATTCAAACCGGATCAATACCTTAAAATAACGTTTAATGGTTGTTTGTCAAGCTTTATGCAACTTTTGTGCTTTTCAAAAATTTTATAAATCCTGACTTGAATTGAGGAATTTATATTTCTCAATTTCAATGAGTGGTTACGTGATCTGCAGAGCTCAAACAAAATACATTAAACACCAATCACTATGAATGTTTTCATCAATAAGAAAAGAAAATTATTTCAACAAAAACTTATTGTAAAAATAATCAAAAAATAACTTTAATATTATATGCTGATTTGAATGAAAAACTGTATTCGGAAATTAAATATTTTATGTAGTATTCACATCAATGACATTCTACTTTTTCTAAATTCCCTGATCAGGGTTATTTAGGTTATTTGTAGAGTTATTTCAGTTTTTAAAAACGATCGCAGACCCAAAAATAAAATACAACACAATTTGACTGGGATAATACTAATCAGCAAAAATAATTAATTACCAAAACGTATCAAGTAATAATTATAAAAAGAGGAGTTTTGCGGAACAAGACAGAATGATATCAACTGTAGGGCGCACCATTTGCTCAAACAATAAATGAGATTTAAATCTAACTTTGCATATTTATTAAAGCATCTATGATGCTTTAATAAATAATTTTTTTTGCAGCTCACTGCGATGACAATTTTCATTAAACGTACTATAAGAAACTTAGTAATTTTTACAAATATGACACATTGACGGTTGGCAGCAATGACCAACAGAATTGGCTATGTTGACTGATCCTTTCAAATTAAATAAATATAACACTTTTGAAAATTGAATTTTCGCTGTTTAAAATTATTTTTCTAATAAGTTGGCTATGCGGTCAATGACCTGCTTCAAATAAAGCACTCACATATAGCACTACTTTTTTCAAATAATTCTATTTATATATTTAAAACTACGCTTCAAAGCAACCTCAAAAAAGGATTCTAATCAAAATTTAGGCACTTTTCTAGTTGAAAATTGCTGGAAAATGCCCCAAAAGTTAAATACGCCATTTTGATTTATTAAATATTGAATTGTTATGTACGTCTACCCCAGAGGATAAAATTAATAAACAACACTAAAACTTGTTTGCACATTACCAGTTTGCGGTCTTCCCGATGAGAAGGCTCGGTAGTGGGACACTCGAGACCTACCTGCCAGCCTGGGATCCAAGGGGGCACCAAGCGTCTTGCACCAACAGAAAGTTCTTCACATCCTCACACAATTAAAATAAAAACACTGCACAAAATGAACCTTAACCCGCAAATAAGTTTTAAAACACTTTTTTCATCCCTTTTAGTAGTAAAACAACCGGTCCGAAAGAAACTACGTCGTGAATAAAAAAAAATGTAAAAACAATTGAATAGCATTATGTCAAACTCACGGCCTACTTGATTCAAGAAAAAATGCTATTAGAACTTGAATGATTACAGTAAATGATAATAGAATTATTTTTTATATTAAAAACTTCGCGCAAGGCCAATTTTTAGAAAAGTATTCTAAGGAAAAAAAATTGCAATTTTTTAGATAAAAAAAAATAGCAAAAAACCCGGTTTATGCAATACTTCGACCAGTCAAGATACGATAATTAATAAGCAAAGATTTTATTTGATTGTACTTTACCATTTGCGTGTTTTTCTGATGTACGACGAGGGGCTCCTTTAGGACTTACCTCCAAGGGGGGCCAAGGGTGCTCCACCAACAAAATCGTTCACAACCGCACAGAATAAAGAGAAAAGCACTCACTACACAAGCGAAATATAAAGTTTTTAGAGCCGGAAATGTCTTTTATCATTCTTTAACCCCTTTTTAAGCCCTAAAATTGATTGAAAAACCGCTGCGAAAAAAGCCATCTTGTCACTATAAGTAAAAACAGTTTTAGTAGGCTTGTGACATAAGTCATATCCTACTTGATTCCAAATCAATTGTCAGTGATTAAAAATTAACTAATTTTCTTTTTATATTAAAGACTACGCCTAAAGGCAACTTCAAAAAAGTTTGTAAATTTTGGCATTTTTTTCAGTTTAAAATTACATTAAAAAGCCGAATATAACAAAAAACTCTTCCTATCCCGTCTAGTTATGATAATTGTAGGTACATGGTTCTCTCCGTGGGATTTACCTGCTAGTACTTTCCATGGGGGCCCAGACCGTCAAGTCTGTCACATAATTAAAAAAAGCACTACACTAATAAATTGTTTTTAAACGCGCAATAGTTATTTACGTATTAGTGCGGCAAGTTTCATTTTGCAGCGCCGGGTTTCAATTTTGAACCTGACCTGAATGTTGACAGCTCAAGTGCAATTAGTCTGTGGCTCAGAACGTCATAGATGGTTGGTTACGTACCACACCACAAGATGACGCCTTAAAAAATGCACTGTTTATGTATACATAAAATATATTTATAACTAAACAATGTTTTTTTTTGGGTTCTCTAAAAGCAGATAATTTTTATGGTATCTTACAACACGCCAGTGAGTCAAAATGACACATGCGAGCTCTGCATGTGAAAAAAATTAGATACCATAGCAGTTGACAATCGACGTTTGGTATATTAAAACTCTCAAAACAGATTATATTGAATTTTTATTAAAATATTGCTTTCAATTTATAACAAAAAAAAGTACGATTGAGACGTACTGCTGTAGAATAACATCATTAAAAATACATAAAAATGAAACGTTCCTTATAGAAAGCAACAATAAAACTTAACTTATAAAAACAATTAAAAAATCTTTATTGTACATCAACAATAATTATTAATGAAGACAAAAGGTCTTATCTAAGATTAAATATAAATAGTAAGAGTAATATTATATTTAAAAGCCAAAGCGACAATCTTTTGTGTGAAAAAATATTTAGGACGATGAGTTTCAAGTCTGTCACTACCAACCTTATAAAATTCCATAGAAAAATAGTCCTGTAGAAAAACCTACTATTGGCAACACTGCAATAATCTATATTTTAAACGAGTATATGGTAACTAGTTTCGACTTCAAACTTGTTTCGAGCAGTAGTTAGAACAGAAACGCTATCGCCGCTAATATCATGCCAAATACCGTCAATCCAGCGTATCTTGTGGCAGAGTTGCACTTGTCACCATCGCAAGTATAGCAATTAATGTCTTCAATTTGGTTCTCTATCGAAGAGAAGACGCCAAGCGTCTTCGCAACAACTCCGCAAACACCGTCTCCTAGTTTGGGCAAACAGCCACGGGCGACACTCTCGCTCCCATCCTTCCCTAAAATGATAAAAAATGTACATTATTCAGGAAACGTTCTGTATTATATCAAATTACTGAAACTTGTTAATACAAGGTTTCTACATGGTGATGGATACAATTTGAGATAAAACGTATATCGCTGATTGGCTGATTGGACAACCAAGTTGTCACGTTACTGCCTTGCTTAAGAGTTCCAATAAGAACAAAGCATGTCCAAGTCTACGCATCTAGATTACACTTATATGCGTTTGAGACAGAAGGCGCTAACGTGATAACTTGAATCTATGTAGAAACCTTGTTTCTGAAAGTTTTGATGTAAGATAGATGCCGCTCGTTCTGTGTATCTCAAATTATCAAAACTTGTTAATTAAACCCCAATTATCATGCTCTTTTAACGTCATATTATTACACAATTTGATAGACTTTTACCTTTAGCAACAAGTTTGACACATTGTTTGGGGATCCAGTCGGTGAAAATTCCTCCTCCTGCTTCTTTGTTGCACTCAACAGTATCATAAATGAAGCTGGTTATGCCATAATTGCAGACCTGGCTTTGGCTGGAGTCGCATTTGTAGCAAGTGAGGGCCAAAGCTGTAGACAAAATTAATTTAAATCCTCTCTAACCTTGATAATATCCCCGAAAAATGACCTTCAGCCATCATATTATGAATGTTAATTAAATACAGATGTGCTAGGTGTAAAAAATTATTAAAAAAAAAATAAGAAAAACGTTTCTTTTTTGTATTGTTTTTGTCATATTAAAATAAAAAATTAATTATCTAATAAAAAAAAGTGAAAGTGATAAATAGTCTTCAATCTTATTATATTCAGTTTTTTAAGTTGAAGAAATCCACAAATTTAGAGCAAATTTTTGCAAAACATACCAAATAATCTAGTAGTTCCAATATTTTATTTTTTAGTACAAAAAACAAAATAAGATCGTATTTTATTTTTTATAAATAATTGCTAAAAATCCTTACAGGCCTTGAATAACCTTCGCTTATTTTTTGAAAGTGATGCAATGTATTCAAATGATTTATGACGTGAAACATGATTTGGCCTCTTTAGGGACAAATAACAAAGCTTGGGGACCAGAGGAGCATTTTCCCGTTGAAAATAAACAAGGAGAGACGCATGTAGAACCTGTGATTGAAGATCATTGGAGTTTCTATTGGTTGAACCATCACATGGTTTAGCACAAAGTGCGCTGATTGGCTGGCTATACAGACTTGAGCAAATATTTTTTTCCTTAATAACAGTATTGGTTTTACAAAAAAGAATTCTATATTATATTTTATAACTGATAAAAATTTGATGAAGAAAGTAGAAGAAAGAATAGACATGCTAAACGTCAAAATAGAGAAATAAAGGAACAGAAAAAAACGGTTTAGATGTAAATTAAACAATATCCTTTTAGAAAATTTTAGGAATAACAGTCATAAGTACAAAACAGTATATGAATGACTTTATTATTATATTAAAATACTTTATTCTCATGCAGGTATTAGGTAAAAATATTGTTATAGATTTAACTAAAATGTATTTTCGCGTTAAAGACGAAGTGGAGGTAGCCTAGCCAGCCAATCAACGCACTTTGTGTCAGTATCATGTGATTGTTCAACCAATAAAAACTCAATACATTCATTTCGCCCTTAACTTAAAAATACTATATTTAATTTTGATGGTTTGAAAGCTATGAGACAAGAAAAATGAGACAAAACTGAAGACTGATACAACCAAGGCCCTAGATTGTACAACGTTATAAAATCAAAACCACTAAAGATTAAATAAACATTTAGAAATTGAATATCAATATTGATAATATTGAAACAATTGCGATTGCAAGAAAGATTAAATTTGTAGGATTTATTATCGTTATCGCTTCACTTTCACTTCAATTATATAATGACGAAAATTCTCCAGAAAAAAGATTCAATTTTTTTAGAAAACAAAATTAACTTATTTATACAGCTTTTTTTGGCCAAAAGAATCTAAAAAATTACAAATAATAATAGGACTTTTTCTATTCAACAACACCAAATGCAATAGATGGCGCTCTACATGTCAAAGAAAACAATCGTCTTGTGACCTTCAGTCACGAGTCAGATTGTAGTGTCATTTGTGTCAAGTTCGTTGTCATGGCGCTCTACATGTCAAAGAAAACAATGATCCTGTGACCCTCAGTCACGAGTTGGCTGTTTCTGCTTCGCTTATCACTGTCAATTACGTCATTGCGGTGTCATTTGTGTCAAGTTCGTTGTGCTGTTAATGAGTTTTTCTAATTATTATATCATAATGCCACAGCTTCAATTAGTTTTGTCAGATATTAACTTATGCGTTGAGACAAAAAACTTGATTGTCGAAAATCTACACAGATTCGGCAAGCCAATTAATTACTTTACCGAAAAAAGTGAGAAATGTGTACAAAGCTTAGAAAGTCCAACATCTTGAAAGCAGATGACATTAAATTTCTGACACAAGCACAAGAGTCGGATGACATCTATTTATATTAATCTGAGTTTGCGAAAAAAGTAAAAATATTCTTTGCAATTTGCCTCCATTTTGATACTCTATTAGACACATTAGAGAACGCTACGTCATAGTTTTCGGTGCAGTTAGAAGTCACTAGAACTTTTTGTTCTAAAAACTTTTTAGGTTGGTAAGACTTATTTTGACTTTTTACCGGTCTGTCGATAATATTGTGAATTATAATTTGAAATTGCAATTTTCGAACAACAAAGTGCAGTGAACAATTAATGGAAAATATGTTTATGTGAAATAAAAGTGTAAATAATAAGTGCAATGGTCTAGGAAGAACAACCGATTCCAATAAAGCGAAAATCACAGTTTATATGTGACTTAACCTAAAAAAGTAGGTATCTTACAATAATAATGAAAACCAAAACAATTCTTGCTTTTTCACGGATTTCTGGAGGCCTACATGGTGAAGTTTTCTTCCATTTTCGTATTTTGGGGCTGACAGGAATAGAATTTTTGGATAAAACAAAAGAAAAGACAAATCGATAAAATTTTCACTTGATATTACCAATCCACTCCAAAAATCCCTAAATCGATCAAATTTAAAAAAAATGCTCAAAAACAGCATAAAAAGGGCAAATTACAAAAAATAGTATAAACAACTCGTTTCATAGCACCTTAAAGCACTTGATAACTTGAAAACTCGTGGCTTTGCCACTCGTTTTTTAAACTTGAATGCGTGCTTTAAAACATGTCTAATGACACTTGTTTTTTAATATACTATTATCTACCCTTGATGTCGAAGCGCGATTTTATCTACTCAAAAACAAAAGAATGAAAAAAAAGTATATTTTCCATGGACTTTGGCCTTTTGTGTCATATTTGGCAAGGTTATTTGATACTAATTTAATGTTTGAACCTATACTGATAGATATAATACCTATATCGCTTTAAAAAAAAACTACATTAGACACTAAAATACCAACTATTAAAAACATTAACTGCCACAAAAACAGTTTCCAAAACTGTCAAGAGTGGCAGTTTTGGAAAAAAAACCCTGATTCCAAAAATAGAAAATACAATTTGAATGCCATTAAAAGATAGAATTTGTTGATGCCTATCTGAGTTGGGTTGTAGCATGTTTACTTATTAACACTGTAAAACAATAAAAAATACTATTATTACGGAAAAAGTGACCTCATTGCGTGCGGTAAACCCTCCTTTCACGTAAAATATTGATGAGGTAATAAAAGCGAATCGCGTAAAATAAGAAATAAGGCTGGGTGTGGTTTGTTTTGACCCAAATAGCTCCGACCCTAATAAAGTTGCCGAAAATAATAGGTTTTTTCGGCATACATTAACCAATCATCTAAAATTGCTGTACAGTTAAAAAAAACAAAAAAAAACATTTCCTTCAACTTTATTATTTTTTAATTATTATATTTTTTTATTTAAATACATGCTTTTGTTGATACATTTTGATAAACACAGAATTTTACGTTTTTTTTCTATTTTGCGCTTGGAATAAGGTTATCCCAACACCCAAATGACGTCATTGGGGTGCTGTCGTGTGACGTCATGTTGGAATCTTGATTGTCAAGTTGCACTGATGGGTGGTAATGAGCACGAAACGTGTATCAGTCCACCATGTATTGTTGTACAAATCTATGTTTTGCTTTGATTTTCTTCAGTTTTATTAATAAACAAGCTTCCAGATTATAAATTGAAAGAATTTCAAGTGATTAAATAAAAGTTAAGACGAATATAATCTACTAAATTCTGGGATTTCCGTGATATTTAATATTGCAATAAAATGAGCTTACAATACTTTTTGCAATTTGAATCAGCAGAAACCGACTCGGTATTCAAGGTTTTCGCTAAATGTTACTGCACTCATTAAATTGGCTTCTCGCACGATTGTATAATAATACCTGTTTTGTTTATTTCTAGCGAATGAGATAAGATAGGTTTGTTTAGTCTTCATCTGTAAATTAAACATTACAGCGAGCTGTCTACATAAATTATCAAGTGCAAAATTTACAACCGCACATGAGAAACAAAACAATCACTTCCGAATAAATATACAGAATGACTCAAAAAAAATATCGCTAGATTCATCACTAGGTGTATTAAACTTCCAAGTAACTCAAGTTATCATGAAAAAAGTCTGGAAGATCAACAGAAAGTTGAACATTTATATGAAATTATGAGTTTAATTAAAATGTTAAAAATGGTGGAGGCGCCAGACATAATTTTTTTATTAGGTAAGGTTCTATTATGATAAATAAAGCAAAAATGGACTTTTTTATCTCATGTGTCGCCCCCCAAGAGCCACCGTTTCGATGATAATGATCATTAAAATAGATTGTTGATGATAATGTAGCTGGTATAGGTACGCCAATAATCGGAAAACGTCCTGACCAATAGATTATTAGAGAGCGAATTAATTATTGTTATTCAACCTTTACCATTTAAGCAAGACCTTAATAAAAACATAAATAATATTTTGAATAATATTTTAAACAATATTAAAATTTGGCGTCACAGTTGGCCATGCCAATGAACCATAATTTTTAAAACAATTGCTTCAAATGTCAAAATAATTTCTTGAATTTAAAATGGTTCTCTCGCAAGAACAGACCATTTTTGTGGTGAAATCGAAAGGGCCACCGAGTTGATGGTCTTTTTTTTTATGCAATAAAGTACTTTTTTTCTTTGAATCAATTGTCAAAGTGTTGTCATGTTGGCAATGCCGTTTAAAAGTAAATCTTAAGAGCGTGTTTCTATGGTTATAAAGCAGGATTCCAACATAATTTCCGAATTTTTGACATTGACAATTGATTCAAAGAAAAAATTAACTTTACCGAGAGGAGATTTTACAGCCATTTTCTGTCCGGCTAAAATTGTAGGCGGATACTTTCAGCAAGTTTATTCTTCGTTTGTTAAAACACTGCAAGTGCTTTCGAGTCAATTTAATCTCATTAACGTGTCGGACTATCGATTCATTAAATTAAAAGTGAGGTTAGATTATGTTCACATGTCAAATTAATAACTGTCAGTTCAATTGAAAAAGGTTCACAGTTAAACATTCATGACAATCTTTAGACGCCAAATTTGAAAAAAACAGGTGTTAGGTACTACTATCATTTCTCTTAACAATAATGATTTCAGAGCGCTTTCTAGAGCCAAACTTCATAGTCAATTTTAAGAAAGGACAAGTTCGAGGCGCTTCTTCCATTATTTGCCTTACGAAAGATTTAATTTCATCATAATGCGACCCACTATGAGTGTCGGATGTCAACACTGCATCGGGATATTTTTGAGTGTTGCTACACACCATCAACTCGGTGGCCGCTACGAAAATAACATTTCAAAACAGAAATTTAGTAATTGTTTTGACATTTGAAGCAATTGTTTTAAAAGTATGGTTTTTTCACACATAAGCCTGGCCAACTATGACGCCAAAATTTGATTAACACCCGTTACTTGGGAGAATCGCGACATAAAATTTGTTTGTATGGCGCCGACTCAAAATTATTTATAATCGCGTGGTACTTAGATTAATAGGTTTTATTATTCTTTATTTAATGTTGGCTGTTTCTTTTCGAAAGTTTAAATTTTTGTTAAAAATGTTGATGATCCTTTCAATGACTCACTGACCACAGCAGTCAGTCATCATTTGCATATCATACTCAAAAATAAATTAAATGCATCAACAACAACAACAAAATGAGATAAATCCTCCTTATATCCGATGGATGATTCCAAACAATAAAAGATAGCATTAATTAATTTTTTAATGATAAGTGCATTATCTAACATGACCTAATCTAATTAAAAATTCTACAAATCTTTCGATTTTTAATATTATTGTAGAAAAACAGCGTTTCAATTGTTTTTCAAATACAAAAAAAAAAGAAACTCACCTGAGCTTATGACGATGGAAAAGGCGAAAATTTGTACTCCGTAAGCCATTTTGAGGAAGGTTTAGCACAAAAAAAGTCGAAAACAGGAAGCGACGCCTTATTTTATTGATCAAACTGCTAATAAGAATTGCAACCGTCGCCGTCGAAGCACAGGACCGTACCAAACAGGAAGGAATGGCGGAATGTGAATGAAAAGAGGGAAACTTAAGTAGAGAGACAAACCAAATAGCACCGCTCCCCTCTCTCCAAACAAGGCTCGCCACCTGCCAAAAGCAAAACCGGCATATACAGTATGAGCTGTAAAATTATACAGCACAATTAACCCATTAGTGCCCAATTTTTTCTATTCATTTTTGCATAAGGTAAAAATAGTTTCTTGACTTATAATACTTGAACACTTTTTGAGCAAAATGACCTTTATTGTCATTTAACACTTTTTTTTTACCACTCTTAGCTTCAATTTTCGTAAAAAACTCCAATCATGCCACACATTCAGTATCATGCCACTTCACTCTCATAATCGAATTTTTTATCATCAAATCGATAATTAAAAATATCTAGTTTTTTTGATGACTTCATAAGGCATTTTGATGGTGGTTATCATCATTAATTGAAAAGTAAGCATGCTAAGTGCGATAACTAAATCCACTTGAGTAACTTATAATTTTAAGTACAAATGTTTTTGAAAAAAAAAAACGATTTGGACATTAATTTGTTGGAAACCAAAATAAAATTTATGGTTTTTATTCCAAAACCATATTTTTCCTCATCTTTCTTATTATCATTTTCATTCATTCTATTGTTTCTTTTTTTTTCATTATGTTCTTTTTTTCAAGCTTGCTTCTTTTGTTTCCGCACATTTCTGTCTTTCTTCCATTTTGTTTCATTTTCCTTCATCTCAACTATTTTATCTTTTTCTTTATTTCTGCACTTAAATCTTGGTATCATTTCTCTCTCTCGCTTATTATCTTTTTTAAAGAAATCAGCCTCTTTTTTATTCAACCGGCATTTTCTTATCGTTCTATCTTTATTGTTTATTTCACCATGCACCTGTTGTCTTTTTTTCCAATTTTTTTTACTGCTTTTCTACTCACTATCTTTCAATATATCGTTTTTTACTTTTACTGTTAATTTGTTATTGTTTTTTTTATTTTACTATACAGGGTGTTTTAGTAAAATGTTTAATTCTGTGAACATTTGTGAATAAAATTACATTTTTGTGTTTTCTTTGCAGAAAAAGATTTTTATACAAAAGTGTTATTAAAGGTAGTCTTGACAACAATAAAGTGAGATTATTTTTGATACAATCAACAATTAATCCGATAAAAATACGTGATAAGTTGTGATTATTAATGTCAATAATTTTATTAAGTAAAATCAAAATATATCTGATTTTGGAGTTTTAAATGTATAAAAATTGATCGTCTAAGGTCATTTTTGGTTTAATAAAAAAGTTGACGCTTCTCTAAAGGGCCTCTTAGCTTGGCTTATCATCATTTTTGGCTATCTGTCTTCTGATGACGCTAATCTTACGCCAATGGGTGAAGCCTATCTGCGCTCTGCTGTACCACTGCGCATCTAATCTAAGAGAAAAAAAAGTATTCTACTAGGCTTATTTCAGTTGGTTTGGTGGCTTAGAAAAGTTCATAAAGACCTTAAAATTGTTTCTTTTTTTGACAGAAAACCACTTTACATTTAGTGGTAGCGTGTTCACCACAAAATTTTCGTAAACTTAGGCAGAAAAGGGAACAGATAATTATTAAAACATCTATTAATTTTATTTTTATAATTTATTTACGTGACAGGTGACAAACTGAGATGTAGGATTAGAGCTGAAAGGATTGTCATCATACAGATTGTTAAATTATCTGAAGCGTTGCATTTATCTCCTGCACAGAGTTTGCAAGGCTCCACTTTATAATTTCCTTTACTGTTTTCTTCTTGCTTTAGCTGGGCACAAAAGTTTTCTTTAGCCGTACATTGGCGGAATGTATAAGTGGTGTTGTCTACGATAACTAAAAAAAACAGAAGAATTACAGTGACAAGTTATTATATATTACGATAAGTGTGCTTGTAACTAAGTTTTTTGTATATTTTTCTTTTTTTGTTTATCTCGTTGCTATGCGTTGGTAACACGATATAAATGTAAATGCACTTTCGAGCATATGTAGCTATCACTCTCGTGAATGAGAGTCTTCAAGCCAGTCATTTTAGTCAATTTAAAAAATTACAAAAAGTATTACGTTATTTAATGTTTAAAATAAACTTTTTGCAATTTGCCTCCATTTTGATAATCTAATAGACTCATTAGAGAACGCTACGTCATAGCTTTCGGTGCAGTTATAAGTCACTAGAACTTTTTGTTCTAAAAAATTTTTAGGTTGGTAAGACTTATTTTGACTTTTTACCGGTCTGTCGATAATATTGTGAATTAAAATTTGAAATTACAATTTTCGAACAACAAAGTGAAGTGAACAATTGAAGGAAAGTATATTTATGTGAAATATGCCATAAAATGGTGTAAATAATAAGTGCAGTGGTCTGGGAAAAACAACCGATTCCAATAAAGCAAAAGTCACAGTTTATATGTGACTTAACCTAAAAAAGTAGGTATCTTACAATAATAATGACAACCAAAATAATTCTTGCTGTTTCACGGATTTCGGAAGGCCTACCTACATGTAAAGTTTTCGTATTTTGGGGCTGACAGGATTAGAATTTTTGGATAAAACAAAAGAAAAGACAAATCGATAAAATTTTCACTTTTAAAATCAAGATATTACCAACCCACTCCAAAAATCCCTAAATCGATCAAATTAAAATAAAAATGCTCAAAAACAGCATAAAAAGGTCATATTACAAAAAATAGTATAAAAAACACGTTTCATAACACTTTAAAGCAATTATTCTTTAAAAAAACTCGTTTTTCAAACTTGAATGCGTGCTTTCAGACATGAAACTTGTGTTTCAATATACTATTTAGTGCGTGCTGTTGCACTAGTCTACTGGCTCAATATTGGTGGCTGACCCTTGAACGAGTTGTCAGTAAACAAATTGCGATGACTAACATAAAAACGAATTGGCCGGTTTTATAGCCGGGGAATACATTCCTTGCATCAACAATAGATACATATCAGCTTATTATCTATATTTATGATATCAAATATTTTAATCAGAGATTAAATAATTACTTACGTGTTTTCACATACGAAACGCAAAAAAACTGTGTGTGGTTAGACTGAGGCTCTGACGTGTCGCAATTTGCTATGGGAATATTGGTTTTGTCGACAGGAGTCAAGCATCCCGAATTGGTTTCACTTGCGCATTCGTAGCACTCAAGAGCCATCCCTTAAATTCAACAAAAAAGTGAAAATTATTAAATAAATTAGTTTTAATTTACCATAATGTGTCAAGAAACATAATAAAACTATGGATAGTCCAAACATTTTGTCACAGTATAGGTACAGTTTCATTTGCTTGGAGGAACTGATAAAACATGTTTCACCTGATGTTTTTTTCCCATTGGGTTAGATAAATCATTATTTGCATTTTGATGATTAATTTGGAAAACATTTCATATCTATCAGAAAGCGGCTTATCTACGAAAGTAAACAATAACTAACTTTAGCAATATTTGTTCATAGCGGCCTCAAAAACAATATTTGCTTAAATTCCGCTTAACTATATGGTATTACCATCAAAGATTAATAATAATTTTTATGTACAAAAACTGTTTCAGTAAACGTTGCTTATCGTTCATTTGCATGAAATAATGTAACAAATTACTTATAACCAGCTGCAACTTCTCACGGATACCATAGTGTACAAAATGAGTCATTAGTGTGAGATTGGTCTTTCGCATCTTTATTATTAATTCAATAAAGAAGCTTTCAAAATTTACTAGAAAAACTCTTTTAATTAAGAAGTGCTATAAGTTATTACAAAAATTAGAAAATAAGAATTGCCAAACTAATTGATACCAACTTATAAAACTTACTTATTTTTAACACTCAAAAACAATAATGGTTTTATTTTCCAAAAATTACAAATACGAGTTAAAATATGTATAATAAATTATTGCCTTTTTTGCATTCAATTTAGGACTTGTGTGAACGAGTTCCAAATAAAATCAGCTTGTCTTTGTTACGTCAGAAGCGCTTATTCTGACGTAGTAGGCATGAATCAAACAGTCCTATAATAGTCAACAACCTTTGCTGTTTGTCAAATGTCAAATACTTGTCAAATTGTCAACGGAAATTCAAAGAATTCCGGCAAATTCAAACAGTTTAGCAATATTTTCTTGAATAAAAACACCGATTATAATATATTTTTTAGATTATTGATTAACTATCCTCCAAAATGTGCTCTTTTTCATTATTTACTTTAGTTTAACATTCAAGAATTATTTTCATTTTGTGAAAAAGTTAGGTTATGTAACACTATAGAATAATGCAAAAACTGTAAAATTGAACATATTTAGTGCTTATATTCTCACTGAAATTGCTATTTTAGAGCTGAAAAATGCATTAGCGACCATAATAATTGTAATATCAGCGTTGAATCCTATGGATCGAAATTGTTTACAGCCCCCTTAACGGAGGAAGAAAATCAACGCAAGGATAGCTGCTTAGAGCAAAGGATAAGGATTTTAGAGCATGGGCGTGTGGAGCGAAGGCATGTATTTGCTTTTTTGTCGTTATGAATATTAGTAACACTTTCTCTAGGTGTGCCCGCAATGTTGCCGAATGGTTGGCACCGCAAAAGTTAGCCCATATTACAAAATTGGTGGGATCTTCCATCGCTCATTTTGGTTATCAAAATAAAAAAGGGAAGTTTCTGCGAGAAGAGGAGGCCTTATTCCTATTAGAAACTGTATGTAATACACCGGGTGTCCCATCCATACGTCCATCTCCCATTATTCGAATAAAAAAAAAGTTTCATGTTGTGCATCTATAAATGCACTAGTGCTCTTATAGATGTGTTTCTAAAGGTTGGTAATGTTGGTATAGCATAACTGTCATAATTACGTTAATGTCCCAAGGGAGGAATGGAACGGTGGAACACTGCGTATTGGTATTATAATTGATTATTTATAGAATAAACTGGAGCTGCTTTATGAGAGAGAGAGCCTAAGTGTGGCAGAAGCCTTTAAATTACTTGGGACTGATTTGGAGAGATATTTGATTTATAAAAAGCTGGCATTGCAGGGGTTTAAAATAAAAGTAAATGAAGGAGAAAGTGAGCCACCCTTGAAACTTGCAAAAATGTCTCATTGTGGTAGCACTAATAAATCACAAGAATTGGGGCCCCAAGCTTTCAAATTGGGACGGCACAGTGAAGTGGATTATGTTATCACATCGACGAAGGGGCAGCCCCAAGATTTCAATATAATTTTTGAGTAATTTAATAATTTTTTTTTAGGAAAAAAATGATTTTTTTTTTATTTTTAGGAAAAATAGAGATTTTAATGGGAGTAATGTTTCGGATAATCCGTCAGATGTTTTTGCGTTTAACAATGATGGTGATATTTCTTTTTATAGTATAGTGGAATTTGATCTTCCAACATTGTAAATTATAGTTGTAAATGATTTACAAAAAATGATAAAAGTGATGGACATATCCCACATTTTTTTGTTGCTTCCTCATGTCCAATGGTACCAGTACCACCACCACACTGAATTTTATCTTTACCATGGTTGTTTCAAAAGTGTCTGAGAATTAATTAATAAATTTTCATAATATTAATGTTTTATTTAAAAAAAAAAGATCACATAACAGCTTCAATACAAAAAATTGAATAACAAAGACAAAGTAATATTTGTGAAATTGTTTTTGTGGGAAATGTCTGTCAAAAAAGAAGACTATGCTACTGCTAGCGCAGTCTATTGTTTTATATCTGAAGCTCTCCGAAATAATGACATTTGAACCCAGTTTGACATTGACATTTTGGAAAAAAGTCTACGTAACGTCATCTTGTCAATATTTGACAGTAGTCTTGTGATCCAAAAATTGATTTTTAAATAATTTATGATCAACGCTTTGCCGTAAACTTCCATAACGCAATAAAAGCAAACAAAGTAAGTTTTCTATACATACACCGGTATTACCTACCTACCTCAGGTAGTGAACTAAAATGGGCTTAATTGACAATTTCTACCGGCAAATCGCCTCAATTTTTTCGATTTTTCTCTACAAGGTAATGGGAATTTTCAGTTCAAGACCGGCCGTAGATATGTCTTCTCCAAAAGCACAAATCGTAAAAGACCTTATTGCCAGCGATACTGTGGTCATTTTTTCGAAAACCTACTGTCCATACTGTAAGATGGCTAAGGATGTCTTCAATAATCTCAAGCAGAGCTTCAAAGCTATTGAATTGGATGAGAGGGATGATGGGGACGAAGTACAATCGATTTTGGGGGAAATCACAGGAGCAAGGACCGTATGTTGCGTATTTTTTATGATAATGCTTGATTCTGATCTGAGGCTTTTCGGGACATGGGGCGTGGTTTCGATTTGAGTGAAGTTTGGCTCCATTGGCGTAGAGTAAGACAAAGGATCTGTCAACACAGGCGGTGTTTTAAACTACCGCCCACACTGACGCAGACCACGCCCCATGTCTCTTAGCCGCTGCGATGATTTTTTTACATAATTGTCAATTGTTAGCCAATACCTAAATGCTTGACACTTTATGGAATACATTAATTTTATTCTTATTACCGCTTGATGTCTGCTAACAAAACATTATTTGTTTGTTTAAGGTTCCAAGGGTGTTCGTGAAGGGAGAGTGTCTTGGAGGAGGCTCTGATGTTAAAGCACTTTACGAGAAAGGAGAGTTACAGAAGTACTTTGCTTAATGTACCTACGTTATGCTTGCCTTAACTGAAACTTAACTTTATATAAGCAAATGTCATAATATTGTTAGCTTTAGGTTTTTAGGCAAAATGATATTAGCTGATATTTTGCAGGTTTATCTTTAAATAAAATTAATTACTCTGAAAAATTTCAAGTGTTTTATTTAATACCTACACCAATAACCTTGTCAAATCTGAGAGCTTGAGAATACTCGAAATACACAGAGAAAGAAGAGGTAAGTATTTGGAAATATTTTTGCATCTAGCCTGGTACACACGTCGAGTTACCGTGCTTATCCTCATTGTTTCCCTGCCTTAGTGACGCCTCCACCGATGGAGTGCGAAGCGTCGACAATTTTATTAAACCTTTCGACACGGTCTTTTCCGAAACGTCAATATTTCCAATAATATATATTGTACCAACTTACGCACAAAAACTTTATTAAATAAGCCGCCATAGTACTATCAGCGGTAAATTTGAAACTTCTATCACAATGTTTTGTAATAATCAATTATGACATTTGACAGACGACAGACTACTATTGAAAATAATCCACTCTAAAAACGTCCTACAATCAGAAGCCACAGAGATATTTGTGAAGTGAAAGAAGTGACAGCTTGTGATCTTGGCTTGTACAGCGTGGTCAACAATGACTGTTTGTGTTGGCATTACTTTTTAGATTATTTTTTATTTGTTTAGTAGTAACTTGACAAAAATTTCACATAACACTTATAAAAAACTTGCAGGTTATGTCACAGCAACTAACTTTTTAATGGAAATTTGTCAATGATGTTGTCAGTGGCTAAGGTGTCTCCTGTCAACAACAAAAAGTAATTGCAGTTGTACCAATTTAAAATAAAATGTAGAATTGCCAATTCAAACAGTCATTGTTGACCACGCTGTATTTAGTCGTCGACGGTATAATTTAAATTAATAAAAATACTGATAAAAAATGTACTCGTTGATATTATTTAACTATGATGACAGAAATTGTACTAAATTTGTTAAAAAGTTACTGTTGCACTGAAAGCTTCTCACTCTATTGAATTTAGTACAATTGTAGTAACTTTGGCAACACTAGCTGCAGGTTTAGGCCATCCAAAACTAAAATAACAATGCGCCATTGTTCAAGATGACGTAATAACATAGCCTTGTTGCCAGATTTAAAAAAAAATCTTGGGTTTAAGCCGTAGGCACTACTAGATGCAGAATTTAAAATGCACGTGCTGATAACTGAATAAACAAATAAAATAGTATATTAAAAAACAAGATTCATAAAACATGTCTTAAAGCACGCATTTTGCCACTCGTTTTTTTAAAGAATAAGTGCTTTAAAGTCTTATGAAACGAGTTTTTTCCACTATTTTTTGTAATTTGCTTTTTTTATGCTGTTTTTAAGCATTTTTTTTAAAGTAAGATTTTGCCTTGTTTTTTTAAAACGCCAAATGTCCTGGTCCAGAAATAAAAAGTCATTTTGGGGGCTTAAAAACAAGGCATTTTGTAGGTTTTTTAGATTTTTTTCGGATGTTTACTTTTAGAAAAACAACAAATTTGTAGGATTCTACCCTGTTTTTTCATGTGCCCAATTTTTGGTAGTTTACAGCCAATAGTGGAGCTGCTAACCATAAATAGGGTTATGTTATTTGTTGTTTTATTTACCATTTTCATTTTTTTACAGAACTGATAGCGTTTATTATTAGTCTAGTAATTGTTAATAAATTTAAAAAAAAAAACTATTTGTTTTATTTAACTGTCACGCACCAACATATTTAGGAAAATTAGGCGTCTACAATATTATACGATATCACATTGCATATCATTTATGATTACGATCATATTGCATCTTATAATATCATATCATATTATAAAAATAAAATATAATAAGATAAAAATGAATCAATAAAAAATAAAAAAAAAGATAGTACCAGCTTTATTAAAATAAATAAACTATAGTTTTGTAATCATTTTATAAAAATTTTTTATTTATATATTTCCAATGACGATTTCAAAATTAACATTGATCGGCTTTAAATTATTTATGTTTAATTATTTAAAAAAGTTTTTAAATCTAGGGGAAAATTTTATAGATTGGCAATATGAAGAAATTTCTTCTTTAATAAACGTTTAAGGTATTTGTAGTTTGGCTACTTACATAGAGGTAGCGCTACATTGCTATTTGAAGAATAAAATTAGATAAAAATTCTTTAATGAGCGTCTCAAGTATTTGCAGTTTAGCTAGTCACACAGAGATGGCAACACACTGTTATTTTAAAATTTTAGCAATTATAATTTTATTATTAATATTATATTTTCCACTTGATTTTTGATTTTTTAGTAATGTACTTCCAAGCAAACATGAGTTGCAGAAAATATGCAAACAAAATTAGTAAATTCAAATTAACCAATCAAAAGCTCAAAAAAATGTAAATGCCCTCAGCGCCCTCAGAGCACTTTCCTCCAGAGGATTCGTGTTTGCTTGGAAGCACCTGTGATTTTATTAATAGGTTGGCACTATTTTTAAAAATTAGAATAAACTTTAATGCAGTGCTTACCTTCTCAGTACAATGTTAAGAACTAAACCTCAAAAAAAAAAAAAACTAAGTTTTTTAGGCTAAAAAACTCTTTCCAGTTAAGGCGGAAATTTAGACAGAACATTTTTTCTCACGTTGTTTACAAATATTTTTGCTGTGCACTTTACTCTAAAAACAGCTGAATTAACAAAGTTATTAATTACTATTTAATTACTATTAATTGTAAGAAATTTTCTGTCAGTAAAAATCTTTTTAAAGACATTATAAAATCAGGTCAAGTAAAGTCAGGTCTGGTCAAGTCAAGCCAGGTTTAGTCAGGTCACGTTCGGTCAGGTCTGTTGATTTTCTAAAATTAGTTTTGTGTCTTTTTTCTTAAATTGCTTATTTTTGCAATTCTGTGGATAGATTTGATCAACTGTGATGATTTTTCAATAATCATGTGTAAATATTTTGCAGCAAATTAATAATAATAATGCTAGGTTGATTGAGAATGAAACACATATTGCCAACCGTATCAAGACGCCAAGTTTAAATTGTAATTTTACAATTTTTATTTTACAACAGTTGGTCATCATGTATGACGTCATGTATTATGTCAATAAACCAATGTCATTTTAGTTTTGTCACTAAGAGCTCGCGTTGCCAACATTATAACGTCATTTAAAGGTAAATGTCAAACGCTTTTGACATTTGCTTCTAAATGACGTTGCCAACATTAAAACTGTATAAAATAGTCAATAATCGAACAAGAATTTTTGTAGGAATGGTAAGAATTGCACTGCGAAAATGCAACAAATCGTTCAGTTTTTAATTTCTGTCAGTGTAAATCTTTTTAAAGACATTATATAATCAGGTCAAGTCAGGTCAGGTCAGGTTAGGTCAGGTCTGTTAATTTTCTAAAATTAGTTTTGTGTCTTTTTTCTTAAATTGCTTATTTTTGCAATTCTGTGGATAGATTTGATCAACTGTGATGATTTTTCAATAATCATGTGTAAATATTTTGCAGCAAATTAATAATAATAATGTTAGGTTGATTGAGAATGAAACACATACTGCCAACCGTATCAAGGCGCC
Source organism: Lagria hirta (assembly GCA_947359425.1). Lineage (NCBI taxonomy): Eukaryota > Metazoa > Arthropoda > Insecta > Coleoptera > Tenebrionidae > Lagria > Lagria hirta. The sequence goes on from OX375802.1 coordinate 21,915,327, forward strand.
AAGTTTAAATTGTAATTTTACAATTTTTATTTTACAACAGTTGGTCATCATGTATGACGTCATGTATTATGTCAATAAACCAATGTCATTTTAGTTTTGTCACTAAGAGCTCGCGTTGCCAACATTACAATGCGATTTAAAAGTAAATGTCAAACGTTTTTGACATTTACTTCTAAATGACGTTGCCAACATTAAAACTGTATAACATAGTCAATAATCGAACAAGAATTTTTGTAGGAATGGTAAGAATTGCACTGCGAAAATGCAGCAAATCGTTCAGTTTTTAATTTCTGTCAGTGTAAATCTTTTTAAAGACATTATATAATCAGGTCAAGTCAGGTCAGGTCAGGTTAGGTCAGGTCTGTTAATTTTCTAAAATTAGTTTTGTGTCTTTTTTCTTAAACTGCTTATTTTTGCAATTCTGTGGATAGATTTGATCAACTGTGATTATTTTTTAATAATCATGTGTAAATATGTTGCAGCAAATTAATAATAATAATGCTAGGTTGATTGAGAATGAAACACATATTGCCAACCGTATCAAGGCGCCAAGTTTAAATTGTAATTTTACAATTTTTATTTTACAACAGTTGGTCATCATGTATGACGTCATGTATTATGTCAATAAACCAATGTCATTTTAGTTTTGTCACTAAGAGCTCGCGTTGCCAACATTACAATGCGATTTAAAAATAAATGTCAAACGTTTTGGACATTTACTTCTAAATGACGTTGCCAACATTAAAACTGTATAACATAGTCAATAATCGAACAAGAATTTTTGTAGGAATGGTAAGAATTGCACTGCGAAAATGCAACAAATCGTTCAGTTTTTAATTTCTGTCAGTGTAAATCTTTTTAAAGACATTATATAATCAGGTGAAGTCAGGCCAGATCTGGTCAGGTCAGGTCAGGTTAGGTCAAGTCTGTTAATTTTCTAAAATTAGTTTTGTGACTTTTCTTAAACTGCTTATTTTTGCAATTCTGTGGATAGATTTGATCAACTGTGATGATTTTTCAATTATCATGTGTAAATATTTTGCAGCAAATTAATAATAATAATGCTAGGTTGATTGAGAATGAAACACATATTGCCAACCGTATCAAAGCGGCAAGTTTAAATAGTAATTTTACAATTTTTATTTTACAACAGTTGGTCATCATGTATGACGTCATGTATTATGTCAATAAACCAATGTTATTTTAGTTTTGTCACTAAGAGCTCGGGTTGCCAACATTAAAACTGTATAAAATTGTCAATAATCGAACAAGAATTTTTGTAGGAATGGTAAGAATTGCACTGCAAAAATGCAGCAAATCGTTCAGTTTTTCATTTCTGCCAGTGAAAATCCTTTTAAAGACATTATATAATCAAGTCAAGTCAGGCCAGATCTGGTCAGGTCAGGTCAGGTCAGGTTAGGTCAAGTCTCTTAATTTTCTAAAATTAGTTTTGTGACTTTTTTCTTAAACTGCTTATTTTTGCAATTCTGTAGATAGATTTGATCAACTGTGATAATCATGTGTAAATAATTTGCAGCAAATTAATAATAATGTTAGGTTGATTGAGAATGAAACACATATTGCCAACCGTATCAAGGCGCCAAGTTTAAATTGTAATTTTACAATTTTTATTTTACAACAGTTGGTCATCATGTATGACGTCATGTATTATGTCAATAAACCAATGTCATTTTAGTTTTGTCACTAAGAGCTCGCGTTGCCAACATTATAACGTCATTTAAAAGTAAATATCAAACGCTTTTGACATTTACTTCTAAATGACGTTGCCAACATTAAAACTGTATAACATAGTCAATAATCGAACAAGAATTTTTGTAGGAATGGTAAGAATTGCACTGCAAAAATGCAGCAAATCGTTCAGTTTTTTATTTCTGCCAGTGAAAATCCTTTTAAAGACATTATATAATCAGGTCAAGTCAGGCCAGATCTGGTCAGGTCAGGTCAGGTCAGGTCAGGTCAGGTCAGGTCAGGTTAGGTCAAGTCTGTTAATTTTCTAAAATTAGTTTTGTGACTTTTCTTAAACTGCTTATTTTTGCAATTCTGTGGATAGATTTGATCAACTGTGATTATTTTTTAATAATCATGTGTAAATATTTTGCAGCAAATTAATAATAATAATGTTAGGTTGATTGAGAATGAAACACATATTGCCAACCGTATCAAGGCGCCAAGTTTAAATAGTAATTTTACAATTTTTATTTTACAACAGTTGGTCATCATGTATGACGTCATGTATTATGTCAATAAACCAATGTTATTTTAGTTTTGTCACTAAGAGCTCGGGTTGCCAACATTAAAACTGTATAAAATTGTCAATAATCGAACAAGAATTTTTGTAGGAATGGTAAGAATTGCACTGCAAAAATGCAGCAAATCGTTCAGTTTTTCATTTCTGCCAGTGAAAATCCTTTTAAAGACATTATATAATCAAGTCAAGTCAGGCCAGATCTGGTCAGGTCAGGTCAGGTCAGGTCAGGTCAGGTTAGGTCAAGTCTGTTAATTTTCTAAAATTAGTTTTGTGACTTTTTTCTTAAACTGCTTATTTTTGCAATTCTGTAGATAGATTTGATCAACTGTGATAATCATGTGTAAATAATTTGCAGCAAATTAATAATAATGTTAGGTTGATTGAGAATGAAACACATATTGCCAACCGTATCAAGGCGCCAAGTTTAAATTGTAATTTTACAATTTTTATTTTACAACAGTTGGTCATCATGTATGACGTCATGTATTATGTCAATAAACCAATGTCATTTTAGTTTTGTCACTAAGAGCTCGCGTTGCCAACATTATAACGTCATTTAAAAGTAAATATCAAACGCTTTTGACATTTACTTCTAAATGACGTTGCCAACATTAAAACTGTATAACATAGTCAATAATCGAACAAGAATTTTTGTAGGAATGGTAAGAATTGCACTGCAAAAATGCAGCAAATCGTTCAGTTTCATTTCTGCCAGTGAAAATCCTTTTAAAGACATTATATAATCAGGTCAAGTCAGGCCAGATCTGGTCAGGTCAGGTCAGGTCAGGTCAGGTCAGGTCAGGTTAGGTCAGGTCTGTTAATTTTCTAAAATTAGTTTTGTGACTTTTTTCTGAAACTGCTTATTTTTGCAATTCTGTGGATAGATTTGATCAACTGTGATTATTATTTAATAATCATGTGTAAATATTTTGCAGCAAATTAATAATAATGTTAGGTTGATTGAGAATGAAACACATATTGCCAACCGTATCAAGGCGCCAAGTTTAAATTGTAATTTTACAATTTTTACTTTACAACAGTTGGTCATTTTGTATGACGTCATGTAATATGTCAATGAACCAATGTCATTTTAGTTTTGTCACTAAGAGCTCGCGTTGCCAACATTATAACGCCATTTAAAAGTAAATGTCAAACGCTTTTGACATTTACTTCTAAATGACGTTGCCAAGATTAAAACTGTATAAAATAGTCAATAATCGAACAAGAATTTTTGTAGGAATGGTAAGAATTGCACTGCGAAAATGCAACAAATCGTTCAGTTTTTAATTTCTGTCAGTGTAAATCTTTTTAAAGACATTATATAATCAGGTCAAGTCAGGTCAGGTCAGGTTAGGTCAGGTCTGTTAATTTTCTAAAATTAGTTTTGTGTCTTTTTTCTTAAATTGCTTATTTTTGCAATTCTGTGGATAGATTTGATCAACTGTGATGATTTTTCAATAATCATGTGTAAATATTTTGCAGCAAATTAATAATAATAATGCTAGGTTGATTGAGAATGAAACACATATTGCCAACCGTATCAAGGCGCCAAGTTTAAATTGTAATTTTACAATTTTTATTTTACAACAGTTGGTCATCATGTATGACGTCATGTATTATGTCAATAAACCAATGTCATTTTAGTTTTGTCACTAAGAGCTCGCGTTGCCAACATTACAACGCGATTTAAAAGTAAATGTCAAACGCTTTTGACATTTACTTCTAAATGACGTTGCCAACATTAAAACTGTATAACATAGTCAATAATCGAACAAGAATTTTTGTAGGAATGGTAAGAATTGCACTGCGAAAATGCAGCAAATCGTTCAGTTTTTAATTTCTGTCAGTGTAATTCTTTTTAAAGACATTATATAATCAGGTCAAGTCAGGCCAGATCTGGTCAGGTCAGGTCAGGTCAGGTCAGGTTAGGTCAAGTCTGTTAATTTTCTAAAATTAGTTTTGTGACTTTTTTCTTAAACTGCTTATTTTTGCAATTCTGTGGATAGATTTGATCAACTGTGATGATTTTTCAATAATCATGTGTAAATATTTTGCAGCAAATTAATAATAATAATGTTAGGTTGATAGAAAATGAAACTCATATTGCCAACCGTATCAAGGCGCCAAGTTTAAATTGTAATTTTACAATTTTTATTTTACAACAGTTGGTCATCATGTATGACGTCCTTTATTATGTCAATAAACCAATGTTATTTTAGTTTTGTCACTAAGAGCTCGCATTGCCAACATTATAACGTCATTTAAAAGTAAATGTCAAACGCTTTTGACATTTACTTCTAAATGACGTTGCCAACGTATAAAATAGTCAATAAGAATTGCACGGCGAAAATGCAGCAAATCGTTCAGTTTTTCATTTCTGTCAGTGAAAATCTTTTTAAAGACATTATATAATCAGGTCAAGTCAAGCCAGGTCCGGTCTGGTCAGGTTAAGTCAGGTCAGGTCAGGTCAGATCAGGTCTGTTGGTTTAAAAAAAATGTTTAGTGTCTTTTTTCTTTAATTGTTTATTTATACAATTCTGTGGATAGATTTGATCAACTATGATTATTTTTAAATATTTTGCAGCAAATTAATAATTATTATTATTTATAAGCTACTGGTTGTAGTTTAGCATTTGTTTTCCTGTTATTTATAACATTATTGTAAAATATAGGAAATTCTTATGCAAGTTATCAATTGTAAGGAATAATTTTTTTAATTAAAATATAATAGAAGCATTCATAATGAGTTCAATAATATGAAACCTTATCAAACTTGTTAATTTTTTGGGTGATCGACATTCAATTGTTTACCTACCATTAATCCTCCCAATATCCTAAGGTCAGAGATGAAGGACATTCCCGGGTTTCTGGTCTAAGTACAACATGTAATCGCACTATTAAATTTCTTTGTGATAATGGTAATGCAAACATATTGTGCAATTTGACATTCACCTGAAAAAAAATTGACTTTTGGTTCAAAATTTTGTCAATTTTGACGGCTAGTGCCATACTGATCTCATACTGATGTGTCTCTAAACACGGCTCTTTCAGATCAAAATAACAAATCTTACCTCCATTGATACCTAAAAACTCATTTTTCTATCGAAAAAAGAACATTTTAAAGTCATTTTTGTAGAAAAAAATCATAGAAATCATAGCGACATTTATTAGAATTAAAAGAGAAATAAAAGAACCACCATCTCGATTCTGATGAGACAAAAGGGATGCCGTTGATCGGACAACCAAGTTATCACATGATAACTGATTTAAAAAAAATATATTTTTTTATATGTTATAAGTAAATAAAAACTGACAAGATTGAAGATTAAAACAACAAATTTGTCAATATACAATATAATAACAATACATCTACAATACAACCAATCAAAAATCTTAATTTTAAATTTAATTAGAATTAATGTAATTCTAATTTAACTTACTTTACGTAAACACACCTTTATAATTAATTATTTCTGAAAACTGTGTAACTCAGATAAACAAAACAAAAACAAAAATCTACCATTGTAATTAAAAAAAAAAACACAAGCATTATTGCGCCGCAAAATTAAATTTAATATTAATTACAGTGCTTCTAAGCAAACATAAACATTTGAGGGGCGTGGCTTAAAAAGCTATAGGGTGCATTTCAAAAATGTCTCTCAAGTGATGGTTGGTAAAAAAAACTTTCTTATTGAGAAGAGAGAGACAGAGATAAATACATAGAGAAACAAGAAAGAAAAAGAGAAATTATAAAGATCAAATAAAACAAAAAATATGATTTTCGTAATAAAAAAACTACCTAAATGTCTAAACCAAAAAATGAGAGAGAGAGAGAGAGAAAATTTAGATGTAAGAATGAAGAAAGAGAGAGAAACACTTGAATATATGATGAAAAAATGCGTGAAGGTAAAAGAAAGTATGGTAGCGAGAAAAGACACAATGGAAAGAAAAAAAAATAATAGAAAGAGAAGAAAAAGATTAAACTGAATGAATGAGGTAGAAGGAGAGAAGAAGAACAGAGAAAAACAAGAAACAAAGAAGGAAAAGTTGAAGAAACAAAAGAAAAATTAAGACAGATTGTACAGTTGAAAAAATAATGTTAAAGTAAATGTCTAAAAAAACTCTCCAAGTCTTTTTTCTAAGATTACGACATTTTTGAGAAAAATAAAAATAATAAATAAACCCACGAGCCGTAGGCGAGTGGTTTAAATCACCCAATAATATCTAGCTATTATACGCAAATAGAAAACTATACTTTATCCAAAACGGAAAAAAAATCATTTTTATTTTCTATATCCACTTTAAGTTTGTTTTTTAACATATTTTGCAAAAAATATCAAAAAAATTAAAAATTTACGCAACGTTGACAGATTTGACTAAGATCCGTCCCAGATATGAAATTTTATGCTGTACCTAGTTAAACTGCTAGGTCAGATTAGGTCAAGTTTAGTAAAGTCAAGTAAATCTCGATTTTCGGGCCGCCATCTTGATTTAAAATTCAATTTTTCGTTTTTCTAAAATAACTCGTTAACTTTCAACTTTAGAGAAAAAATAAAAGTATTCAAACTTGTTGGAAATTTAATTCTCTACAAGTTTGATTATAATAATTTTTACGCTAGGATCAATATTTGCAGAGTTATACTATCATGTTTACAATACAATTTTTGGTATAATAAACAAAATATTTAAAAAATAAAAAAAAATTACCTCCAATTTAATAAGGCAACTTTAGCAGTTTTTCTAATTTCTGGTGGTGTTGAAAAAAAGTCATTTTAATTTTCTATAACCACTATTAGTTCATTTTTTAACAAAAATTATCAAAAAAAAATGAAAAATTTACGCAACGTTGACAGATTTTAGTCAAATTTGTTTAGTTTCAAAGGCTACTTTGATTCATAAAATATTTTTAAAAACATGGTAAGTTAGGAAAAAGACACATTTGGTCTCCTGGTCTAAAAAAATTAATTTTTTTAAATTTTTGTACACAACCGAATTGAAAATATGTCAAATCCGTTTGTTTGTAGCAAAGCAATATAATATTATAGACAAATCAAGGAAGCATCCGACAGCAGTGATTAATGACTTATTAATCAACTAATGGGTATTATTAAAGTCGAGTAAACAGACGTATAATTTGTACATTACACAATAGTCGTCAATAAAACACTTTACTCTTGTTTCTTATTTTTCATCCATTTTGTTTTCTTTTGTCAAAAATTTTTTGTTTTAAAGATGACAATGATGTGTGCAGATCTTTCCTAATGCTGATTTTGTTTTGTTTTTGTAATTTTTTTTTCAAAATTAATTGGTAAATTCAGTCAAAACTCTGTCCAAAATGCTTACATCATTTTTTTTTGACCAAAAAACATCTATAGATTTTATAAAATTTTTTTTGTCAACTAAAAAAAAATTAGCTTCTCTAATTTCTGGTTGTATTAAAAAAAAAGTATTTATATTTTCTATAACCATTTTTAGTTCGTTTTTTAACAAATTTAGCACAAAATATCAAAACTGAACGAGGAAAAATAAGAAAAAAAAAATAGAAGTAAAAATAATCTTTACATGAGCATATTATAAGCCAGTTTAATTTTTGACAATTTTTTAAAAATTTTATTTGATTTTTGTATTTAAAAAATCACAAAAAAACTAATAGAAAACAGACCAAAAAAGTCTTTTCTTAATATTAAAAAAAAAAACAAAAAAAACTTTAAAGAATACCAACTTTTTAAACCTTTTATATCCTACCATATAAAACGTGTTTTCTAAGTTATTTTTATAAAAAAATTAAATTTACCACCGTTCTTAATCTTTAAAAATGCGAAAAAATTACAAAAAAAAACCGTTTTTTTTAATTTTCGTTTAATTAAGTCATTATTTAGATTTTGACAAAAATTTTAAAAAATAGTAGATGCGCCAAATACAAAACTTTTACTAAATTACCATTCTTAATCTTTAAAACAAAAAAAAATATCAAAAAAAAATGTTTTTCTTCAGTTTTGGTTAAAGTAAAAATAATTTTTACATGAGCATATAAGCCACTTTAATTTTAGATAATTTTTTCAAAATCTTATCGGTTTTTTGTATTGAAAAAATCACAAAAAAACTAATAGAAAACAAACAAAAAAAATCTTTTTTTAATATTAAAAAAAAAAACAAAAAAAACCCTAAAGAATACCAACTTTTTAAACCTTTTATACCCTACCTTATGAAACGTGTTTTCTAAGCTATTTTTATAAAAAAATTAAATTTACCACCATTCTTAATCTTTGAAAATGCAAAAAAAATACAAAAAAAAAGACGTTTTTTTTATAATTTTAGTTCAAATAAGACATTATTTAGATTTTGACAAAAATTTAAAAAAATGATAGATGCGCCAAATATAAAACTTTTACTAAAATACCATTCTTAATCTTTAAAATTAAAAAAAAATGTTTTTTTTCAGTTTTGGTTTGACTATATAAAGTAAAAATAATCTTTACATGAGCATACCTACAAGCCAGTTTAATTTTTGACAATTTTTTCAAAATTTTATTTTTGTATTGAAAAAATTACAAAAAAACTAATAGAAAGCAGACCAAAAAGCTCTTTTCTTAATATTAAAAAAAAAACAAAAAAAACCTTAAAGTGGTTTTCTTCAGTTTTGGTTCTACCATATAAAGTAAAAATAATTTTTACATCATGAGCATATAAGCCAGTTAAATTTTTGATAATTTTTTCAAAATTTTATCTGATTTTTGTATTTAAAAAATCACAAAAAAACTAATAGAAAACAGACCAAAAAACTCTTTTTTAATATTTACAAAAATCAAAAAAAAACGTAAAGAATACCAACTTTTTAAACATTTTATACCCTACGTTATAAAGCGCGTTTTCTAAGCTATTTTTATAAAAAAATTAAATTTGCTACTATTCTTAATCTTTAAAAATGTGAAAAAATAACAAAAAACAAACGTTTTTTTTATAATTTTAGTTCAAATAAGTCATTATTTAAATTTTGAAAAAAATGTTAAAAAATTTTAAAAAATGATAGGTGCGCCAAATACAAAACATTTACTAAATTACCATTCTTAATCTTTAAAATAAAAAAAAAATATCAAAAAAAAAATGTTTATTTTTGATAATTTTTTCAAAATTTTATATGATTTTTGTATTGAAAAAATCACAAAAAAACTAATAGAAAACAGACAAAAATACTCTTTTCTTAATATTAAAAAAAAAACAAAAAAAATCCTAAAGCATACCAACTTTTTAAACCTTTTATACCCTACCTTATGAAACGTGTTTTCTAAGCTATTTTTATGAAAAAATTAAATTTACCACTATTCTTAATCTCTAAAATTCCAAAAAAAAACGTTTTTTTTTATTTTCGTTTAATTAAGTCATTATTTAGATTTTGACAAAAATTTTAAAAAATAGTAGATGCGCCAAATACAAAACTTTTACTAAATTACCATTCTTGATCTTTAAAATTAAAAAAAATATATCAAAAAAAAATGTTTTTCTTCAGTTTTGGTTAAAGTAAAAATAATTTTTACATGAGCATTTAAGCCACTTTAATTTTAGATAATTTTTTCAAAATCTTATCGGTTTTTTGTATTGAAAAAATCACAAAAAAACTAATAGAAAACAGACAAAAAAAGTCTTTTTTTAATATTAAAAAAAAAACAAAAAAAACCCTAAAGAATACCAACTTTTTAAACCTTTTATACCCTACCTTATGAAACGTGTTTTCTAAGCTATTTTTATAAAAAAATTAAATTTACCACCATTCTTAATCTTTGAAAATGCAAAAAAAAATACAAAAAAAAAGAGGTTTTTTTTATAATTTTAGTTCAAATAAGTCATTATTTAGATTTTGACAAAAATTTAAAAAAATGATAGATGCGCCAAATATAAAACTTTTACTAAAATACCATTCTTAATCTTTAAAATTAAAAAAAAATGTTTTTTTTCAGTTTTGGTTTGACTATATAAAGTAAAAATAATCTTTACATGAGCATACCTACAAGCCAGTTTAATTTTTGATAATTTTTTCAAAATTTTATCTGATTTTTGTATTTAAAAAGTCACAAAAAAACTAATAGAAAACAGACAAAAAACTCTTTTCTTAATATTAAAAAAAAACTAAAAAAACCCTAAAGGATACCAACTTTTTAAACCTTTTATACCCTACCTTATGAAACGTGTTTTCTAAGCTATTTTTATAAAAAAATTAAATTTACCACCATTCTTAATCTTTGAAAATGCAAAAAAAATACAAAAAAAAGACGTTTTTTATATAATTTTAGTTCAAATAAGTCATTATTTAGATTTTGACAAAAATTTAAAAAAATGATAGATGCGCCAAATATAAAACTTTTACTAAAATACCATTCTTAATCTTTAAAATTAAAAAAAAATGTTTTTTTTCAGTTTTGGTTTGACTATATAAAGTAAAAATAATCTTTACATGAGCATACCTACAAGCCAGTTTAATTTTTGACAATTTTTTCAAAATTTTATTTTTGTATTGAAAAAATTACAAAAAAACTAATAGAAAGCAGACCAAAATACTCTTTTTTAATATTTACAAAAAACAAAAAAAAACGTAAAGAATACCAACTTTTTAAACATTTTATACCCTACGTTATAAAGCGCGTTTTCTAAGCTATTTTTATAAAAAAATTAAATTTGCTACTATTCTTAATCTTTAAAAATGTGAAAAAATAACAAAAAAAAAACGTTTTTTTTATAATTTTAGTTCAAATAAGTCATTATTTAAATTTTGAAAAAAATGTTAAAAAATTTAAAAAATGATAGGTGCGCCAAATACAAAACATTTACTAAATTACCATTCTTAATCTTTAAAATAAAAAAAAATATCAAAAAAAAAATGTTTATTTTTGATAATTTTTTCAAAATTTTATCTGATTTTTGTATTGAAAAAATCACAAAAAAACTAATAGAAAACAGACGAAAATACTCTTTTCTTAATATTAAAAAAAAACAAAAAAAACCCTAAAGCATACCAACTTTTTAAACCTTTTATATCCTACCTTATAAAACGTGTTTTCTAAACTATTTTTATGAAAATATACCCTACCTTTTGAAACGTGTTTTCTAAGCTATTTTTATGAAAAAATTAAATTTACCACCATTCTTAATCTTTAAAAATGTGAAAAAATTTCAAAAAAAAACGTTTTTTTCTTTATTTTCGTTTAATTAAGTCATTATTTAGATTTTGACAAAATTTTTAAAAAATGGTGCATGCGCCAAATGCACCATCTGCATGAAAAACCAAAACAGATTAAATTAAATTTTTTTTTTATCTGTAATATCAATTTTTATTTTTAAATAATGTACAGTTGGAAAAATGAAGTTGAACTTTACAAGTCACTTTTTTCTAAGATTACAATCTTTTTGAGAAAGATAAAAATAATAAATAAACCCACGAGCCGTAGGCGAGTGTCCAAAATCACCGAATAATAATTATTATACGCAAATAGAAAACTATACTTTATCCACGAGTACTAAATATTTTTCGTCGTTAATTCAGTACAAAGTCGACTCAAAAAACAAAATAATTTTTTTTTTGTCAACTAAAATAAAAATTTTTGACTTTTCCGGCAATACATTTAATGAGGCGGCTTCTCTATATTCTGGTAGTGTTAAAAAAAATTCATTTTTATGTTCTATAACCACTTTTAGTTTGTTTTTTAGCAAGTTTAGCAAAATTATCAAAAAAAATGAAAAATATACGCAAAGTTGACAGATTTTAGTCAAATTTGTTTTGTTTCAAAGGCTACTTTAATTCATAAAATATCTTGAAAAACAGGAAAGGCTCCTTAATCCCGGGTTCAAATCTAGTCTAAAAAAAATATTTTTAAAAATTTTTGTACAGAACCGGATTGAAAATAGGTAAAATCCGTTTGTTTGTGGCAAAGCAATCTAATATTATAGCCAAATCAAGGAAGCATCCGACAGCAGTGATTAATAATAGGTATTATTAGAGACGTATAATGAGTACGTCGTCAATAGAACACTTTTTTCTTGTTTCTTATCTGTCATTTCTTCTTCTGTCAAAACTTTTTGTTTCAAAGATAACTGTGATTCTTCCCAATGCTGATTTTGTTTTGTTTTTTCATAATTAATTTAATCAAAACTCGGTCCAAAATGCGTACATTATTTTTTTTTGCCTCAAATCATCTATAATTTGTATGAATTATGTCTAAAAACCCTCTCAAGATGCTTCATCTTCAAAATAATAAAATAAGATCAAAAACGGTCCAGCCATTTAGTAGCTACAGAGCCACATAGACTTACAAACGCTTTTTTTGTGTTATAGCAGCGTACAAAATCCAAAATAAGGCTCTTGCCGCACTGATTTTTTGGAAAATTTCCCGAATCAATGTGTAAAGGGCAATAATCTTCAATTTGCTTTTTTCCAATATTTATTTACTATCGCTTCCGCAAAGGTTTTGAAGTAAAGTTCAATAAATTCCATTGTTTAATGTACGTACTAACATTTTATTTTATTGAATTCAAATTATTAATTTAAATTATTTGAAGGTTAATTGTCTTTTGGGTTTATATAAATTGGTGTTAGATCAGAAAAATAATATTCTTAAAAAGAGCAATGAGTAGTAACACTGACAGGTCGAATTTCTTGTACGGACAATGGCTGGCTTCAGCTCCTCCAGGAGAGGAGGTTGTGATCTCTGGCATGGCGGGAGAGTTCCCCAACTCCCACAACATCTATCATTATTTGGAGAATCTTGAAACTAAGACCGATATGATAGATGATGATGACAGAAGATGGACTTTAAATCATCCCGAAGTGCCTGTAAGATCCGGGAAAGTGTACACCATTAATCGTCTGGATAGTGGATTTTTTGGGATACATAATCGACTGGCGACGTTTATGGATCCAGCAATGCGTGTGCTCCTGGAAAAAACAGTTGAAGCTGTTCTGGATGCTGGAGTGAATCCAGCTGAGTTAGAAGGTTCCAAAACTGCTGTTTTCTCTAGTATCTCTTGGTCGGACGCAATTGAAGATCTTGTAGTCAGAATTGTAACTAAAAGTAACGCAATGACGGGGTAAGTACTCAATCTAACCCTTTCTTCACTTTTACCCCTAATCGTTCTTTTGCTTTCTAGAATTTTACGCTCTTTTTTTGCACAACGTGTCAGTTATTTGTTGAAATTAAAAGGACCAGCGGCTAATATAGATTCCGCCTGCAGCAGTTCATCAAATGCCATTGATGCAGCTTTTAAAGCTATCAGAAGAGGCGAATGCGAAAATGCTCTGGCAACCACAGCAAATATTGTAATGCATCCCGGCAGTACCGTGCAGTTCTTTCGGTAAGAATTAGTGCTTTTTTCATCAAATTTATGTCACAAAAGACTAAAAAACGTCCCATAGTGCTGCACATAGTTAAACTGTCAGGTCAGGTTCGGTCAAGTCTAGTAAAGTCAAGAAAAACTGTTTTTTTGTAACAATTCCGCCGCCATTTTGGTTTAAAGTAAAATTTTTTGTTTTTCTGAAATAACTCGTTAATTTACAATTGTAGAGCCAAAATCAACGTATTCAAAGTTGTTGGAAATCTAATTTCCTACAAGTTTGGTTATTATTATTTTTACGTTAGGATTAATATTTGCAGAGCTATACTATCACGATTTTTTCCCATAAATATAGTATAGCTCTGTAAATATTAATCCGAGCGTAAAAATAAATATAAACAAACTTATAGAAAATTAAATTTCCAACAACTTTGAATGACGCTATTTTTGCTCTAAAGTTGTAAATTAGCGAGATATTTTAGAAAAACCAAACAATTGAACTTTAAATCAAGATGGCGGCGACTGCAATGGCGGGATTGTCCCGGAAATCAAGATTCAAACTGTCTCAACTAAATTATTTTTTTTTTTGTCAAATGTTAATACAAAAATATTAAATTATTTTATTTTTTTATTAGTTATTTATCATTTTATTGATAATGTAATTTATTCAATTAGTATTATTAGAAAAAAATATTGATTATTTTGCAAAGCAAAGCGCTCTATATAGTTTATTTAATTTGCTTAAAACTAATTTCAAATGCAAATTAGACAAACAATGAGTATTTTTAAATTGAAGTAAAAAACAATATATTTTTTTGTAATTTTTATAGTTATATATTTGTTTTAATTTAATCACAACATTTTTTTATTGTAAAAAATATTATATCAAAAACAGTTTTACCGCTTGCCAAAAAGTATGCTTAATAATAGATCTCAAGAGCTCTTTTGACCTCCAAGTGGTCATCAATAAAACTGAATTTTTGTTTAACTTTATTTGGTTTATGGAATTTTTGTAGATTTTTTGTTGATAATCCGACCAAGGAACTGTCAATACTAATCTGATGATTGCTATTATTGGCGTGCTTTACTATATTCGACTTGTCCGATCTAGGCGATTTTGTCACAGTTAGTACATTCAATGCGATAAATTTGTAATTTTTCTAGAAATGATGTTTTTTCTAACAAATTTTGATCCTGACTGATAAACAACTCTAAATCCTAAATGTCTAGGCGCCATTTTCAAATCCGTTGATTATAACTTAGGTTCAAAGGGTATTAAAATAAATATTTATTTTTGTTTATTTTTTTGAAAAGTTGTGCAATTTTTAATATTATATGTTTTAAATTTTTGTTTATTTATAGTTTTATTTACTTTTATATCTATTATTTTCATTAATATTAGAAACTTTTTTGATAAATGCTTTTTCTTTATTAAAGTCTTTTTGACTTAAAGAAAGGTAAATAGTGTATTACAGCCTAAACATACTATTTTATGTAGAAAACAATGGTCATTAGGTATGGATCTCAAAGTGATTTTTTCTGTTCCAAATATATCAAATTCTAAATCGCCTGTTGCTTTTTTAATTAAGGTTAGGATAAGTCTAAAAAATAAAAATAAACAACAACAGTATTATTAGAAATTTATATCATCAGTATTAGATTAAAGACTATTGAGTCTTGTTGGGTCAAAATAATACAAAATAATAACCCATCTGACCCAAAATTTAAAAAAAAGTCTTTATTTTGTTATTTTTTTTTTACTTTTTAGCGACTAATAACAATTTACTAAACATTTTGTGTTTAGCGCATCCCCCATTTTTTAACATTTTTATCAAAATTAAAGAAATATTACAAAATAATGACCCATTTGAACCAAAATTTAAAAAAATTATCTTTTTTTTGTTTTTTTTTCTGTTTTTTAGTTTAAAAATAATAACAAATGATATAAAACCGATAGAGAGCTTAAAGACTAATGCTAAAACTATAGTTTCTTATAGTAGAATGAGTCATTTCTCAAGAACTATAAGGAATACTAAAATTGTTTGATTTCTATTAGTTTTTGAGTGGTTTATTTTCTAAAGTACAACAATTACACTTTAGATAAAGATTTTGAAAAAATTAAAAGAGTTAACAAAATTGAAAATTGTCACAAATTAAAATGGCTTAAATGTGGAAATTTAATGTTTTTTGATAAGCGAATCAAAATTATCGTCACTTAATATAGTCTTTCTGAAAGAATTGGTAAATTTAAAACCTAATAAAATTACAAAAAATAGTATAATGTCTCATTTAAACTAAATTTAAAAAAAAATAATTTTATAAATACTTTTTCTTAATTTTAAAGATTAAACATTAGCGACTGTCATATAGCAGTTTACTAAGAATTTTGTATTTGGCGCATTTTCAACTATTTTATCAAAATCTATAAAATTATGGCACATTCAAACCAAAATTTTGAAAAAAACGTTTATTTTTTAGTGACATGATATTGTTGATTTTCGTTATGGATACGATATATGAAACGTATCTCATATCTCCCTTGGGACTTTGTAAAGTTTTTCACCCTCAAACACATGGTTACCATGCATTTGCAGCAATTATACATTCATGCATTCTCGGATGTTGTTATTTTTCATATAATTTTATTAAGAAAGCAGTAATGAAATACTAAAAAATAAAATATTTAATGCACTACGGAAGATATTCTGTTTTTCACCCTCGGTAGACTTACAGACCGCGGGCCTCCGGCCCTTGGTCTGTAACATGTCAACCTCGGAGAAAAAACATTCATATCTCCCTTAATGCATAAATATCTATTTCTTTTTGTTATTTTTTCTCATTTTTATAATAACAATTGATTAAGAACTGATAATAAGCTTAAAGATTAATACAAAAACTATTATTTCTTATAATAGAATTAGTGTTTTTCCAAGAACTATAAGGAATACTAAATTTGTTGGTTTTCTATTGTCTTTTCAGTGTTTTTTTTTGTAATTTTTCGGTAGCAACTTCTATAGAACAGTTTATTAAAAATTTTGCGCATTCACCATTTTTCAAGTTTTTTCAAAAGTCTCTAATATTTAAAAAATCTATAACAAAATTATGACTCATTTAAACAGCAATTAAAGAAAAACGTCTTCTTTTTGATTTTTTTTTCATTTTTTTGATGACAATTGATTAAAAATTGATAAAAAACTTAAAGATTGATACAAAAACTATAATTTGTTATATTAGAATTAGTGATTTCTCAATAACTATAAGGAATACTAAAACTGTTTGTTTTCTATTAGCTTTTTAGTGACTTTTTTTGTTATTTTCCGGTAGCGACTTCTATAGAACAGTTTACTAAAAATCTTGCATTCTACGCATCCATTTTTTAATTTTTTTACAAAAGTCTCTAAAATTTAAAAAATCCATGACAAAATAATAACTCATTCAAACCACAATTAAAGAAAAAAGTCTTCTTTTTGTTATTTTTTCATATTTTCATGATAACAATTGATCAAGAACTGATAAAAAGCTTGAAGATTAATACAAAAACTATCATTTCTTATAATAGAATTAGTGTTTTTTCAAGAACTATAAGGAATACTAAATTTGTTGGTTTTCTATTGTCTTTTCAGTGATTTTTTTTGTAATTTCCCGGTAGCGACTTCTATAGAACAGTTTAGTAAAAATTTTGCATTTTGCGCATCCACCATTTTTCAAATTTTTTACAAAAGCCTCTAATATTTAAAAAATCTATGACAAAATAATGACTCATTTAAACAGCAATTAAAGAAAAACGTCTTTTTTTTGTTATTTTTTTCTCATTTTTATGATAAGAATTGATCAAGAACTGATAAAAGACTTAAAGATTAATACAAAAATTATCATTTCTTATAATAGAATTAGTGATTTCTCAAGAACTATAAGGAATACTAAAACTGTTTGTTTTCTATTAGCTTTTTAGTAATTTTTTTTGTTATTTTCCGGTAGCGACTTCTATAGAACAGTTGACTGAAAATTTTGCATTTGACGCATCCACCATTTTTCAACATTTTTATCAAAATCGGTAAAATATTACAAAATAGTGGCGCATTTGAACAAAAATTAAAAAAAAAATACTTTTTTTGTTATTTCTTCTTACTTTTTTAGATTAAAAATGATAACGATTGTTGGAGACCTTAAAGATTAATACAAAAATTATAGTTTCTTATTATAGAATTACTAATTTCTCAAAGACTGTAAGGAATACTAAATTGCACTTTTTTCTGTTGGTTTTCTATTAGTTCTTCAGTAGATTGTGACTAATAGAAAGCCAAAAGCTATAGTTTCTTATACTAGAATTAGTGTTTAGTTTAGAGACTGCCCAAAACATTTTAAATCTTCAGTTTCCATCCTTCACTGATTGAGACTTAAGTATACTGTCCATATAACGTTATTCCACAATGACGAGTCCGAATATTTTCCAATAACGCTCTTGTTCCAGTTTGGGAGTGCTGAGCGCAGACGGAACCTGTAAAGTTTTTGACCAAGAAGCCAACGGATATGTCCGAGCTGAAGCCGTAACAGCCATCTTCCTCCAAAAAGCGAAAAACTCTAGACGAATTTATGCAAAAATTTTAAACACAAAAGTGAACAGTGATGGTTTCAAAGACAGCGGGATCACATTCCCTTCGGCTAAGGCCCAGCAGCAATTGATGGCTGAAATATACCACGAAAGTGGGATATCTCCTTCGCAGATCAGCTATCTGGAAGCGCATGGGACAGGAACAGGAGTGGGTGATCCCGAGGAAGCAGACGCTATAGATCTAGTTTTGGCAAAGCATAGGACAGAGCCGCTATTGGTTGGTTCTGTGAAGAGTAGCATTGGTCATTCAGAGCCAGCATCTGGCATCTGTTCTGTGGTCAAAATACTACTGGCTATGGAGACCAATAGGATATCGCCCAATATACACTTGAAGAAAATCCGGGAAGGAATGAAGGGATTTGAAGAGGGAAGAATGATTCCCGTTACAGAGTTGACTGATTTGAAAGATGATGATTCAGTTTTTGGATTGAATAATTTTGGCTTTGGTGGTACCAATGTTCATATTATTCTGCAACGAGTTAGTAAACTCAAAAAACCAAATATGGTTCAAAATAAGAAAATTCCACATCTAGTTTGCGTTAGTGCTAGAACAAAAGAAGGAGTAAAAGTACTTTTGAATGACGTTTACAAAAAGAATGTTAATGAAGAACACATCTCATTGTTATTTCATGTTTTCAAAGCTGATGTCAAAAACCATATCTACAGAGGATATGCGGTTTTTAATGGCAAAAAACCTTTCAATATAGCTTGCCAGTTGAAATCCCCAACTCCTCCCTTGTATCTATTTTTTGGGGATTTTGAGGCAGGAGCTATCAGGTTAGGGCGAGAGCTTCTTGACGTAGACATCTTCAAAACCACCATGCTCAGGTATGTCTGATGATGTTCATTTTGCTATTAGTATGACCAAATCCCATTTGGTACTGCCAAATCTCATGTAGTCTGCTCTAGTACAACGCAATGGTTTTTCTTTAAAAACAAAAGAAGATTCTAGTACACTTTTTGCTTCTAATTAACTTTCTATTGGTTCCAGAATTGACGAAACCGCACAGCTAGGAATAATTGACGCTTTGACCAAAGAACATTCCAATATGGACCAATTGGTCGCCTTTGCGGTTCAATTAAGCGTATTAGTTCTGTTTCAAGAGCTGAATCTAAAAATTAGTGCCGTTTATGGTGATGGTTTGGGCAAACTTGTTGCTGCTTTTTATTACGAATTGATAACGTTACAAGAAGCGGTTTCTAGAGCCCTGGCAATTACCGAGCAGAAAATGTCGGAAAAATGGAATGGCGGTGCTTTGGACAAAATGACAGATCTTCAAGTACCATTGGAAAGCAAGTTCATCAATCAAGTTTCTACCATTGGGAAAATCAGAGACGATTTTTTGACGAAAGAAGAATTAACCAAAACTATTAAGAAATCTGTTGCAGTTAATGTTTCTGATGTGGCGTTAAATGTTAACGACTTGAAGCTGAGCGATTTGGACTCACTACTGGAGATTTTAGGAAGGTAACTGTGTGGTCTAACTATTTTTGTACTAGCGAGTCAAATTAAGAATAAGAAGCTCTCTGACATTTGATTCTGTCATTTTTGGTGTCTTCTCTAGTCAGTCTAAGAATAGCTTTGCTTGATGCTTTTGTATCAGATCTGTAATAACCTCTAGTACCGCAGTATGGTACTTTCTCGAAACTCTTCTGATGCATAAACGTACTAGTTTTGTACAAGAGTTTTTCTTGTGATTTCTTGCTCTGCCTCACTAGATTTTTGCAGACCATGAGCGCTTTAATTGCTGTACTAGTACTTTTTCTAAAGTGGTTTCTCCATAGAAGTTTACTGTCTACTGTCTAGAGTAATTAACTCCTAACTTCCTTTTCATGATCTTTTCATTCGAATAAAAAAGTACCAAAGTACCAAGTCAACTCACATGATTTTGGTCATCAAAACGGCAGTTTTGATAGAAAAATATCTTTTTTTTGACAGATTTGGATGCATTATTTTAATAGCTATCCGGAACAGTAACTGGAATTGTTGAGAAACATTTATTAGCTTAGATATCAGAGAAAAAGTATACCAAAAAAAAAGTACTTCTACCAATTTTTTTATTACTTCTTTCGTTCCATACATCTAGTGTGCCTTTTTTCTTCTTCAATTTCTTAATCTGTCTCTCAACCTCTTTCAGCAGAATTTTTGATTCTAATCGTTATCTCTTTGCTTGCCGATTTTTTTTATGTCTTCTTTCTGTTCTATCTCTTTGTTTCAATAGCTTTTATTTCTGTTTCGTCTTCTTTTTTTTTCCCATATTTTATTTTTGCTTCTAGAAAGACGTTTTTATTAACTTGCGTCCTTTTAAATTTTGTCAACGCTTTTGTGAGTTTATCGGGTAGCATTCTTTATATCACCATTCTTTTCTCTTTTCTGTTATTTTTCTTTCCTTGCTTATTTCTATCTTTTGTTATTGTTTTTTTCAAAATTTCTTATGCTCTTGCTCCTCGAAACTGAAGTTTTCTAGCTTTTTTCTGTATTCTTCCACGCCTTGCTTGTTCTGTACTTTAATTATTACTTTCTGTTGTTCTGCATTTGTTTTTTTCTCTTCTTTTCAGGGTGTTTTGTCTTCTATGCTTATCTTTATTGGAAGGCGGTCTGACTCTATTCTGTTCCCTATTTTAATGTCTTCTACTTTCTTCCACGCCTCCTCATTTGTTATTTTATAGTTTATCACTAATAAAAAAATAACTTCTACCAATCACTCCTCTCGTCCCATACATCTAGTGTCCATTCTGTATTCTATCTTCTCCCTCTCTTCTGGTGCTTTTTTCTTTTTTAGTTTCTTAAATAGAGCTGTTTGGTTTGTTTCTTTTGCTGGTTTTTCTATCTCTACTTCTGTTTTTCCAGTAGATCTTTGAAAAACTCCTCTCATTCGTTTGCTCGCCGTTTCTTTTTTCGTTCTCTCTCTGTTTATGTACTTCTATACTTCTCTCTCTTTGATTTAATAGCTTTTATTTCTCTTTCTTTCTCTTGTTTTTCCTATTTTTTGCTTCTAGAAAGACAGTTTTACTAACTTGCGTTCTTTTAAATTTTCTTTCAGTTCCACTTTCATCTTCTCTACCTCTTGCTCTTCGAAACTGACGTTTTCTAGCTTTCTTCTGTATTCTTCTACGCTTTGCTCGTCCTGTACTTAAATTATTACTTTCTGTTGTCTTGCATTTGTTTTCTTGCATTTTGTTTCCTTTGTCCTTAAATTTTTCTTTTCTTTTATACTTCTTTCATCCACTTTATCTCTACTCTATTTTCTTTCAGTATTTCTTTTCTTTCTACTCTTTCTCTCTCTCTCATCTCACTGCATTCATTCCACATGTGCTCTCTTTCCTCATAACAGATTCTGCACAGTCTCTCTTCCTTTTCCATCCAATACCTATTCTCTCTCTCCTCTTTTCCGCACCTGAACCTCGCCATTATTTTCCTCTCTTTCGCACTTTCTCTTCCCAGGTACACCGGGATCTCCTCTGTCATACATTTCTCATAATTCCTGTTGTACCTGGACTCTTTGATTTTTTCTCTTCTTTCTTGCTTTTCTACATCTCTATCTCTTTCACCACTCGTTTCTGCGTTCATCCACTTGCCTTCTGTTCTTAATCTTTCCACTTCTTTACTTGCATACCCATTTCTTCTGTAATATTTTTCTCTCTTGTTCATCTTCAAAATTTTTCTCTTTTCTCTCTAACATTTGTTCAATATTCTACATTCTTGCCTTCCATTCATTCTATCCTCAAACTTAGTCGCTCTTTTCCCCGCTTTCACTCTCAGCTTGTTTCTCTTACATTCTTCTCTTACTATATACCCAAGGGTTTCTCTGTCCACCCCTAGGACCCACCTCAAATACTTCTCTTGTACTCTCTCTATTTCCTCTTGTTCTTTCCATTCTTCCTGTTTATGTGCTTCTACACTTCTCTCTCTGTGTTTTAATCGCTTTTATTTTTTTTTCTTCTTCTTTTTATCCTATATATTTTTTTCCTATATACTTCTACACTTCTCTCTCTCTATTTCAATAGGTTTTATTCTTTTTTCTTCTTCTTTTTTTTTAAAAGAACTTGCGTTCTTTTAAATTCTCTTAGCGCGTTTGTGACATATTTTTTTAGCTGGTAGCATTCTGGTATATTACCAGTCGATTTCTCTTTTCTGTTATTTGCTCTTTTTTGTTTATTTCTATCTTTTGTTGTTGTTTTTTTCAAAAATTTTTATAGTTCCACTTTTCTACCTTTTCTTGCTCATCAAAACTGACGTTTTCTAGCTTTTTTCTGTATTCTTTCACGCCTTGCTCGTCCTGTTGTGGATCTGCATTTGTTTTTTTCTCTTCTTTTTGGGGTCTATCACCAATTGCTCTCTTTATCCCCATTCAATATCTCCCATCCCTTTTCGTCTATCCATTCCATCAACTTCTTCTCTTCCTCATTTTTTTTTCTCATCTTCGGTCTTATCTCTCTTATCCCATTTTTCTCTCTCCTAATTTCTAACTTCTCTTTCACCTATTCTCCTGTTAAAATCTCCTCCCATAAGTATACATTCTTCTGTAATTTCTTTTACTGTTGCTCTTATGCTTCTTATTGTCTTTTTTATCTCTTTGCTGTCTTATTGTCTATTTTAATACTTCTTTCTTCTTTTTTTTCCTCTCCTTAACCCAAATGTTGCACATTTTTCCTCTTATTTTTGCATTTTTTTTTCTTTCTCTCAATTTTTAGATTCTTTTTCACTTATCTCTTCCTATAAATATACATTTTTTTGTAGTTTCTTTTACTGTTGCTCTTTTGCTTCTTATTGTCTTTTTTATTTCTTCGCTGTCTTATTCTCGGTTTTTATATTTTTTTCTTTTCCTCTTTCCTCTCCTAAACCCAAATGTTGCACATTTTTCCTCTTATTTTTGCATTTTTTTTTTCTTTCTCCTAATTTTTAGATTCTTTTTCACCTATCTCTTCCTATAAGTATACATTCTTCTGTAGTTTCTTTTACTGTTGCTCTTATGCTTCTTATTGTCTTTTTTCTCTCTTTGCTGTCTTTTTGTCTATTTTTACTTTTTTTTTTCTTCTTTCCTTTCCTAAACCCAAATGCTGCACATTTTTCTTCTTATTTTTGCATTTTCTTTTTCTTTCTCCTAATTTTTAGATTCTTTTTCACCTATCTCTTCCTATAAGTATACATTCTTCTGTATTTTCCTTTACTCTTTCTTCTATGCTTTTTATTGTCTTTTCCATCTCTTTAGCTAGTAGCCTATTTCTTCGAATCTAGTAGTGACTATATGTTGCAAATTTTCTTCTTTGTTCAAGAAGAGTACTACTTAAAAGCAGTTTCTTCCCATGTTTATCAAAAAAGACTTAATTTGACAATATTGATAAACTTTGTACAATTGTAAACCATTCCAGTTTATACAATCGAGGATTCACCGTACTCTACGATAAACTTTACAACAAGTTTGAGTACCCTGTCAGCCGTGGAACTCCAATGATATCTCCTCTCATAAAATGGCACCATGAAACCCCATGGAAGACGTTTAGATTCCAGAAATTCTCCGAGCTGGTCCTAAAACATAGACAAGTCAATCTGTCTTATTTCGATGATGAGTTCAAATTCATCACCGGACACGTCATAGATGGCAGGAATTTGATACCAGCCACCCAATTCCTGTATATTATTTGGGAACACTTTTCCGCTTTATACCGAAAACAATTGGTCGCTTCTCCTGTAGTGATAGAGAACTGCAAGTTTATCAGAGCTGCCGTTATGCTTCCAAACGCCTTCACGAGACTCAACCTTTGCATGCAGGCGGCTACAGGACATTTTGAGATAACCGACAAGGATATGCTGCTGGTTTCGGGAAAAATCCGTTTCCTGGATCAGCACGACGTCAAGCTTAACGCGGCAGAAGAGCAAGAGAGTCCAGAGAACATGCTGCAGCAGGATGAGATTTACAGGGAATTGTATCTGCGTGGCTACAATTACAGGTAAAATTTTTTTTTGACAGAAGTTGGAAGCATAATTTGGGATTTTAGTGGGCTTTTCAAAGGCTTGAAGCATTGCAATGTTGAATCTACCTATGGCTTGGTAAGATGGGAAGACAATTGGGTGGCCTTTATGGACAAAATGCTCCAAATTAAAATCTTACAAGCGGATACTAGATTATTGTTTGTACCCATAGCTATCGAAAAAATTGTAATTGACCCAATTAAACACTTGGAAGATGTGGAAAAAAGAAAGACAGATGAGAACGCTGGCCAGCAAGAGAACAAAGAATTACTGATGCCCATTTATGCAGACAAGGAAACAAACATAATCAGGTAAGCGCTGCAAAACAAAATGTTTTTCTTGCTACTCCAGTCGAAAGTACGTGGTTTCGGCTGCGATTCCACGGCAGAAAGTGTATCTTTCATGCACTGGTAGAGCTGCACTTTCTGCCGCGGAATCACAGCCGAAACCACGTACGTTCGACTGGAGAAAACTAGTATGCACCACACGGGCAGAAATTTGAGAGCCCTGAACAGCGCGTCATAATGCCCGAGGCGGAGCCGAGTAGTGTAATATACTATTTGCACTCATTACCATGGAAAAACATTTTTCCTACACCGCAGTGTTTTTTACTTTGATTCCGAAACTTATTTCAATAAAACCATGACAATCAAACAATGAGACAATATTACTCGGCGGAGGCAACGCTATCAATCGAAAAATAAGTAATAAGCTAAGGGTGGTATTCTCGACCATACATGATAAAATGAGATGATAAAGTAATTCCGTATGGGCAAGGTTTATTGACATTTCATTCTGAACTGTAATTTTGTAATACCCAAGGGTAATTGAAAATTAGGAATTTCCAAATTTGTTGCTCTAATCTATGGCCTCATAAGAAGAGTCACCAATTTGAACAATTTTTAAAATTAGTTTGGTGTTTATTTAAAAAAAAAAGATTAGCACAAGGTGAAGAAGCTGTTACTGGAAGATCTTTTCACTTTTTCGGTTGGCATAATGGTTAATGCGCATACGGAATTATTTCATAATCTCATTTTATCACGTATGGTCAAGAATACCACTCTAAATTATTTCCCCTATTCGCATTAATGCAAAGTGCTCATGTGGGAAATTCTCTCTTTCCGAACTCGTTTGGAAAACACTTATTTGTGACACTTAATTTCTTTGATTTAGATCTGGAGGCATTGTGATAAAAGGCCTTAATGTCAAATCTATTGCCAAAAAGCGACAGCCGATTGAGCCCGTTTTGGAAAAATTCGAATTTGTCCCAAATAGTGGAGAAATGGCTTTAGCAAACATTATCCGAATAAATACTCAAATTATATTTGAAAACAGTATGGAAACCAACTTCAAAGCCATTGAACTCCTGGACGGTGATACCAAACCTGGCGCAGAACTCCTTCTGCCAATCGTGAATGACGTTTTGGCCGATATTCCCGTTGTGAATCCACTTTTAACAATATCTACGAAACAGACTCTAGAAGAGATTCCGGGAATTAAGATTGAAGATACCATTTTGAATGCAGACAGCAACTTGCTTTTGATTGGTGAGTATTAAATGTTCCAATATGAACAAAATATGTCCAAGTCATTGATCGTATTATTCTAAGACATTTACTAATTTTAAAAAACCCACAGTAAACCAACACTTACAACAACGCCAAAAGTTTACATTCAATATGGTGTCAAAAAATTATCTGTCAAAAAAACAATAGTTTACTAGTTTTTAGGTCATAATTTGTTTAGAACTACTTTGGCTGGGTAATTGGTCTTGACAGATTCTTATTGCCTTTGATAGTATAATGTGAAAACTTGTCGATTATATCATACGTTTCTGCGTATGAACTAATCAAAAAATAGACATACGCTCAAAATTCCTTAGCAAGAGTAAATCTAAATAAATCATAAGCAGACGCTAGTACTTTAGCCAATTTTCGTATTTGACAGCTTAAAGCCAAATTGCCAACAAATGTCAAATAAACGCCAAAGCTCGTCTAATAGACATATGCTCCAATATTCCTTAGCAAGAGTAGATCTAAATAAATTATAAACAAACGCTAGTACTTTAGCCAATTTTTGTATTTGACAGTTTAAAGCCAAATTGCCAACAAATGTCAAATAAACGCCAAAACTTGTTCATAATATCAAAAAATAGACATACGCTCATAATTTCTTAGCAAAAGTAGATATAAATAAATTATAAACAGACGCTAGTACTTTAGCCAATTTTTGTATTTGACAGTTTAAAGCCAAATTGCCAACAAATGTCAAATAAACGCCAAAACTCGTCCATAATATTAAAAAATAAACATACGCTCAAAATTTCTTAGCAAGAGTAAATTTAAATAATTTATAAACGGACGCTAGTACTTTACCCAATTTTTGTATTTGACAGTTTAAAGCCAAATTGCCAAAAAATGTAAAATAAACGCCAAAACTCGTCCATAATATCAAAAAATAGACATACGCTCAAAATTCCTTAGCAAGAGTAGATCTAAATAATTCATAAACGGACGCTAGTACTTTAGCCAATTTTTGTATTTGACAGTTTAAAGCCAAATTGCCAACCAATGTCAAATAAACGCCAAAACTCGTCCATAAAAAATAAACATACGCACAAAATTCCTTAGCAAGAGTAGATCTAAATAATTCATAAGCGGACGCTAGTACTTTAGCCAATTTTTGCATTTGCCAGTTTAAAGCCACATTATCAAACTCCTAAGCCGTCTTTCTTCAATAAAAACCTTTTGCCACCACAACCATTTCTGATTTTTTGCTATAATTGCAAAATTTTCTGTCCACTTGCAGCAGGAACCAGCCTTCTAAAAAAACTCGACTTCCCAATTCTGCTGAACTCTTTGAGTAAAAAAGGCTATATTCTCACAAGAGAAGATCTAGATTATGAATGGAAAAATCAGTGCCCAGAAACCGAACTGTTCACCGAATACGAAACCAAAACGGAAAAAATTTTGCTGCTAAAGAAGCGGCAGTCAGAGCTGTTGGCATCCGACTACATTGAAATTGATGACGAGTACCAGTGGCTACCAACCTTGCAAAACTCCTTATCAAAAAGCCAAAACGGTATTATACTCTACGCCCAAAACTCCCAACCAAATGGTATTCTAGGATTAGTGAATTGTCTCAGAAGAGAGCCGAATGGAAATCGAATAAAATGCTTTTTTTCTTTCGATGGGAGCTTTAGTTTTGATTTTAAGACTCAAAATACTGAAATGGCTATTAATGTTTTCAAAGATAATAAAAGGGGCACTTATCGACATCTATTATTGGAAGAAAACCAAGAAATAGAGACTAAACATTGCTTTGTAGCCAACAGTGTGATGGGGGATTTGTCATCTCTTAAATGGTTTGAAGGACCTCTTTCTGTACAGACTACAATTCCTAAAGACCGAGTACTAGTTTATGTAAGTCCTTCTTGTCAAACTCTTAGCTTCATTTAGTTTGACATTTGCTTTTTGATTTCTGTCAAGTTGCTTAGATGGTTAGCGGTTTTCAAACAATGGTTTTAGACACAAAAAGATTCTTTAATATGTACCATATTCTAAGCAGATTTTTGTAATGAGGCTTCAAATCCTGTAAGGATTAGGTGCCAGTAGGTCATTTGTCCCAAGAAACTAGCTTATGGTATAGTACCAGTGGTACCAGCTTGTGATTATTTCAATCTTTCAAACGGTTAATCAACCAAACTGACAGGCGGTTAAACTAACAGCACTGAATCAAGCTTAGAGTCTGATTTTGTTTTCTACAAAATATCTGTTACATCTAATTTCTGTTTTTAGACCCATTACGCAAGTCTCAATTTCAAAGACGTTATGGTAGCAACTGCAAGAGTAGGACCAGAAGTTTTTACAACAGATCGTCTGTTACAAGAATCAATCTTGGGAATTGAGTATTCCGGGAGAGACGCACAGGGAAGAAAAGTAGGAGGCATGGTTCCTTGTCCAGGCATTTCTACTCTGATACTGGCGGATGCCAGTTGTACATGGTATTTTGATGACACTTGGAGTTTTGAAGATATTGCATCTGTTCCAACTGTTTATTGCACTGTTGTTTATGGTTTGCTAATGGTAAGATCTATAATTATAGAATTTAGATCTGCATCTTACATTGTTTTAGGTTGCAAAAATGAAAAATAAAGCTTCTGTTCTTATACATTCTGCCGCTGGCGGTGTTGGCTTAGCTGCGATTAATGTCTGCCGCCATTTTAATTGTGACATATTTGTTACAGTTGGAACTCAGGAAAAACGAGATTATATCAGAGAACATTTTCCGGATATTAAAGGTATTAGCAGGTTATTATATCTCTTAGCATCTCTTAAAAGTGTAATGTATTCTGCAAATCCTGAAGACAGTGTTGTTTGGCAGGAATCCAAAACAATATTTGTAATGCTAGATTCACTTGTTTTAACAATTCTGTCTTTCTCTTGTTATCTGTGATTCTTCAACATAGCTTTCGGTCACAACATTTGACCTCCATGCGCCGTGTCGCTTAAGCATTGAGAAATTAGCGCCAGCGATGATCTACGAAAATAATGACCTGTGTATTTATACTGATAGATAACTCTTTTTACTCAAAAAACAATAACTGTACTAAATAATGCATTTTCTAGAAAGCCATATTGGCAATTCAAGAAACACGTCTTTTGAGGAAATGATCAAAACCGAAACGAATGGCCGCGGGGTAGATATAGTGATAAACTCGCTGACAGATGACAAGCTCCAAGCATCTGTCCGATGCTTGACCCGAGGTGGTCACTTTTTGGAAATCGGCAAATATGATTTGGCCAATAACACATCCTTAAATCTTCTATTTGTTGAAAAAGAGGTGAACTATTGTGGCGTTATGCTGGACCAAATTCATGCAAATGCCAAAAAATCGACGAGATTTGAAGAGATTTGTCGCTTGGTTCAAGAAGGAGTTAATGCTGGCTACGTAAAGCCATTACCGACAACTCGCTTCAAATTTGAAGAAATAGAAAACGCTTTTAGATATATGACAACTGGGAAACATATTGGAAAAGTGATTATAGAAATTAGAGATGATAACGGTACCAACACAAATTATCAAAATCAGATGTTTAAAGCTACACCAAGGTAGAATCGTCAACTTAAAAAATTAGGTACCTTTCTATGTTTTTTTTTCTGTAGATTCAACTGTGATGCAGTAAAATCGTACGTTATCATTGGAGGATTAGGAGGTATTGGACTGGAGCTAGCAGATTGGTTGGTCAGAAGAGGCGCCAAAAAACTGGTTCTAAGTTCTAGAACTGGCGTTCAAAATGCTTATCAAATTCAAAGAATTAGGTAATCATTATCATTACTATTCTAGATCTTGTTCTAATCATGATTTCTCAGAGTATGGGAATCATATGGAGTTACTGTTACAATTGTTACAAGTGATGTAACATCAGAAGAGGGATGTATTGAGTTACTGAAGAAAGCAAAATCTTCAGGTTCTATTGATGCAATCTTCAACTTGGCTGCTATTCTTCAAGACGCTTTATTCGAAAACCAAACAAAAGAAATGTTTGAAACATCTCTAGCACCAAAAGCTCACACAACAAAGTACTTGGATCAAATCACCAGAGAATCATATCCAGAATTAAGGTGAGAACATAGATTAAATAAGAAAAAATTGATAAAATTTTTATAAATTTTTTTCTGATTTGATAATGACTTTTTCTTGCTACTCCAGTCGAAAGTACGTGGTTCCGGCTGCGATTCCACGGCAGAAAGTGTATCTTTCATGCACTGGGAGAGCTATCCGCGCGCCCTCTAGAAAAGCGGGAGTAAAAATGTATTCCTGCACTTTCTGCCGTGGAATCGCAGCCGATACTACGTACTGTCGAGCAGCAAGAAAACTAGTATACACTACATTATGGCGCGCAGTGCAGGAAGCTCAACTTTCTGCCCTTGTAGTGTAATATGCTATTAACTATAATTTAATATTTATACGTGAAATTTGACATATGAGTCATAAAGTACAACATTTTTGGATAGATAACGCAAAAAGCATATTATTTAACCTAAAATATGCACGACCTTTAACTTTCTATGTTTTAAATTCAAATGTAAAGTAAAATAAGCAAATTTTTGAGCAAGTAATTAATAATGTGTCACCTGTATAATTAATTAAGTTATTCAGTTCAGTTTCTAGCATTAAATTTTTTTTTCTTCTTTTTTTATTTTGTTCTTGTTTTCACTCATTTTACTTCATTCTTTGTCTTTTTTAACATTTTCTTAAGCTTGCTTTTTTTTAGCTCCATGCATTTATTCATCATGTGCTGCTCTAATGTTTTTCTTTTTTTTCCACACATTCTACATTTTTCTCCAATTTTTTTTTTATTTTTGCATCTAAATCTTGCTAGCCCATCTTATTTTCTTTTTATCTTTGTGAGTCTATCTTTTATTTCACTCTGTACTACGCTAAATTTTCTTCTCATATTACTTTTTTCTCTCTTTTTTTTGTTTCTTTATTTGTTTTTCTAGTTGCTCTCTTTCAATATCTCACACCCTTTAATTTATCTTCTGCTTTTTTTCTTGCTATTATATTCTTATTTTCTCTCTTTTTTCTTCTTTTTCTTTACTCTTTCTTCCCATTTTTCAAATTTTCTGACTATACAATATTACACTTTTTACTAAACTTTCAATTATTGTCATTTATACTTCATATTCTCCTCTAGAATGACTTGTTTTCTCACCTTAACCTTCTCTAATTCTTTTTCTTACTCTACTCACTATTATCTTTGTTTTATATTCATTCAACATTTACATTTTTGAGCAAGTTTTTTCTATAGTATTTTCGAGTCAAAGACTAAGTAGATGTAAACAAAAAAGAACGCATATAGATCACGTCATTGGATGTTAATCGCCTTTCTATTGGTTGAGCCATTATATGATCTAGTAGAAAGCACGCTCATTGGCTGGCTAGACAGGCTTGAGTACGTGATATTGTTTACCTCCACTTAGTCTTTAGCTTGAAAACAGTATAGAAATTTAAAACAAGTTTGGCTCATATTTTATTAAAATGTAGTAAACATTTTAACAATAAAGTTGTTTATTTGTGACTTTAATAAATTGTGCATACTGAAATTCTATGCTTGCTGTAAAAAATAAACTTGACATAAAAAAAACAATTTTTGTCTAAAATAAACCAAAAATTAGTTATAAAATAAAAAAAAATACAATTAAATCGAATGGAAAAATTATTGGAAAAAGATATTTGATAAGAATATAGTGATTTAAGAAACATGTTTTTGAGATAAAATCATCTTTACGTCAACAGACATTGAGATAAAATCATCTTTACGTCAACAGCCGATATTGTTTAACATCGTCAATGATAACAAGTGATCGAAGAACTATGAACAAAACGTTTATTATATAATAATAAATAATAAATTAATAATCAAAAAACAAAACAATAAACAGAAGCTTGCATACAAGAAAAAATAGGTTTTTAGAAATATTTAGAATTGTGATTTTATTATTAATAATAATAGATACCTGAATGTTTGAGATATAACCGGAAAAAATTTTATTGCTCATAATAAGAGGGTTGGGGTAACAAATGTAAGAAAGATTTACAACCCAAAGTATCGCGTGTCTTGGGTTAATTTAAGAAACATGTTTTAAGCTAAAATTATCTTTACGTCAACAGCCATAATAGTTTAACATTGTCAATTATAACAAATAATCAAAAAGCTATAAACAAAACGTTTATTATACAATAATAAACAATAAATAATAAATTAATTAACAAAAAACAAAACAATAAACAAAAGGCTTGCATACAAAAAAGAATATGATTTTAGAAATATTTAGAATTGTGATATTATTATTAATAATAATAATATATCCCTTAATATTTGAGATATACTCGGAATAAATTTTATTGCTCATTAAAAGAGGTTTGGGGTAACAAATGTAAGAAAGATTTACAACCCAAAGTATCGCGTGCCTTGGATTAATTTAAGAAACATGTTTTGAGCTAAAATTATCTTTACGTCAACAGCCAATATTGTTTAATATCGTCAATGATAACAAATAATCAAAAAGCTATAAACAAAACGTTTATTATATAAAAATAAACAATAAATAACAAATTAATAAACAGAAGAATTGCAGACAAAAAAAAATGTTTTTAGAAATACATATTTAGAATTGTGATCTTATTGTTAATAATAATAGATACCTAAATGTTTGAGATATACCCGGAATAAATTTTATTGCTCATAATAAGAGGGTTGGGGTAACAAATGTAAGAAAGATTTACAACCCAAAGTATCGCGTGCCTTGGGTTAATTTAAGAAACATGTTTTGAGCTAAAATTATCTTTACGTCAACAGCCAATATTGTTTAATATCGTCGATGATAACAAATGATCAAAGAGCTATAAACAAAACGTTTGTTATTTAATAATAAACAATAAATAACAAATTAATAAACAGAAGAATTGCAGACAAAAAAAAATGTTTTTAGAAATATTTAGAATTGTGATCTTATTGTTAATAATAATAGAAACCTAAATGTTTGAGATATACCCGGAATAAATTTTATTGCTCATAATAAGAGGGTTGGGGTAACAAATGTAAGAAAGATTTACAACCCAAAGTATTGCGTGCCTTGGGTTAATTTAAGAAATATGTTTTGAGCTAAAATTATCTTTACGTCAACAGCCATAATAGTTTAACATTGTCAATTATAACAAATAATCAAAAAGCTATAAACAAAACGTTTATTATATAATAATAAACAATAAATAATAACTTAATAAACAAAAAACAAGACAATAAGCAGAAGAATTGCAGACAGAAAAAAATGTTTTTAGAAAAATTTAGAATTGTGATCTTATTATTAATAATAATAGATACCTAAATGTTTGAGATATAACCGGAATAAATTTTATTGCTCATAATAAGAGGGTTGGGGTAACAAATGTAAGAAAGATTTACAACCCAAAGTATCGCGTGCCTTGGGTTAATTTAAGAAACATGTTTTGAGCTAAAATTATCTTTACGTCAACAGCCAATATTGTTTAATATCGTCAATGATAACAAATAATCAAAAAGCTATAAACAAAACGTTTATTATATAAAAATAAACAATAAATAACAAATTAATAAACAGAAGAATTGCAGACAAAACAAATGTTTTTAGAAATATTTAGAATTGTGATCTTATTGTTAATAATAATAGATACCTAAATGCTTGAGATATACCCGGAATAAATTTTATTGCTCATAATAAGAGGGTTAGAGTAACAAATGTAAGAAAGATTTACAACCCAAAGTATTCCGTGTCTTGATTTTATGAATAGAACCAACCAGGCAGTAGAAAACCACCCTGCATAATCTTAAAACATTACAAAATAATTGATGAAATCACTAAATAATAATAGTGACAAAAATGTTTTTTTTAAGCTACAGATATTAGAGCTTATTAATTTTATAGTTTTGGCGCGTTATCGTAATACAATTGTACCAAATTAGTAGTTGTAGCGTTTTTGCAACAAACGCAATTTGTTATAATTTCAACATTTGCGCAACTGCTAATCAGACGACTATTCATAAAATCATTCCATTAATCACTCCAGTGAATAACGAGTCATTAATCACTGCTGTCCGATGCTTCCTTGATTTAGCTAGAATATTATATTGTTCTGCTACAAACGTTTATAGTGTAGATATTTTCTACAGCAGAAATGTCTCTACTTTTCGTTGTGACATAACCTAAATAAAGACGATTGACAAGTGACAGCTTGCGCTACC
Source organism: Lagria hirta (assembly GCA_947359425.1). Classification (NCBI taxonomy): domain Eukaryota; kingdom Metazoa; phylum Arthropoda; class Insecta; order Coleoptera; family Tenebrionidae; genus Lagria; species Lagria hirta. Next base: position 21,949,289 of record OX375802.1, read on the forward strand.
AACTTACTCAGTCTTGCCACTGCATTCTTTGCTTATGACAATTTCAGGTATTTTGTGATCTTCTCTTCGGTATCATGCGGTCGAGGAAACCCGGGCCAGACAAATTACGGAATGGCAAATTCAATAATGGAGCGAATTTGTGAGCGCAGAAAAGCTGATGGCTATCCCGCCTTGGCCATCCAATGGGGCGCTGTAGGAGATGTATGTTGATATTTTTGCACCCTTAAACTTGGCGATTTATCGACAATTTTTTGCAGGTTGGTTTAGTTGCAAAAATGCAAAAAGAGAATAAAGAGCTCGTGATTGGTGGAACGTTGCAGCAGAAAATTTCCAGTTGTTTTGAAGTGTTGGACACGTTTTTGAAACAAACGAATCCAGTAGTGTCTAGCATGCTAGTGGCGTTTAAAAATAATAGAAGTTTTGGATTGTTGAGTGTTGTAGATACGGTTGCCAAAATTTTGGGAATTAAAGATATCAAAACTGTCAGCCCACATGCGACGCTAGCTGAGTTGGGCATGGATTCTATGATGGGCACTGAAATGATACAAGTATTAGAAAAAGAGTTTGACATTTACATCACTTCTAAAGAAATTAGATCGCTCACATTTTCAAAGTATTTTAACAAAATTTAGTCACAAATGGGCGTAATAAACTTCTTTTGTAGACTAGCTGAAATTGAAGCAGCCAAACAGGCAGTATCCGGTGACAAAATCTTCAGCAAAGCAGAACAAGCCACAAACTTTTTCATCCAATTTATTCCTGAGAATTCAGAGCAAACAGAACCTGTAGTAAAAAAAATGCAAAATGCTGCGACTGATGAGCAAGAAGAAGCATCTTGCCTCATCATCTTCCCTGGCATTGAAGGTGTTCTCTCCCTTTTAGAAGAATTTGCCAAAAACGTTAATGCCCATGTCTATGGGGTGGAATATGCCTACAAAAGCTCCAATGTTCCAATCGAAGACTCTGCAAGTCTCATCTTTAAAGTAAGATTTTGTCCAATTTTTTCTCATTTATTAATAAAATCCACTTAACAGAGTCTTCAGCCAATTATTGAAAACAAAAGAAGCATTACTGTTTTTGCGCATTCGTATGGTGTTGTTATTGCTACTGAAGTAGTGCATCTACTGGAAACAAACAAAATAAAATTGGAATTTGTCGTTGTTGAAGGATCTCTATCGTATTTGCGAATGGCATTTGAATCGCGCTTTCCAACGGATGGGGCAGAACTGCAATTGTTGTTGTTATTATTTTTTTTAAGGGAACTGGTGCCAGATAATGTAATAAGCGAGAATAAGGTAAGATAGCATTATTACAATACAAAGTTTTAATTTTTTGTGACGATAAAACAAAAGAAGTACATATAAGTTGCCAGCATTCCGTGGCGACGCACTCCGTTCAGCTCGCTCGAGACACCGAACGACTGCGCTTGGCTATTTTACTCGTTTTTTTGACGCTTACAGTTTTCTGTCAATTATTTTTAATCTTTATTTTTTAGACTAAACTTTTCCAATGTAAAACGTTTGAAGAGCGTATGGCGGTTGCCACTACACTGGTTCCTGCTAATCTTGTAAACAAGTTAGATACACAAGGATTTTTGGTGGTTTATGAGCGCCTCAAAGCCCTAAACGATTATAAATTTATCCATAAAAAGTTAGAATCCAAGGTTCATTTAGTGAAAGCAAAAACGCCCATGTTACCATTCAGTGACGATTATGGTTTGTTGGATGTTTGTGCAAACTTGAGCAGTATAACGACGCTCGACGGAGATCACAGTACCGTGCTGAACCAACCAGAGCTTCCGAATTTGGTTAACAACATAATTAATTGAATTTCCACATAAGCTGTACGTCTAGAATTCTGCAAATTTTTATTTATCAATTGTATTTTTTTTTTCAATACAACTTAAAATGAGCTTGTTGTTTGTGTACACCTACAAAAATAGAACGAAAAGAGAAAAATAAAAATAAAAAACAAAAAAAACAAAAATAATTAACATATTTTTTGGTTTTTCGTCAAACTAACGTCATAATATCGTATGTTTCTGCGTATGAACGTTCCGTTTCAAAATTCCATAGCAAGAGTAGATTTAAATAATTAAGAAACGCACAGTGTATAAGATATTATAAACGTAGTTCTTGTATAATATTATCCCCAATATGGGATCGAGAAATTATAGAGAATTAAAAGCAGTTTTATGTAAAAAAATGCTTCTATCCTTGATCATTGGTTTATCTTTTTGACAAAAAAAAAGACAAATTTAAAAAATGACCACAACAAACAAATGCAGGATTCCTTTGTTAGTCGGTGCAAAATCTAATTGCGAAACATTGCAAATTGTAACGATAAGTGCCAAGTGAGAAATTTTTGCCCGTGACCTACTTAGATTACTTAGATTAGTGCTGAGTGTGTTCCGGGGGCATTGAACAATTAGGCCTCCGAGGGGTTGACCCGGGCTTCAGAAGCTAAAACAATCTTTGGCGAGGGAGGCTGATGCACAAGACAAGGCAGAGGTCGCATAGTTTGGGAGAAGGAGCGCAAGGGCAAAGGAAAGAGGAAGAGGAAAAAAAGAAAAGGAAAAGGAAAGAAGAAGAAGAGAAGCTAGAAGAAACAGAAGTCTTCGCGATCAGCAAAAGAGTATTAAGATCCCCAAAAGAAAGAAAAAACATAGGAGAGGCAGAAATGGACCTAGTGGTAAGGAAATTAGACCGATTAATAGAAGACATTAAATTGTTAAGGCAAGAGAACAGAGAAGTTAGAAAGGAAATAGAAGAAATAAAAGATGAGTTTAAAAAGAAAGTGAAGAAATGGGAGGAAGAAAAGGGTACAATGCTAGAGAGGATAGAAACTTTAGAAAAAAAAAACAGAGATAACAGATAAGAAAAATAGGAAAAACAAAATAATAATAAGTGGAATTGACGGAGGAAGAGAAGGAAAAGAAGACATCGAGAAAGAAATGAAAAAAGTGGTAAAAACGGGAATAAAAGAGTGGCACAAAATTGGGAAGGGTAAAGTACTAGTAGAACTCCAAGACTGGGAAGCGAAGAAAAGAATTATGAAAAATAAAAAAAAGTTAAGAAAAGAAGAAACAACGAAGAATATTTACATAGATGATGATTTAACAAAGAGGGAGAGAGAGGTCCTGAAAAAATTAAGAGAAATCGCAAAAGAAAAGAGAGGACAGGGAATAAAAGCAATGGTGGGATATGGAAAGATATTTATGGAGGGAAAAACATTCAAATGGAATGAGAAAGACCTGAAACTGCAGGTTTTTTAGGGGGAAAAGGGAGAGTTAAAAGAAACAAGGAAGAAGACACGGGCAAATGTACAATGAAAACTGAGAAAACTAATGAAACAAATAAAGATATAAGCAACGGTAAGAAAAAGATACTATTTTGGAATGTAGCGGGATTAGCAAAAAAAGAAGACAGGTTTTGGGATTATGTGAAACTTTTTGGCATAGTAGGGAAACATGGATAGAGGAAAAAAGCTGGAAAAAAATAAAGAGAAGGCTACCAGCAAAATTTAATTGGGAGTGTCAAGGGGCAAAGAAAGAAAAATAGAAAGGAAGGGCAGCAAGAGGGATAGTCACGAGAGTGAGAAAAGGAATAAGAGAAAAAAACCAGGAGAAAAAAGAAATAGAGGGCCTCATAGAGAGAAATATCGAAATAGACAAACGATGGTGGAAAATAATGACAATATACAGCAGAGAGATGAAAAAGACAATAAAAAACATAGATGAAACAGTGAAAGAAAACACAGAAGAATGCATACTTATGGGAGGAGATTTTAACGGAAGAATTGGAAAAAGAGGAGCGAGAAATTGGGAGGAAAAAAAAGGAGATGGGAAAAGGAAAACCAAAGACAAAAAAGAAAATGTGGAGGGAAAAAAGTTGATGGAATGGTTAGAAGAAAAGGGATGGGAGATACTGAATGGGAATAAACAAAGGGATGAAGAAGGAGAGTGGACGTATGTAGACAGTAGGGGGGAGTCGGTGATAGACTACGGAATAACAAATAAAGAGGCGTGGGGAAAAGTAGAGAACTTTAAAATAGGGGACAGAATAGAGTCAGACCACCTTCCAATAGAAATAAGCCTAGAAGGCAGAAATAGCCAAACAGAAGAAAAAAATAAGACAAAAGTAGAGCAGAAGAAGGTAATAATTAAAGTGTGGAATGAGCAAGGCGTGAAAGAATACAGGAAAAAGCTGAAAAACGTCAAATTCGAAGGGCAAGAGATAGAGAAGATGGAAGTGGAATTAAAAGAAATACTAGAAAAGGCAACGACAACAACAGAAGTAAGCAGTAAAAGAAAAAAAGGAGAAAAGAGAAATGAATGGTGGGATAAAGAATGCTACCAGCTAAAGAAAAAAGCTACAAAAGCGCTAAGGGAATTCAAAAGAAAGCAAGTAAATAGAAGAGTCTTCTTAGAAGCAAAAAGAAAATATAGAAAAAGATGTATAGAAAATAAGAGAGAGAAAAGAGAAGAAGAAGATAAAGAAATAAAAGCTATTAAAACAGAAAGAGAGGTGTGGAAGTACATAAACAGAGAAAGATTAAGATAAGAAGCGGCGAGTGAAGAGATAACAATAAAGGAATGGGAAGAGTTTTTCAAAGAACTGCTGGAAGGAGAAAGAGAAGTAGATATAGAAGACCCAGCGATGCAAACGGACCAGACAGCACCATTAGGAACAGAAATTACAAGGAAAGAGAAAGAGAGACAGATAAAGAAGCTGAAGAAGAAGAAGGCACCGGAGAGGGATGGAATACAGAATGAACACTGGATGTTTGGGACGAAAGGTGTGATAGACAGATTGGTAGAGGTTATGAATGGAGTGTGGAGAGGAGAGGGATTCCCGACAGGTTGGAGAGAAGGCATAATCTGCCCTATTCACAAAAAAAGAGATAAAAATAGAGTAGAAAACTACAGAGGAATAACTCTCCTTAACACAGGGTATAAATTGTATGCGTCAGTACTGAATGAAAGGCTGAGAAAAGAGATAGAGGAAAAGAAGGCAATACCAGACAACCAAGCGGGATTTAGAGAAGAAAGGGGAATTATGGATAATGTATACATCCTGGACCACTTAGCAAATAACGAGATGAAAAAAAAGGGAGGAAGGCTGTATACACTTTTCATAGATTTTAGAGCAGCGTTTGATAAGGTCGATAGAAAGAAAATGTGTGAGAATATGAGAAAAAGAGGAGTAGACAAATGGCTGGTGAGAAAGGTAGAAGAGATCTATGTAAAAACAAAAAGCAAAGTGAGAGCAGGGGAGAAAGAGAGTGAGTGGTTTGTAACGTCTAAAGAGGTGAGACAAGGGTGTCTTCTTAGCCCCTTGTGGTTTACAACTTACATGGCCGATATGGAAGAAATGTTTAGAAAGGCGCAAGCTGGGGGATGTGTGATTGGAAGAGAAAAAGTGTGGAGTCTAGCGTTTGCAGATGATGTGGTATTAATAGCAAAAAGCAAAAGGGAGATGGGAGAAATGATGACAAACCTAAAAAAGTATGTGAGGAAAAAAAAACTAGAAGTGAATGTAAATAAAACAAAGATGCTGGTATTCAACAAAAAGAAGAGGAAAGAAGAAAAGAATGATTGGAAATGGGAGGGAGAGGAAATAGAGAGAGTAAAAGAGATCAAGTATTTAGGGTATACGTTTAATGAAAGAGCTACGAACAAAGCGCATGTCAGAGAGTTAGCAAGGAAAGCAAACAAGATAGTGGGATGTGTATGGGGAATAGGAGAGAAGAAGTGGGGAGGGGATTTTAAAAGGAGAATAATGATGTTTGAGAGCTTGGTAGAGAGCGTATTGATGTATGGGGTAGAAATTTGGGGATGGAAAGAACAAGAGGAGTATTTGAGGTGGGTCCTTGGGGTGGACAGAGAAACCCCTGGGTATATATTAAGAGAAGAATGCAAGAGGAACAAGCTGAGAGTGAAAGCGGGGAAAAGAGCGACTAAGTTTGAGGATAGGATGAATGGAAGGCAAGAATGTAGAATATTGAACGAATGTTAGAGAGAAAAGAGAAAAAATTTGAAGATAAACAAAAGAGAAAAATATTACAGAAGAAATGGGTATGCAAGTAAAGAAGTGGAAAGATTAAGAACAGAAGGCAAGTGGATGAACGCAGAAACGAGTGAAAAAGACAGGGATGTAGAAAAGCAAGAAAGAGAAGAGAAAAAATCAAAGAATCCAAGTACAACAGGAATTATGAGAAATGTATGACAGAGAGAGAGGAAAATAATGGCGAGGTTCAGGTGCGGAAATGAGGAGAGAGAGAATAGCTATTGGATGGAAAAGGAAGAGAGACTGTGCAGAATCTGTTATGAGGAAAGAGAGACAATAGAGCACATGTGGAATAAATGCAGTGAGATGAGGGAGAGAGAAAGAGCAGAAAGAAAATAAATACTGAAAGAAAACGGAGTGGAGATAAAGTGGATGAAAGAAGTATGGAAGAAAAAGAAAATGAAGGACAAAGGAAGAACAGGGAGGGTAGAATAGAAAATGAAATAAATTGTAGATAGAGTATTTAAGCCGGTATAGGCAACAATAAAGCTTATTATATATAGTCAACAAACAAATGCAATTAGGATAAACTGATTTTTTTGGTTTTCTGTCAAACAAACGTCATAATATCGTATGTTTCTGCGTATGAACGTCTATTGTTTCGTATTGTTTTAAAATTCCATAGCAAGAGTAGATTTAAATAATTAAGAAACGCAAAGTGTATAAAATATTATAAACGTAGTTTTTGTATAATATTATCCCCAATATGGGATCGAAAAATTATAGTGAATTAGAAGCAGTTCTATGTAAAAAAATGCTTCTATCCTTGATCATTAGTTTAACTTTTTAACAAAAAAAAATAAATTTAAAAAATGACCACAACAAACAAATGCAATTAGGCTAAACTAATATCGTATGTTTCTGCGTATGAACGTCTATTATTTCGTATCGTTTAAAAATTCCATAGCAAGAGTAGATTTAAATAATTAAGAAACGCACAGTGCATAAGATATTATAAATGTAGCTCTTATAGTAAAATTAATTTTAAAAAATTATAAAAAATTATTGTGAGTATAAAAAAAGCAAATTTAAAAAATGGCCAAAACAAACAAATGCGTAATATTCATTTACGACTTGACCGAAAAAACAATAACCCTATTGTCTCAAAATTATAAAGCCTTTATGCATTTTTTTTATTACTTTTTTTTTAAAAGTAATTAACAAAATTTACCCAAAACATTTTTTGAATTTTATGATATTTTAAAATCCCTACATAAAAAATGTAACAACATCTTTGTAACAACAACAATAATAAAAATAATATTAATAACAATTTTTATCCTGTTTTATCCACTTTTGCGACGTAAATATTCATGTAATATACTAACTCTGACTGGATTGACAGACTAATTTGGAATAATTTAGTGAATTTTGAATTGACTTTTTTGTTTTTTTGTAAATCAGCTCCTTTTTTATTTTATTTTGTGTTTTAATTTCTTAACTATTCTTTCTTCATTTTATCAAAAACTCTCGCCTGGTGAATAAATTTATTAATAAACCCTTCCTCTCTCTCTTTATTTTAATTTTTTATTATGTTGCTTAGAATATATTTACTTCTTGTCTATTGGTTGTTTTCTGCAGCCCCCCGACTGTCATTCGAAGGCGCTAAACTGAAAAAAAAGGCACATTTTGTACTTAGTCTAAATGATTAAGTAATTTTTGATTCTGCGCAAGACTGGTACCTATTTTTCCAAAATTAAATAAAATTATTATAAACAGTGGTAGCATTTGTTTTTTTTTTCAATTTGTATTAGCATTGTTCCCAATTGTTTAAGTTGTTTTGTATTTTAAATTAGTGTTTATTATTGTTGCTTCTGTCTACTCACCAATTTTTATACATTAAAAATGTTAGTTATGCGCAAAAAGTTCAAAAGGTTGACTGAATTTTTAATTGAACTTGACAAGCTCGTGGAGTATAAATAAACAGGCAATCTGCCGAAATTCCACTAAAATGGCTAAGAGTTGTGAAGCTAACTTTTTGCATGGACAGTGGCTCGCTTCTTGCCCCGCTGGGGAAGAGGTCGTGGTATCGGGCATAGCTGGACAATTCCCCAATTCCCATAATGTTGGGCATTATTGGGAGAATTTGGAAACCAAAACAGATATGGTAGATGACGACCATAGAAGATGGAATCTGAATCATCCCGAAATTCCAGACAGGGCAGGAAAAGTATACCACATAAATCGCCTGGATGGTGGATTTTTTGGAATAGACCATCAATTAGCGAACTCAATGGATCCAGCAATGCGAGTGATACTAGAAAAAGCCGTTGAAGCTGTGCTAGATGCAGGAGTTAACCCAGCGGAACTAGAAGGTACCAAAACTGCTGTTTACTCCAGCATTTCTTGGACAGATATGATAGAAAATATTTTAGAAAAAGTAAACACCAATTGCTTTGCACTAACCGGGTAATTTCCATCAAACCAAATTGTAAATTTCAAAAATAGTACTTTTTTTTTTACAGAATTATGCGATGTTTTTTTGCGCAACGGATTAGCTATTTTTTAAAACTAAAAGGATCATCAGTTAATCTTGATACTGCCTGCAGCAGCTCATCTAACGCAATTGATTCTGCTTTTAGAGCGATACGAAGAGGCGAATGCGAAAATGCCATTGTGGCAACAGCAAATCTTGTCTTGCATCCAGGCAGTACTGTGCAATTCTTTCGGTAAGTATTGACATGCTAGATTTCGCAGAAAGCCCACCTGAGTCATTCTTAGATGCGCTAGCTCCTGATTTAATCTACCTACTATAACGCAAAAAAGCCCATCTGTATCTTCGCTTGTTTTCATTGGTTGAACCAGTTAATATAAAAACTTATGCGTTTTCTTGCAGTTTTTGGTCATTTCTTATCTCTCTTCCACTTCTGAAAAACTTGTTGTTCCTTCTCTCTCTCTCTTTCAGAAGCGCAACAACAAATCAGTTATTTTGTTAGTTATTTGTTTATTTTTTGTTTGTGTTATCATATTTTATTTTGATTCGTTTGTTTTCATTTTTGTTGCACTAAGCTGGTACAATAAATTAATTATGCGGCAAATAAAACCACGTCAATTTTAGAGAAGCGAACGCTAAATGAAATTCTTTGTCAAGAGTACTAGATAGCACTAAGCTGGTACAATAAATTAATTACGTCAGTTCTGGAGAAGCAAACGCTAACTAAAATTGTTTTTCAAGAGTACTAGATAGCACTAAGCTGGTACAATAAATTAATTATGCGGCAAATAAAACCACGTCAGTTTTAGAGAAGCAAACGCTAAATGATATTCTTTGTCAAGAGTACTAGATAGCACTAATCTGGTACAATAAATTAATTATGCGGCAAATAAGACCACGTCAGTTCTGGAGAAGCAAACGCTAAATGAAATTTTTTTTTCAAGAGTACTAGATAACACTAAGCTGGTACAATAAATTAATTACGTCAGTTCTGGAGAAGCAAACGCTAAATGAAATTTTTTTTCAAAAGTACTAGATAGCACTAAGCTGGTACAATAAATTAATTATGCGGCAAATAAGACCACGTCAGTTCTGAAAAAACAAACGCTAAATAAAAATTTTTTTCAAGAGTACTAGATAGCACTAAGCTGGTACAATAAATTAATTATGCGGCAAATAAGACCACCTCAGTTCTGGAGAAGCAAACGCTAAATGAAATTCTTTTTCAAAAGTACTAGATAGCACTAAGCGGGTACAATAAATGAATTATGCGGCAAATAAGACCACCTCAGTTCTGGAGAAGCAAACGCTAAATGAAATTCTTTTTCAAAAGTACTAGATAGCACTAAGCTGGTACAATAAATGAATTATGCGGCAAATAAGACCACGTCAGTTTTGGAGAAGCAAACGCTAAATGAAATTCTTTTTCAAAAGTACTAGATAGCACTAAGCGGGTACAATAAATTAATTATGCGGCAAATAAGACCACCTCAGTTCTGGAGAAGCAAACGCTAAATGAAATTCTTTTTCAAAAGTACTAGATAGCACTAAGCTGGTACAATAAATGAATTATGCGGCAAATAAGACCACGTCAGTTTTGGAGAAGCAAACGCTAAATGAAATTCTTTTTCAAAAGTACTAGATAGCACTAAGCGGGTACAATAAATTAATTATGCGGCAAATAAGACCACGTCAGTTCTGGAGAAACAAACGCGGAATGAAATTTTTTTTCAAAAGTACTAGATAGCACTAAGCTGGTACAATAAATGAATTATGCGGCAAATAAGACCACGTCAGTTTTGGAGAAGCAAACGCTAAATGAAATTTTTTTTCAAAAGTACTAGATAGCACTAAGCGGGTACAATAAATTAATTATGCGGCAAATAAGACCACGTCAGTTCTGGAGAAACCAACGCGGAATGAAATTTTTTTTCAAAAGTACTAGATAGCACTAAGCTGGTACAATAAATTAATTATGCGGCAAATAAGACCACGTCAGTTCTGGAGAAACAAACGCGGAATGAAATTTTTTTTCAAAAGTACTAGATAGCACTAAGCTAGTACAATAAATTAATTGTGCAGCAAATAAGACCACGTCAGTTCTGGAAAAGCAAACGCTTAATGAAATTTTTTTTCAAGAGTACTAGATAACACTAAACTAGTACAATAAATTAATTATGCGGCAAATAAAACCACGGCAGTTTTGGAAAAGCAAACGCTAAATGAAATTCTTTTTCAAAAGTACTAGATAGCACTAAGCGGGTACAATAAATTAATTATGCGGCAAATAAGACCACGTCAGTTCTGGAGAAACAAACGCGGAATGAAATTTTTTTTCAAAAGTACTAGGTAGGACTAAGCTAGTACAATAAATTAATTATGCGGCAAATAAGGCCACGTCAGTTCTGGAGAAGCAAACGCTAAATGAAATTCCTTTTCAAGAGTACTAGATAGCACTAAGCTGGTACAATAAATTAAATATGCGGCAAATAAGACCTCGTCAGTTCTGGAGCAGCAAACGCTAATTGAAATTCTTTTTCAAGAGTACTAGATAGCACTAAGCTGGTTCAATAAATTAATTATGCGGCAAATAAGACCACGTCAGTTCTGGAGAAGCAAGCGCTAGATGAATTTTATAAGAGTACTAGATAGCACTAAGCTGGTATTCCTTTGCCAAGATATATATTACCAAGAGCTCAAGTACTCTTAGAAAAGTACACCTGAGTCATCCTTAGATGCGATAACTCCTGATAACAATAATCTTCCTACTCTAACGCAAAATAGTCCATTTGTGTCTTTGCTTGTTTTCATCAGTTGAACCAGTTAATATAGAAAATTTTACATTTTCTCGCAGTTTTTGGTCATTTCTTATCTCTCTTCCACCTCTGTAAAACGTGTTGTTCTGTCTCTCTTTTAGAAGCGCAACGACAAATCAGTTAATTTGTTAGTTATTTCTTTATTTTTTGTTTGTGTTATCGTACTAATTTGTTTATATATTTTGATTTGTTTGTTTTTATTTATGTTTTACTGATATAATTCCGCTAAGTGTTTTATTAAATTAATAATTGTAGCTACTTATAATTTTTTCTGTACTGTAGCAACAAGGCAGCTAATCTGAAAAGAAATCATACAAAATTTAAGAGGAGATTAAAGGTGATAACCAAACAAATTAATTAAAATAACAAAATTTAATAAATTATCAGATACAAATTATTATTTGACAACTAATTGAAGTAATTAATTAAAACACGTTTTTGTTGAGATTCTGTAAGTTGCTTGCTCTTTGGTGGCTTATTAGAAACGTTTGTCGATAGCCTTGGTTCAGTTACTAATCGTTTCGTAGAGACTAAACCCATTCAAGAAAAAAAAAGCCCCAATTTTTGACTAATTCTTAGAAATTCTAAGAGCAACTCTTAAACTTGAGACCGAAACAGTACTTCCACACTTTAAATCCATTTCGTACACTTTTATTTCAATCAAACACTTGACTAACTATTTTTATTTTAGCACTGCTATCCAAACCCATCATTCCCTAAATCTTCAATTTGCTGGTATCTATTGCTTTACTTAAAAAATCTAGATCATTCTAGATTTTTTTGCATTTTTTGGCATCTCTCCAACTCATTGCTGCTTCTAGATCTTCATTTTTTTAAAGGTTTAGAAGAGAATAGAAGCATACCAAAAGAATAGAGCAAAAGAAGCTCTATATTTAAATTTTTTTGCATTTTTGTTTTAGATTGGGAGTTCTAAGCCCAGAAGGGAAGTGTAAAGTTTTCGATCAAGACGCAAACGGATACGTGCGGTCTGAAACAATTTCTGTAATATTCCTCCAAAAAGCCAAAAACGCCAGAAGGGTTTATGCAAGAATTGTGAACACAAAAGTGAATGGTGACGGTTATAAAGATAGTGGTATTACATTCCCATCAACGACAGCTCAAAAACAGCTTATGTCCGAGATCTATGCCGAAAGTGGTATTAATCCCTCGCAAATCAGTTTTGTGGAAGCACATGGTACAGGAACGGCAGTCGGTGATCCCCAAGAAGTAGAAGCTATAGATCTAGCATTGGCTAAACAGCGCGCTGAGCCACTACTAGTAGGTTCTGTTAAAAGTAGCATTGGCCATACCGAACCAGCTTCTGGAGTTTGTTCCCTGGTCAAAATAATACTAGCCATGGAAACCGACAGAATCACACCCAACATCAATTTGAAAACAATCAAAAGCAACATGGAAGGTTTTAATGAGGGAAGAATGATTCCGGTCACGGAATTAACAAATTTTGACGCTAAAAACGCAATTTTTGGCTTAAATAATTTTGGTTTTGGTGGTAACAATGTTCACATTATTTTGCAGCAGATCAGCAAGCAAAAAGAGACAGAATTAATAGAAAAAAACCAGCTCCCACAATTGGTTTGTGTTAGTGGAAGAACGAAGGAGGCAGTTGAAACGCTTCTAAACAATATTTACAAAAAAAATGCCAATACAAACTATATAGCGCTGTTACGTCAGATTTATAAAGTTAACATCAAAACACACTTCTACCGAGGATATGCCGTTTTTAAGAAAAAGAAATCATTAAATATTGTATGCAGATTGAAGAAGACTACACCTTCTTTATATTTATTCTTCAGCGATTTTGATCTAGGAGCATTAAACTTGGGAAGAGATCTTCTCAACATAGAAATCTTCAAAGCTACAATTCTCAGGTATGCTTAAATAACGCTTAGAAAACCAGCTTTTGAATGCCAGCTCCGCCCGAATTCCAGGACCTCAGTATCACGTAGACTTTATGAATGAATCACTATTTACTATTACTCTTTCTTGAATCTGAAGAGACTATAGTGCATTATTTTTTGTCTCTTTCCAGAATCGAAAAAACCGCAAAACTGGACCTGTTTGACGCTTTGGAACAAAATCACTCCAATATGAACAAAATGATCTCATTCGCAGTCCAATTAAGTGTGCTGATTCTGTTCCAAAAGCTCCATCTGAAAATTGATGCCGTTTACGGAAAAGGTTTAGGCAAATTGGTCGCTGGATTCTATTACAAACTAATAACATTAGAAGAAGCGGTATCTAGAGCGCTTACAATCACAAAAAGAAAAACTTCTAAACAATCAGATGGTATTTCAGATTTTACCACAGATCTGCAATTACCAGAGATGGAAAAAATTTTAGAACAAACCAGCAAAATTGGAAAAGAAAGAAATGATTTTTTTACCAGTGAAGAAGTATCGAGAAGTATTCGAAAAGCGATTGCACTAAACGTCTCAGATATGACACTAGGAGCAAATGATTTGAAATTAACTGATTTGGGCTCATTTTTGGATGTTTTGGGAAGGTATAGTTGAAAAATTTTAATCCCATCACTGCCTCAAATTAAGATTTTTATAAATAATTGTTTTTTTTAATTATCTAATGTTCAATTTTGAAATCTGTAGGATTTTTAAAACACCGACATCTATTGGAAGCTTACCTTACATAAAAGTCGAGAAAACAGGTTTCTACATGTCACTCTAAATGACAAATGTCAATTCTGATAGATATAATTTGAGGCAAAAAGTATATCGCTGCTGATTTTCATCGCCTTTTGTCTCAAACGCGTACCTATGATATGCAATGTCATCTATCTGCTTGAGTTACTACCAGCAAATAGAACAGATTTTTATAAATCTTAATTTGACTTGATTGTGAGATTTGCGTTAATTCAAAAAATTCCAGCTTATACAATCAGGGATTCAACATTTCCTTTGAGAAGTTGTATGAAAAGTTTGAATTTCCTGTAAGTCGTGGAACGTCAATAATCTCCCCTTTAATCCAATGGGATCATAGAACCGCCTGGAAGACGTTTAAATTTAAGTCATTTACGCCAAAATCCACCGATTATTCAAAAGTGACAATGTCATATTTTGACGACGAGCTCAAGTTTGTGGCCGGCCATGTCATAGATGGAAGAAATCTGGTACCGGCTACAATGTTTCTATATTTCGTATGGCAGATGTTTTCCAACACGTTTCGTAAACAAGTTTCCACCGTTCCAATAGTGTTGGAAAATTGTAAATTCGTTAAAGCGGCCGTTATGTCGCCAAGCGGCTTCACAAGATTCGAAATTTCCTTGCAAGAGAAAACGGGCAATTTTGAAATTTTGCAAAACCAAACGCTGCTAGTGGCGGGAAAAATCACATATTTGAAAAAAAACAATTGCGTGAATAAAACAAAAGAAATGCGATATGATAAAGACAAAATGTTGCAAGAAGATGAAATCTATAGAGAATTATATCTTCGCGGATATAACTACACGTAAGTTTCGGGTTTGAGATTTAGAAAAGTATTTTTCTTACTACTCCAGTCGAAAGTACGTGGTTTTGGCTGCGATTCCACGGCAGAAAGTGTATCTTTCATGCACTGGTAGAGCTATGCGCGCGCCCACTAGAAAAGCGGGAGTAAAAATTTATTCTTGCACTTTCTGCCGCGGAATCGCAGCCTTAACCACGTACTGTCGACTGGAGTAGCAAGAAAACTAGTATACACTACACGGGCAGAACTGCGCGTCATGATGATTATGGCGCGCAGTGCAGGAATCTCAACTTTCTGCCCTTGTAGTGTAATATACTATTCTGACAATAAAAAATTAGTATTTTTCTTTTTGGCTATTGCAAAAGCGCTGCTTTTAGTGGAAAATAAAAGTCCCTAGAATATACTCAGCTAACATCAACTTACTATTGCAATGACCGACACAGTAAAAATGCTAGATTTTTCATCATAATATGTGAATGTATAATTTTAATATTATTATTTATTTTATCAATATTATTATTTATTTAGTCAATATGATTGAAAATTACTTTCTTACGTTGGTAAGGTATTTGAATTCTTCAGTTGGTAAAATTGTAAAAAAAATGTGACATATGACAGAAAAAATCAAGATTTTGCTTTTGTTTGAGAGGATTGGATTGACAACTGACAGGTTGCACTACCAACTTATTCAGTCTTGCCACTCTATTTTTTTTTGAATACCAACGGAATATAAAATAAAATTTTTTTTTGGGTTTTAGTGGTCTTTTCAAAGGTTTGATGCAATGTAACATTGATGCAACATATGGATTGGTGAGATGGGAGGACAATTGGGCCACTTTTATGGATAAGATGCTTCAAATAAAAATTTTACAAGCGGACACTAGACTGCTTTTCGTTCCTGTGGCTATAGATAGAATAGTGATAGATCCAGTTGAACATTTGAAAACAGTTGAGGATCGGAAAAAACAAAATACTGATAGAGAAAGTAATGAAGTTTTACTGCCAGTGTATGCCGATCTAGAAACAAACATAATTAGGTAAATAATCTATTTTTTTGTAAATTGTAGTCACTAATTACATATTTTTATTTTTAAACCACTTGACAAAAATAAAATTGAACAAAAATATTGTTTTAAGCTTTTTTAAATTTTTGTTGGCGATTTTTTTCTAAAAAAGTTTTTATTTTTTTAAAATTTTATTGTGGTTAAAATTTAGTACCGTTATAGATCTTTAAGTTTTTTATATTTTTTAATTTTTAATTTGGAGGTTTAGTCTTTTGTTGAATTTGTTTTTCTTTTTGCTTATAACTTGTTTTTGATGATTTTTTTCTAAAATGTTTTGATTTTTTATTTTATTGTAGCTAAAGTTTACTACAGCTATAGATTTTTAAGTTTTTTATATTTTTTTGATTTCAAATTTGGGGGTTTAATTTTTTGTTAAATTTGTTTTATTTTTTGTTTATAAATTTTTTTTTAACAATTTTTTTAAAAACAGTTTTTAATTTAGTACCGCTATAAATTTAGTACCGCTTAGATTTTTAGTTTTGCTCTTATCGGAGAACTTAATTTTTTGTCAAATTTGTTTCATTTTTTGCTTATAACTTTTTATTTTCAACAATTTTTTGTAAAAAGTTTTATTTTTTCATTTATTGTTGCAAAAATTCAGTACCCAAAAAATAGGATTTTTTGTTAAATTGGTTTTATTATTTCTCGTTTATAATTTTTTTTGACAATTTTTTTTTGAAAAAAGTTTCGATTTCCATTTAATTGTAGCTAAAATTTGGTACAAGTATAAATTTTCAAAAGATTTTTGTATTTTTTTGATTTTGAGTTTTGCTCCTATTCGAGAGTTTGATTTTTTGATAAATTTCTATTAATTTTCGCTTATAACTCCTTTTTCTAAAATTTTTTTTTAATAGGTTTTTGTTTTTTATTTTATGGTTGCTAAAATTTTGTACAACTATAAATTTTTATGTTTTTAATTTTTAATTTGAACCTTTAATTTTTTGATAAATTTGTTTTGTTTTTCTCTTATAACTTTTATTTTCTCAATTTTGTTTTTAAAAGTTTTTGTTTTTTGTTTTATTGAAACTAAAATTTAGTAAAATTTTCTAAGCTTTTTGTTTTGTTCCTATTCGAAGGCTTAATTTTTTGATAAATTGTCTTTTATTTTTGAAAAAAAAAATTATTTTTTGTTTTAGTGCAGCTAAATTTTAGTACAGTTATAAATTTTTAAAAATTTTTTGCATTTTTTAGATTTTTTGTTTTGCTCTTGTTGAAGAATTTAATATTTTTTTAAATTTTTTTTATTTGTTGCTTATAGCTTTTATATTTTTTATTTTATTGTTGCTAAAATTTAGTAAAGTTATAAAATTTTAAAAGTTTTTTAAATTTTTTTGTTTTTAATTCGGGGATATATTTTTTTGGTAAATTGTTGTTGCAAAAAGTTTTGTTTTTTATTTTATTGTAGATAAGATTTGGTACAGCTATAAATTTTTAAAAGATTTTTGTATTTTTTTGGTTTTTAGTTTCGTTCATATTCGAGAGTTTGGTTTTTTGATAAATTTCTTTTAATTGTTGCTCATAACTTTTTCTTCTACAATTTTTTTTAAAAATTATTTTAATTTTTATAGCTAAAATTTAGTACAGTTGTAAATTTGTAATTTTTTTAATATTTAGTTTTGTTTAGTTTAATTTTTTGCATTTTTTTGGTTTTTAATTTGGCTCTTTTTGGAGAATTTAATTTTTTGTTAAATTTGTTTATTTTTTCGCTTATAAAATTTTTTTTGACAATTTTTTGTAAAAAAATGTTAAAAAAACATATTTTATTGTTGCTAAAATTTACAGCTATAGAATTTCAGTAGTTTTTCATATTTTTTTGTTTTTTAATTCGGGGATACAGTTTTTTTGTTAAATTAGTTTTTAATTTTTATGACCAAAATTTAGTACAGTTATCTATTTTTAATTTTTTTTTAATTTTTAGTTTCGTTCTCGAAGGTTTAATTTTTTGTTAAATTGAGTTTTATTTTTGTTAAAATTTTTATTTTATTTTAGCTAAATTGTAGTACAGCTATATGTTTTTTTAAGTTTTTTGCATTTTTTTTATTTATAATTTTGCTCTTATTGGAGTATTTAATTTTTTGTTAAATTCGTTTTATTTTTCGCTTATAACTTTTTTTTTTGACAATTTTTTGTAAAAAATTGTCAAAAAAACATATTTTATTGTTGTTAAAATTTAGTATAGCTATAGAATTTTAGTAGTTTTTCAAATTTTTTTGTTTTTTAATTCGAGGAATTAATTTTTGTTAAATTGATTTTTTTTGCGCTTATAACTTTTTTTCGACAATTTTTTTCAAAAACAGTTTTGATTTGAATTTTATTGTAGCTAAAATTTGGTACAGCTATAAATTTTTAAAAGATTTTTGTATTTTTTTGGTTTTTAGTTTCGTTCCTATTCGAGAGTTTGATTTTTTGACAAAATTCTGTTAATTGTCGCTTATAACTTGTTTTTCCAAAAATTTTTATTTTTAAGTTTTTAATTTTTATAGTTAAAACTTAGTACAGTTGTAAATTTTTAATTTTTTTTAGTATTTAGTTTTGTTCTTATTGTAATATTTAATTTTTTGTTAAATTTGTTCCATTTTTTGCTTATAATTTTTGTTTTTTACAATTTTTTTCTAAAAAGTTTTAGTTTTGTGGTTGCTAAAATTTAGTACAGCTGTAAATTTTTGTTTTTCATTTTTTTTATTTGGATTTTAATTTTTTGATAAATTTGTTTTGTTTATTTCATATAACTTTTGTTTCGCCAATTTTGTTTTTAAAAATTTTTATTTCTTGTTTTATTGTAGCTAAATTTTAATTCAGTTATAATTTTTTTAACATTTTTTGCATTCTTTTGATTTTTAGATTCGCTCTTATTGGAGATTTGAATTTTTTGTTAAATTTGTTTTATTTTCCGCTTATAACTTTTTTTCGACAATTTCTTCTAAAAAATTTTATTTCTAATTTTATTGTTGCTAAAATTTAGTAGAGCTATAAAATTCCAGAAATTTTTCATATTTTTTTGTTTTTTAATTCAGGGAAATATTTTTTTGTTAAATTGGTTATTCTTTTTGCTTATAACTTTTTTTATCGACAATTTTTTTAAAAAAGATTTTGATTTTCATTTAATTGTAGCTAAAATTTGGTACAATTATAAAATTTTTAAAAATTTTTGTATTTTTTCGATTTTTAGTTTCGGTTCTATTCGAGAGATAGATTTTTTGACAAATTTCTATTAATTGTCGCTTATAATTTTTATTTCAACCATTTTTTTGATAAGTTTTTAATTTTTATAGTTAAAATTTAGTACAGTTGTAAATTTTTAATTTTTTTTAGTATTGTAAAATTGGTTCTTATTGGAAAATTTAATTTTTTGTTAAATTTGTTCCATTTTTCGCTTATAACTTTTGTTTTTCACAATTTTTTTTTAAAAAGTCTAATTTTTTTGATTGCTAAAATTTAGTACAGCTATTAATTTTTATGTTTTTTATTATTTTTAATTTGGATGCGCAATTTTTTGATAAATTTGTTTTGTTTTTTTCATATAACTTTTATTTCGCCAATTTTGTTTTTAAAAGTTTTTATTTTTGGTTTTATTCAATTTTTTGTGAAATTTGTTAAATTTTTTGCTTATAACTTTTTTTTTAACAATTTTTGGTAAAACAGTCTTATTTTTTATTTTATTGTGGCCAAAATTTAGTACAGCTATAGAATTTCAGAGGTTTTTCATATTTTTTTTTGTTTTTTAATTCGAGGAATTAATTTTTTGTTAAATTGGCTTTTTTTTCGCTTATAGCTTTTTTTTCGACAATTTTTTTTGCAAAAAGTTTTGATTTTTATTTTATTGTAGTTAAAATTTGCTAAAACTAAATTAAAAAAAATAGATTGACTTTTATTTTTCTTAAAATTGTTATTTCAAAATAATACAGCTATAATTTTTTTAAAATTTTTGGATTTTTTTTTATTCTGATTTTATTGGAAAATTATATTTTATGTTAAATTTGTTTCACTTATAGCTTTTTTCATTCACAATATTTTTGTAAAAAGATTTATTTTTTATTTTATTGTTGCTAATATTTAGTACAGCTATAAATTTTTACATGTTTTTCATTTTTTTTTAATTTTTAATTTGGACGCTCAATTTTTTGATAAATTTGTTTTGTTTTTTTCATATAACTTTTATTTCGCCAATTTTGTTTTTAAAAATTTTTATTTTTGGTTATTCAATTTTTTGTGAAATTTGTTGAATTTTTTGCTTATAACATTTTTTTTAACAATTTTTGGTAAAACAGTCTTATTTTTTATTTTATTGTGGCCAAAATTTAGTACAGCTATAGAATTTCAGAGGTTTTTCATATTTTTTTTTGTTTTTTAATTCGAGGAATTAATTTTTCGTTAAGTTGACTTTTATTTTTGTTAAAATTTTTATTTTTTATTCCATTGTAGCCAATATTTTTTCTTTTGCATTTTTTTGATTTATTGTAGCTAATATGTAGTAAAATTTTCTAAATTTTAAGTTTTGTTTTTATTCGAAGGTTAAATTTTTTGTTGAATTGGCTTTTTTTTTGTAAGAATTTAAATTTTTTATTTAATTGTAGCTAAATTTTTTAATATTATTTGTTTTTTTTAATTTTTACTTTTGCTTTATTAAAGAATAGGAATTTTTGTTAAATTAGTTTAATTTAGGCTTATAATTTATTTTTTTTGATAATTTTTTTTAAAAACATTTATTTCTTATTTTATTGTTGCTAAAATTTAGTACAGCTATAAAATTTCAAAAGTTTTTCATATTTTTTTGTTTTTTAATTCGAGGAGTTAATTTTTTGTTAAATTGGCTTTTTTTTTCGCTTACAGCTTTTTTTTCCGACAATTTTTTTTGCAAAAAGTTTTGATTTTTATTTTATTGTAGTTAAAATTTGCTAAAACTAAATTAAAAAAAAAACATATTTTTTTAATTCTTAGTTTTGTTCCTATTTGAAAGTTTGATTTTTTTGATAAATTTCTTCTATTTGTCGCTTATAACTTTTTTTTTAACAATTTTTTTTTACAAAGTTTTTAATTTTTATAGCATAAATTTAGTACAGTTATAAATTTTTATTTTATTTTTAATATGTATTTAGTTTCATTCAGAGGTTCAATTTTTTGTTAAATTGACTTTTATTTTTCTTAAAATTGTTATTTCAAAATAATACCTACAGCTATAATTTTTTTAAAATTTTTGGATTTTTTTGGAAAATTATATTTTATGTTAAATTTGTTTCACTTATAGCTTTTTTTATTCACAATATTTTTGTAAAAAGATTTATTTTTTATTTTATTGTTGCTAATATTTAGTACAGCTATAAATTTTTATGTTTTTAATTTTTAATTTGGACGCTCAATTTTTTGATAAATTTGTTTTGTTTTTTTCATATAACTTTTATTTCGTCAATTTTGTTTTTAAAAGTTTTTATATTTTGTTTTATGTTTCGCTTATAACTTTTTTTTCGGCGCTCTTTTGTTTTTGCTATTAAACTAATTTGATTCGCTGCAGATCTGGCGGAATCACGATGAATGGACTTCATGTCAAATCCATAGCGAAAAAACGCCAACCAATAGAGCCAGTTTTGGAAAAAAACGAATTTGTCCCAAACAAAGGCAAAATGGCCTTAGCAGAGATCATGCGCGTGAATACGCAAATAATTTTGGAAAATAGCTTAGAAATCAACTTTAAAGCCGTAGAACTATCATCAGATAGCGACGATTCCAACGCAGAACTGCTACTGCCTATAATAAATGACGTTTTGAGTGACATACCTGTTGTTAATCCATTGTTAACAATATCGTCAAAAACAGATCAAGAACCAATACCAGGAATAACCAACGCAACTGTCACTTTTAATGATAGCAACAATTTTTTACTAATAGGTAAGTTATTTGGATATTTTGCAAGTGTGAGGGTATTGCGTAGCCGCGGCGCTAGCTTAACTCTAGATAATTTTTTGGTTTATTTGCTTTTTAGTCGGCACACATATCCTACACAAATCAGATTATCAAACAGTACTAGGGGGCTTAATTGATAAAGGGTATATTATAACAAGAGAAGAATTAGATTTTGAATTTGGAGATCAATGGCCGGAAATTGAGTTGTTCACCGAATACCAAACCGAAAGCGAAAAAATTCTATTGTTAAAAAAACGTCAAGTACCACCTTTTTCTACAACCGAGTACATTGAAGTCAACAATGGATATGATTGGCTACCTTCCCTGCAGACTTCCATTACTAAAACTAATGATGTAGTACTCTATGCCCATAATTTGGAACCAAATGGAATCTTAGGATTGGTGAATTGCCTCAGAAGAGAGCCCAACGGCAATAAAATAAAATGCTTTTTTTCGTTAGATGACAGTTTGAATTTTGATGTAAAAGCCCAAAACACCGAAATGGCTATTAATGTTTTCAAAAATAACAAAAGAGGTACTTACAGACATCTTTTCTTAGATCGAAAAAGAGAAGTACAAGCGAAACATTGTACGGTAACTAATAGTACCATGGGGGACTTATCCTCTCTAAAATGGTTTGAAGGTTCTCTGACATTACACTCCTGTGTACCTAAGAATCATTCTTTAATTTTTGTAAGTGTCTCCATTAAAAAAAAAAAATCACAATTTAGGCAGTTTATATTTTAGGTCTATTGCGCCAGTTTGAATTTTAAAGATATAATGGCAGCATCTGCAAGAGTAGGGCCGGAGTTTTTCACAACTGACCGATTGACAGACAATTTTTTGCTTGGTTTTGAATACGCTGGTACTGATATACAGTACTGTACAAAAATTTATTTTAGTTTTTCAAAATGCTAATTGTGTTTACCTTTCAGAGGAAGAAAAGTTGGAGGATTGAACCCTCCTCCAGCTCTAAGCACAATGCTGATGGGCAGTACCGATTCTATGTGGTACTTTGATGACAGTTGGAGTTTCGAGCAAATTACCACAATTCCGGTTGTTTACAGCACAGTTGTTTACAGTTTGATTATGGTCAGTTTTATGAGTACCTTTTGATGTAAATCTCTACTTGCTATTTTAGGTTGCCAAAATGAAACCGAAATCTTCAGTTTTGGTACACTCTGGAGCTGGTGGTGTCGGTTTGGGCGCACTAAATGTCTGCCAATATTTCGATTGCAATATTTTTGTAACAGTGGGCACTGAAGAGAAACGGAACTACATTAGACAACATTACCCGAATATTAAAGGTAAGTGCTTCTAGTTTTGCATACAAGTCTATTTTCTTCAGTGTCAAAATTGCAAGTGCCTCTCATAGAATCACCAAGTCAAGCCAGGTCAGGTCAGGTCAGCAGCCAAGCCTCCCGCTTGCTATTTTTCACCTTCCTTTCCCATTTCTCAGCCTCAGCGTGTTCTTAAATTTTGCATCTTCTAGTAGACTTTATCCTTCAGGAAAATATAAGAACTAAGACAAGCCAAAATGGCTTTGTTAAAACAAATGATTTGACCAATCAAGTCTAGCGGCTTCGTCAAGAAGTACCAAAACGCGGTGTTACAACCTACAGGAAAATGCCTAAATTCGGTGGCTTCACCTAACATTGGAACTATCTCTTGCGGTCTATAGTATGTTTTCCCAGATGCTAGCAGCAATTTTTTCCCGAGGAAGAGTTTACTACCCCTTAAGAAAATATGGGAACCAAGACATGCCAAAATGGCTTTGTTAAAACAAATGATGTTACAAATCAAGTCTAGCGGTTCCTAGGCATCAAGTAGTACCAAAAACGCGGCGTTACAACCTACAGGAAAATACCTAAATTTCGTGGCTTCACCTATCGTTGGAACTATCTCCTGTGGTCTCTAGTATATTCCCCCAGATACTAGCAGCGATTTTTTCCCAAGGAAAAGTCTACTACCCCTCAGGAAATTATGGGTACCAAGACATGCCAAAATAGCTTTGTTAAAACAAATGATTTGACCAATCAAGTCTAGCGGCTTCGTCAAGAAGTACCAAAACGCGGTGTTACAACCTACAGAAAAATGCCTAAATTTGGTGGCTTCACCTAACGTTGGAACTATCTCTTGCGGCTTCTACTATATTCTCCCAGATGTTAACAGCGGTTTTTTCCCGAGTAAGAGTCTACTAGCCCTCAGGAAAATATGGGAACCAAGACATGCCAAAATGGCTTTGTTAAAACAAATGATGTTACAAATCAAGTCTAGCGGCTCCTAGGCATCAAGTAGTACCAAAAACGCGGCGTTGCAACCTACAGGAAAATACCTAAATTTCGTGGCTTCACCTATCGTTGGAACTATCTCCTGCGGTCTCTAGTATATTCCCCCAGATACTAGCAGCGATTTTTTCCCGAGGAAAGTCTACTACCCCTCAGGAAATTATGGGTACCAAGACATGCCAAAATAGCTTTGTTAAAACAAATGATTTGACCAATCAAGTCTAGCGGCTTCGTCAAGAAGTACCAAAACGCGGTGTTACAACCTACAGGAAAATGCCTAAATTTGGTGGCTTCACCTAACGTTGGAACTATCTCTTGCGGCTTCTAGTATATTCCCCCAGATGTTAACAGCGATTTTTTCCCGAGTAAGAGTCTACTAGCCCTCAGGAAAATATGGGAACCAAGACATGCCAAAATGGCTTTGTTAAAACAAATGATGTTACAAATCAAGTCTAGCGGCTCCTAGGCATCAAGTAGTACCAAAAACGCGGCGTTACAACCTACAGGAAAATACCTAAATTTCGTGGCTTTACCTATCGTTGGAACTATCTCCTGCGGTCTCTAGTATATTCCCCCAGATACTAGCAGCGATTTTTTTCCGAGGAAAAGTCTACTACCCCTCAGGAAATTATGGGTACCAAGACATGCCAAAATAGCTTTGTTAAAACAAATGATTTGACTAATCAAGTCTAGCGGCTTTGTCAAGAAGTACCAAAACGCGGTGTTACAACCTACAGAAAAATGCCTAAATTTGGTGGCTTCACCTAACGTTGGAACTATCTCTTGCGGCTTCTAGTATATTCCCCCAGATGTTAACAGCGATTTTATCTCGAGTAAAAGTCTACTAGCCCTCAGGAAAATATGGGAACCAAGACATGCCAAAATGGCTTTGTTAAAACAAATGATGTTACAAATCAAGTCTAGCGGCTCCTAGGCATCAAGTAGTACCAAAAACGCGGCGTTACAACCTACAGGAAAATACCTAAATTTCGTGGCTTCACCTATCGTTGGAACTATCTCCTGCGGTCTCTAGTATATTCCCCCAGATACTAGCAGCGATTTTTTCCCGAGGAAAAGTCTACTACCCCTCAGGAAATTATGGGTACCAAGACATGCCAAAATAGCTTTGTTAAAACAAATGATTTGACCAATCAAGACTAGCGGCTTCGTCAAGAAGTACCAAAACGCGGTGTTACAACCTACAGAAAAATGCCTAAATTTGGTGGCTTCACCTAACGTTGGAACTATCTCTTGCGGCTTCTAGTATATTCCCCCAGATGTTAACAGCGATTTTATCCCGAGTAAAAGTCTACTAGCCCTCAGGAAAATATGAGAACCAAGACATGCCAAAATGGCTTTGTTAAAACAAATGATGTTACAAATCAAGTCTAGCGGCTCCTAGGCATCAAGTAGTACCAAAAACGCGGCGTTACAACCTACAGGAAATACCTAAATTTCGTGGCTTCACCTATCGTTGGAACTATCTCCGGCGGTATCTAGTATATTCCCCCAGATGCTAGCAGTGATTTTTTCCCAATTAAGAGTCTATTACCCCTTAGGAAAATATGGGTACCAAGACATGCCAAAATGGCTTTGTTAAAACAAATCATGTTACAAATCAAGTCTAGCGGCTCCTAGGCATCAAGTAGTACCAAAAACGCGGCGTTACAACCTACAGGAAAATACCTAAATTTCGTGGCTTCACCTATCGTTGGAACTATCTCCTGCGGTTTCTAGTATATTCCCCCAGATGCTAGCAGAGATTTTTTTCCCAAGTAAGAGTCTACTACCCCCCGGGAAAATATAGTAACCAAAACATGCCAAAATGGCTTTGTTAAAACAAATGATTTGACCAATCAAGTCTAGCGGCTTCGTCAAGAAGTACCAAAACGCGGTGTTACAACCAACAGAAAACTGGCTAAATTTGGTGGCTTCACCTAACGTTGGAACTATCTCCTGCGGTCTCTAGTATATTACCCCAGATGCTAGCAGTAATATTTTCCCAATTAAGAGTCTACTACCCCTTAGGAAAATATGGGTACCAAGACATGCCAAAATAGCTTTGTTAAAACAAATGATTTGACAAATCAAGTCTAGCGGCTTCGTCAAGAAGTACCAAAACACGGTGTTACAACCTACAGGAAAATGCTTAAATTCGGTGGCTTCACCTAACATTGGAACTATCTCTTGCGGTCTATAGTATGTTTTCCCAGATGCTAGCAGCAATTTTTTCCCGAAGAAGAGTTTACTACCCCTTAAGAAAATATGGAAACTAAGACATGCCAAAATGGCTTTGTTAAAACAAATGATGTTACAAATCAAATCTAGCGGCTCCTAGGCATCAAGTAGTACCAAAAACGCGGCGTTACAACCTACAGGAAAATACCTAAATTTCGTGGCTTCACCTATCGTTGGAACTATCTCCTGCGGTCTCTAGTATATTCCCCCAGATACTAGCAGCGATTTTTTCCCGAGGAAAAGTCTACTACCCCTCAGGAAATTATGGGTACTAAGACATGCCAAAATAGCTTTGTTAAAACAAATGATTTGACCAATCAAGTCTAGCGGCTTCGTCAAGAAGTACCAAAACGCGGTGTTACAACCTACAGGAAAATGCCTAAATTTGGTGGCTTCACCTAACGTTGGAACTATCTCTTGCGGCTTTTAGTATATTCCCCCAGATGTTAACAGCGATTTTTTCCCGAGTAAGAGTCTACTAGCCCTCAGGAAAATATGGGAACCAAGACATGCCAAAATGGCTTTGTTAAAACAAATGATGTTACAAATCAAGTCTAGCGGCTCCTAGGCATCAAGTAGTACCAAAAACGCAGCGTTACAACCTACAGGAAAATACCTAAATTTCGTGGCTTCACCTATCGTTGGAACTATCTCCTGCGGTCTCTAGTATATTCCCCCAGATACTAACAGCGATTTTTTCCCGAGTAAGAGTCTACTAGCCCTCAGGAAAATATGGGTACCAAGACATGCCAAAATAGCTTTGTTAAAACAAATGATTTGACCAATCAAGTCTAGCGGCTTCGTCAAGAAGTACCAAAACGCGGTGTTACAACCTACAGGAAAATGCCTAAATTTGGTGGCTTCACCTAACGTTGGAACTATCTGTTGCGGCTTCTAGTATATTCCCCCAGATGTTAACAACGATTTTTTCCCGAGTAAGAGTCTACTACCCCTCAGGAAATTATGGGTACCAAGACATGCTAAAATAGTACCAAAGTCAAGAAGTACCAAAACGCGGTGTTACAACCTACAGGAAAATGCCTGAATTCGGTGGCTTCACCTAACATTGGAACTATCTCTTGCGGCTTCTAGTATATTCCCCCAGATGTTAACAGCGATTTTTTCCCGAGTAAGAGTCTACTAGCCCTCAGGAAAATATGGGAACCAAGACATGCCAAAATGGCTTTGTTAAAACAAATCGAGTCTAGTGGCTCCGTCAAGAAGTACCAAAACGCGGTGTTACAATCTACAGAAAAATGCCTAAATTTGGTGGCTTTACCAAACGTTGGAACTATCTCCTGCGGTCTCTAGTATATTCCCCCAGATGCTAGCAGAGATTTTTTTCCCAAGTAAGAGTCTACTACCCCCCGGGAAAATATGGTAACCAAAACATGCCAAAATAGCTTTGTTGAAACAAATGATTTTACAAATCACGTCTAGCGGCTCCGTCAAGAAGTACTATTTGTTAAAACAAATGATTTGACAAATCAAGTCTAGCGTCTAGCGGCTCCGTGGCTGCTAGGCATCAAGAAGTACCAAACACGCAGCGTTACAACCTACAGGGAAATTCCTAAATTTATAAATTTAATGGCTCTATTTCCAAATTAATAATTAGTTTGCGCGTCAAAATTATGACATTTTGAATTTAAAACGTCATTGCAAATGCGATTTCACCACTAATTGCTCTCATCTTAGATATAAATGAATGAGATAAGGTTACTTGACTAAAAGTGACCTTTTGGATGTTGACCTGTTTATTACTAAAATAATCCTTAAAAGTAACTTGTTCTGCATCCTCTTACGCAGCAGTGGGGTGGATCACCGCCCTATCACAAGCTGGTCATTGGTACTTGTGCTTAAGTACCGCTCTACCAAAGGGTACTTTTTGGTAAATTGTGAAATGGGTTACTTCAAAATTGTTTCTAGTTCTATTTGCAGTCATGATATTTACAAATCAACTCATTGTTGTTTTACCACTTGCCAAAAAGTTTGTTTACTAGATCTCGAGAGCTCTTTCGACACCAATGTGGTCACAAACTTTTTGAAAAGTGGTAAAACTATCATATCAAGATTATATGTTTTAGCAAGCCATATTGGAAACTCAAGAGACACATCATTTGAAGAAATGATTAAAAGAGAAACAAAAGGTCGCGGTGTTGATATAGTGCTAAACTCCCTCACCGACGAAAAATTGCAAGCCTCCCTCCGATGTCTGGCTCCGGGAGGCCATTTTCTGGAAATTGGAAAATTTGAACTAGCTAATAACACAGCTTTGAAACTCTTATGTGCCGAGAAAGGGCTCAACTATCATGGGATTATGTTAGATCAACTCTTTATCAATGGAAATGAGAAAGCTGAAGGTCTTCAACATTTGGTTCAGGAAGGAATCAACATTGGCTACATAAAACCTCTACCAACAATTAGTTTTAAAGCAGACGAAGTGGAAAAAGCGTTTCGACATATGACAACAGGAACGCATATTGGCAAGGTACTCATCAGAGTACGAGATGAAAGCGACAAAATAGAGGATTTACAAAAACAAACTTTCAAAGCTGTACCAAGGTAAGATTCTATAATAGTATAGTTTTTTAGGTTTTGGTGTTAATTTTGACACCGGATATAGTTCTACATAATGGTACTACTTCCATAAAATACACTCTCCCAGGCAGATTCAAAGTCGAGCCTCTTGGGAGTTGTACTCCCTACAAGACTACCGACTAAATTACTTTTTTTATAGATTTAATTGTGATGCCGCAAAATCATATGTAATTGTTGGAGGATTAGGAGGCATTGGCTTGGAACTAGCAGATTGGTTGGTTACAAGAGGCGCCAGAAAACTGGTCTTAAGTTCTAGAACAGGCGTTCAATCTGGCTATCAATTACAACGAATAGAGTAACGTATTTTGCTCTTTTCCCTGATTTGTTCCTAAAAAACTAATTTACCAGACTTTGGAAGTCGTATGGAGCTACAATTGCAGTAATTACCAGCGATGTAACAACAGAAGAAGGATGCGTGGATTTACTAAATAGAGCAAGGGATTTAGGTCCTGTTGATGCAGTTTTTAACCTGGCGGCCGTTTTACAAGATTCTTTGTTTGAGAACCAGACGATAGAGATGTTTCAAACATCTTTAGCGCCAAAAGCGAAAACCACCAAACATTTGGACAATATCACTAGAAAATTTTATCCGGATTTAAGGTGAGATCTTCTATTCTGGAAATCTTGATACCTGGTCTTTCTTTTTCTTGATACCTGGACTCTTTCTGTTCTAGGTTTCAGGTATATGGTCTAATCTCAACACTTTAGGAGCTCTTCTGATAAAATCTCTATCTGATGTTTCTGATGCTTCTCAAGTATTTGCTTTTTTCACAAGATCTTATTCCTCTCAGTTCTATATCTAGTCTTCTTCTTGTTTTTGGCTTTATTCCAAAGAATCAATATTATGCCTCAATCTGATGTTCTTTCTTTTGATAAGATGCTTCTTAAGTATTTGCCTTTCTTACAAGATCTTATTCCTTTCAGTTGTACATCTAGCCTTCTTCTTGTTTTTGGTTTTATTCCAAAGAATCAAGATTATGCCTCAATCTGATGTTATTTCTCTTGATAAGATGCTTTTCAAGTATTTGTCTTTTTTACAAGATCTTATTCCTCTCAGTTGTACATCTAGTCTTCTTCTTGTTTTTGGTTTTATTCCAAAGAATCAATATTATGCCTCAATCTGATGTTATTTCTCTTGACAAGATGCTTTTCAAGTATTTGTCTTTTTTACAAGATCTTATTCCTCTCAATTGTACATCTAGTCTTCTTCTTGTTTTTGGTTTTATTCCAAAGAATCAATATTATGCCTCAATCTGATGTTATTTCTCTTGACAAGATGCTTTTCAAGTATTTGTCTTTTTTACAAGATCTTATTCCTCTCAATTGTACATCTAGTCTTCTTCTTGTTTTTGGTTTTATTCCAAAGAATCAATATTATGCCTCAATCTGATGTTATTTCTCTTGATAAGATGCTTTTCAAGTATTTGTCTTTTTTACAAGATCTTATTCCTCTCAGTTGTGCAACTAGTCTTCTTCTTGTTTTTGGTTTTATTCCAAAGAATCAATATTATGCCTTAATCTGATGTTATTTCTCTTGATAAGATGCTTTTCAAGTATTTGCCTTTTTCACAAGATCTTATTCCTCTCAGTTGTACATCTAGTCTTCTTCTTGTTTTTGGTTTTATTCCAAAGAGTCAATATTATGCTTCAATCTGATGTTTTTCTCTTGATAAGATGCTTCTCAAGTATTTCCCTTTTTTACAAGATCTTATTTCTCTCAGTTGTACATCTAGTCTTCTTCTTGTTTTTGGTTTTATTCCAATGAATCAATATTATGCCTCAATCTGATGTTCTTTCTCTTGATAAGATGCTTCTCAAGTATTTGCCTTTTTCACAAGATCTTATTCCTCTCAGTTGTACATCTAGTCTTCTTCTTGTTTTTGGTTTTATTCCAAAGAGTCAATATTATGCTTCAATCTGATGTTTTTCTCTTGATAAGATGCTTCTCAAGTATTTCCCTTTTTTACAAGATCTTATTTCTCTCAGTTGTACATCTAGTCTTCTTCTTGTTTTTGGTTTTATTCCAAAGAATCAATATTATGCCTCAATCTGATGTTATTTCTCTTGACAAGATGCTTTTCAAGTATTTGTCTTTTTTACAAGATCTTATTCCTCTCAATTGTACATCTAGTCTTCTTCTTGTTTTTGGTTTTATTCCAAAGAATCAATATTATGCCTCAATCTGATGTTATTTCTCTTGACAAGATGCTTTTCAAGTATTTGTCTTTTTTACAAGATCTTATTCCTCTCAATTGTACATCTAGTCTTCTTCTTGTTTTTGGTTTTATTCCAAAGAATCAATATTATGCCTCAATCTGATGTTATTTCTCTTGATAAGATGCTTTTCAAGTATTTGTCTTTTTTACAAGATCTTATTCCTCTCAGTTGTGCAACTAGTCTTCTTCTTGTTTTTGGTTTTATTCCAAAGAATCAATATTATGCCTTAATCTGATGTTATTTCTCTTGATAAGATGCTTTTCAAGTATTTGCCTTTTTCACAAGATCTTATTCCTCTCAGTTGTACATCTAGTCTTCTTCTTGTTTTTGGTTTTATTCCAAAGAGTCAATATTATGCTTCAATCTGATGTTTTTCTCTTGATAAGATGCTTCTCAAGTATTTCCCTTTTTTACAAGATCTTATTTCTCTCAGTTGTACATCTAGTCTTCTTCTTGTTTTTGGTTTTATTCCAATGAATCAATATTATGCCTCAATCTGATGTTCTTTCTCTTGATAAGATGCTTCTCAAGTATTTGCCTTTTTCACAAGATCTTATTCCTCTCAGTTGTACATCTAGTCTTCTTCTTGTTTTTGGTTTTATTCCAAAGAGTCAATATTATGCTTCAATCTGATGTTTTTCTCTTGATAAGATGCTTCTCAAGTATTTCCCTTTTTTACAAGATCTTATTTCTCTCAGTTGTACATCTAGTCTTCTTCTTGTTTTTGGTTTTATTCCAAAGAATCAATATTATGCCTCAATCTGATGTTATTTCTCTTGACAAGATGCTTTTCAAGTATTTGTCTTTTTTACAAGATCTTATTCCTCTCAATTGTACATCTAGTCTTCTTCTTGTTTTTGGTTTTATTCCAAAGAATCAATATTATGCCTCAATCTGATGTTATTTCTCTTGACAAGATGCTTTTCAAGTATTTGTCTTTTTTACAAGATCTTATTCCTCTCAATTGTACATCTAGTCTTCTTCTTGTTTTTGGTTTTATTCCAAAGAATCAATATTATGCCTCAATCTGATGTTATTTCTCTTGATAAGATGCTTTTCAAGTATTTGTCTTTTTTACAAGATCTTATTCCTCTCAGTTGTACATCTAGTCTTCTTCTTGTTTTTGGTTTTATTCCAAAGAATCAATATTATGCCTCAATCTGATGTTATTTCTCTTGATAAGATGCTTCTCAAGTATTTGCCTTTTTCACAAGATCTTATTCCTCTCAGTTGTACATCTAGTCTTCTTCTTGTTTTTGGTTTTATTCCAAAGAATCAATATTATGCCTCAATCTGATGTTATTTCTCTTGACAAGATGCTTTTCAAGTATTTGTCTTTTTTACAAGATCTTATTCCTCTCAATTGTACATCTAGTCTTCTTCTTGTTTTTGGTTTTATTCCAATGAAAATTATATCCAGATTTAAGGTGAGAAACGCCCTATAAGATTTTCTATTCCTTACGTCATGTTACACCTAGTCTTTCTTTTTTTCTTCTGTTTTTAGGTTTACACTTTAACGCTTTTTTTGACCACCAAGTATTTGCCATCTTCATGACGTGTCTACACCATAGAAGCTGTCTCTTTTCGGTCCTTTCTGCTGTGGTGTAGATTCTTTCTGTTCTAGGTTTCAGGTATATGATCTAATCTCAACACTTTAGGAGCTCTTCTGATGAAATTTCTATCTGATGTTCCTTCTCTTGATAAGATGCTTTCCAAAAATTTGATTTTATTCCTCTCAGTTGTAAATCTGTGTCTTCTTCTTCCTTTTTGTTTTATTCTAAATTCCAAGCGGATAGAATCATTTTTTAAGCAAAATATTTGGTTTGTGTCTTAAGAGGAATGTCTCTTGGTTTTGGAGTATTCCTTCTATCTCTACATTTTTATCTAGTTGTACTTCTTCTGCTGCTTCTGTCAGTACCAACAAATATGATCAATGAAAAATTACTCAAACTAGAAGCATCAAATTGCTAAACTTATAATTGTTTTAGGCATTTTGTGGTATTTTCATCTGTATCATGTGGCAGAGGAAACGCTGGTCAGTCCAACTACGGAATGGCGAATTCCATAATGGAGCGAATTTGTGAGCGCCGAAAAGCCGATGGATTCCCAGGTTTGGCCATACAATGGGGCGCTGTGGGAGACGTATATTGCCAATTAAACTTCAGACAAAATGTTAATAAACAACTTCCAGGTTGGCCTAGTTGCAAAAATGCAAAAAGAAAATAAAGAACTGGTAATTGGTGGAACCTTGCAGCAAAAAATTTCCAATTGCCTCGAAGTACTAGATACGTTTTTAAACCAAGATAGTAGTGCAATTGTATCTAGTATGTTGGTAGCAATGAAGAATAATAGAAGTTTAGAAAATTTAAGCGCTGTTGATACTGTGGCACGGATTCTGGGAATAAAAAACATAAAATCTGTAAGCCAACATTCTACCTTAGCCGAATTGGGAATTGATTCAATGATGGGCACTGAATTGATTCAAGTATTAGAAAAAGATTTTGATATTTTTATAACTGCCACTGAAATGAAATCTCTAACATTGGCAAAGTACGAAACAATAGGATATTACACTACAAGGGCAGAAAGTTGAGATTCCTGCACTGCATTAATCGCGCGCAGTTCAGGACTCTCAACTTTCTGCCCGTGTAGTGTATACTAGTTTTCTTGCTACTCCAGTACGTAGTGTCGGCTGCGATTCCACGGCAGAAAGTGCTGCGCGCCATGATGCCCTCGGCTATTTACTCCCGCTAAAAGAAGGCGCGCGCATAGCTTTACCAGTGCATGAAAGATACACTTTCTGCCGTGGAATCGCAACCGGAACCACGTACTTTCGACTGGAGTAGCAAGAAAAACATTTTAATGCTTCTCTAGAACTCTTTTGTTTTAGATTAGAAGAGCTTGAGACCAAGCAAACAGCAGCGTCTGGTGATAAAATACTCCACAAAGCAGAAGAAGCAACAAACTTTTTCATTCAATTTATCCCTAATAATGCAAAGGAGAGCATTCCCGTGGTCAAAAAAATGCAAAGTGCTATATCAAATCAACAAATAAAGGCCCCTTCTCTGTTTATTTTCCCAGGAATTGAAGGCGTTCTCAATCTACAAGAAAATTTTGCTAAAAATATTAAAGCTCATGTCTATGGTATTGAATACCCAGCCTTAAACTCTAGCTTTTCCATAGAAGAATTGGCAGAAAAAATCTATGAAGTAACCAAAAATTATCAAATTGTGACATTAATTAACAAAATTCAATTAACAGAAACTCCAATTAGAGCCCAATGAGGAAATTACCATTTTTGCACACTCGTATGGCGTTCTAGTCGCAACAGAAGTCGTACATCTTCTAGAAATAAAAAACATTAAGGTGAAATTTATTGCAGCTGAAGGCTCAATAAACTATTTGCTGAAGGCACTTGAAACTCGCTTGACGCTGGATGAGGCAAAACTTCAAATCAAACTTATAATCTTCTTCTTGAAGCAAATGGTATCAGCAGAGCTTCTAGATAAATACGAAGTAAGTCGGTTTGGTTTTTGGGACTATTTTGAGCAATTGCAAAATTTATCTGCTCAAAATTCCATAGCAAGAGTTGCAAAAAGCTCATGCAGTTGCTGTTTATTTTCTTGGTTATTGTCTTAGTTTTGATTGATTATTATGTATTTTAGTTTTTTTTTCTTGGTGGGCTAAAAAATGTCTTAAAAACAAACGTAATTTGACGTTATGAAACTCAAAAAAACAGAAATTTCTGTTCAGAACAGAAGTTTAGTTTTGTTTGATTGTTATGTATTCTAAATTGTTTTCTCTATTAGCTGTTGCAATATTTGGACTAAATTCAACGTTTAGACGTTTTTTTTTCTTGATGGTCTAAAAAATGTCTTAAAAACAAACGTAATTTGACGTTATGAAACTCAAAAAAACAGAAATTTCTGTTCAGAACAGAAGTTTAGTTTTGTATGATTGTTATGTATTCTAAATTGTTTTCTCTATTAGCTGTTGCAATATTTGGACTAAACTCAACGTTTAGACGTTTTTTTTTCTTGATGGTCTAAAAAATGTTTTAAAAACAAACGTAATTTGACGTTTTGAAACTCAAAAAAACAGAAATTTCTGTTCAGAACAGAAGTTTAGTTTTGTTTGATTGTTATGTATTCTAAATTGTTTTCTCTATTAGCTGTTGCAATATTTGGACTAAATTCAACGTTTAGACGTTTTTTTTTCTTGATGGTCTAAAAAATGTCTTAAAAACAAACGTAATTTGACGTTATGAAACTCAAAAAAACAGAAATTTCTGTTCAGAACAGAAGTTTAGTTTTGTTTGATTGTTATGTATTCTAAATTGTTTTCTCTATTAGCTGTTGCAATATTTGGACTAAATTCAACGTTTAGACGTTTTTTTTTCTTGATGGTCTAAAAAATGTCTTAAAAACAAACGTAATTTGACGTTATGAAACTCAAAAAAACAGAAATTTCTGTTCAGAACAGAAGTTTAGTTTTGTATGATTGTTATGTATTCTAAATTGTTTTCTCTATTAGCTGTTGCAATATTTGGACTAAACTCAACGTTTAGACGTTTTTTTTTCTTGATGGTCTAAAAAATGTTTTTAAAACAAACGTAATTTGACGTTTTGAAACTCAAAAAAACAGAAATTTCTGTTCAGAACAGAAGTTTAGTTTTGTTTGATTGTTATGTATTCTAAATTGTTTTCTCTATTAGCTGTTGCAATATTTGGACTAAATTCAACGTTTAGACGTTTTTTTTTCTTGATGGTCTAAAAAATGTCTTAAAAACAAACGTAATTTGACGTTATGAAACTCAAAAAAACAGAAATTTCTGTTCAGAACAGAAGTTTAGTTTTGTTTGATTGTTATGTATTCTAAATTGTTTTCTCTATTAGCTGTTGCAATATTTGGACTAAATTCAACGTTT
Organism: Lagria hirta; assembly: GCA_947359425.1. Classification (NCBI taxonomy): domain Eukaryota; kingdom Metazoa; phylum Arthropoda; class Insecta; order Coleoptera; family Tenebrionidae; genus Lagria; species Lagria hirta. The sequence goes on from OX375802.1 coordinate 21,985,317, forward strand.
AGACGTTTTTTTTTCTTGATGGTCTAAAAAATGTTTAAAAACAAACGTAATTTGACGTTATGAAACTCAAAAAAACAGAAATTTCTGTTCAGAACAGAAGTTTAGTTTTGTTTGATTGTTATGTATTCTAAATTGTTTTCTCTATTAGCTGTTGCAATATTTGGACTAAATTCAACGTTTAGACGTTTTTTTTTCTTGATGGTCTAAAAAATGTTTCAAAAACAAACGTAATTTGGCGTTATGAAACTCAAAAAAACAGAAATTTCTGCTCAGAACAGAAGTTTAGTTTTGTTTGATTGTTATGTATTCTAAATTGTTTTCTCTATTAGCTGTTGCAATATTTGGACTAAACTCAACGTTTAGACGTTTTTTTTTCTTGATGGTCTAAAAAATGTTTCAAAAACAAACGTAATTTGACGTTATGAAACTTAAAAAAACAGAAATTTCTGTTCAGAACAGAAGTTTAGTTTTGTTTGATTGTTATGTTTTCTAAATTGTTTTCTCTATTAGCTGTTGCAATATTTGGACTAAACTCAACGTTTAGACGTTTTTTTTTCTTGATGGTCTAAAAAATGTCTTAAAAACAAACGTAATTTGACGTTATGAAACTCAAAAAAACAGAAATTTCTGTTCAGAACAGAAGTTTAGTTTTGTATGATTGTTATGTATTCTAAATTGTTTTCTCTATTAGCTGTTGCAATATTTGGACTAAACTCAACGTTTAGACGTTTTTTTTTCTTGATGGTCTAAAAAATGTTTTAAAAACAAACGTAATTTGACGTTTTGAAACTCAAAAAAACAGAAATTTCTGTTCAGAACAGAAGTTTAGTTTTGTTTGATTGTTATGTATTCTAAATTGTTTTCTCTATTAGCTGTTGCAATATTTGGACTAAATTCAACGTTTAGACGTTTTTTTTTCTTGATGGTCTAAAAAATGTCTTAAAAACAAACGTAATTTGACGTTATGAAACTCAAAAAAACAGAAATTTCTGTTCAGAACAGAAGTTTAGTTTTGTTTGATTGTTATGTATTCTAAATTGTTTTCTCTATTAGCTGTTGCAATATTTGGACTAAATTCAACGTTTAGACGTTTTTTTTTCTTGATGGTCTAAAAAATGTCTTAAAAACAAACGTAATTTGACGTTATGAAACTCAAAAAAACAGAAATTTCTGTTCAGAACAGAAGTTTAGTTTTGTATGATTGTTATGTATTCTAAATTGTTTTCTCTATTAGCTGTTGCAATATTTGGACTAAACTCAACGTTTAGACGTTTTTTTTTCTTGATGGTCTAAAAAATGTTTTAAAAACAAACGTAATTTGACGTTTTGAAACTCAAAAAAACAGAAATTTCTGTTCAGAACAGAAGTTTAGTTTTGTTTGATTGTTATGTATTCTAAATTGTTTTCTCTATTAGCTGTTGCAATATTTGGACTAAATTCAACGTTTAGACGTTTTTTTTTCTTGATGGTCTAAAAAATGTCTTAAAAACAAACGTAATTTGACGTTATGAAACTCAAAAAAACAGAAATTTCTGTTCAGAACAGAAGTTTAGTTTTGTTTGATTGTTATGTATTCTAAATTGTTTTCTCTATTAGCTGTTGCAATATTTGGACTAAATTCAACGTTTAGACGTTTTTTTTTCTTGATGGTCTAAAAAATGTTTAAAAACAAACGTAATTTGACGTTATGAAACTCAAAAAAACAGAAATTTCTGTTCAGAACAGAAGTTTAGTTTTGTTTGATTGTTATGTATTCTAAATTGTTTTCTCTATTAGCTGTTGCAATATTTGGACTAAATTCAACGTTTAGACGTTTTTTTTTCTTGATGGTCTAAAAAATGTTTCAAAAACAAACGTAATTTGGCGTTATGAAACTCAAAAAAACAGAAATTTCTGCTCAGAACAGAAGTTTAGTTTTGTTTGATTGTTATGTATTCTAAATTGTTTTCTCTATTAGCTGTTGCAATATTTGGACTAAACTCAACGTTTAGACGTTTTTTTTTCTTGATGGTCTAAAAAATGTTTTAAAAACAAACGTAATTTGACGTTATGAAACTCAAAAAAACAGAAATTTCTGTTCAGAACAGAAGTTTTGTGACTGCTGAAATGCCACAAATGTTTTTTTTTCAATTTCTAGTTCACTTGGTACAGTTTTGTTTTTTTTTATACCTATTTTGGTACTTTTTTACATTATGGTCGTTCCATTTTAGGAAAAACTTGCAAATTGCAAGACTTTTGACGAGCGTCTGGAAATGAGTTTTGGTCTAATTCCTTCCAGCGTGGTACAAAACCTGGACAAGCGCCATGTAGTCGTTCTATACCAGCGTCTGCAGCCCATTCTAACCTACAAATTTGCCCATGAAAAGCTCAAATCTAATGTCCACCTAGTGAAAGCAAAGCAGCCCATGCTGACTTTTGAAAACGATTATGGTTTGTTAGAAATTTGTGAAGAATTGAGCAGTATAACGGCAGTGGAAGGAAATCATAGTACCATTTTAGAGCACGTGGAACTTCAAAATTTTGTCAATAAAATAATTGAATAATTGTTGACAAACAAAAAAATTGTTTTCTCTATGTCAATTTGTCGTTAGTTTAAAGTTTTTTTTTGTTGTAGCAGCAATAAACATAACAATAATAAGATTTTTTTATACATCAACTTTTTAATTATAAACAAAATATAATTATGTAGCCTAAACCAGTTTTTTTTTAATCTCATAAGGTCCTATTTGATCAAAATAAAAGGTAGCACTTCGACCCCTTTTTTAATCTATTCTGTTCTCTACATTTACAAACACCCATGACAAGACAAAAGTCATTTTTTTTTTAGAAAAAGAAGAAAGCAGATGAAAAGTGAGAAAAGAAACAAAAGCGATCTTCTATTTATAAAAAGCCTTTTGCCTGGGTGACGTTTGAACCCACGTCAATCATTCGGCCAGGCTCTGAGCGCACTATCTTTAGCCGTCTGGCCACCCACTGAGCAACCTATAAAAGTCATAATAACCATCAATAAAATTTATTCAAAATTGACATGACATCTTAAAAACAAAAGATGGTTAAAGTGACGTTATCAAAACAAATTAGCGTCGTGGCTTGTTTAAATTATGTTTTTTTTTTATCTATGTACGGCCAGTGTGTAAAGTGTGAGTTCCGTAATGTTTTGTAATAATGCAACTATAATAAATAAATAACTGCGATATATTTATATCAATAAACAACATTGCGATCGTGACTTATTGAACTGGTTGACTTTTATTGAACTATTTATTTGTAGCCGTAAAATAATTTAATTATAAAATATCTCAACAACAACAATGGAAAAATTGTAAGTGCTGTCATTAACTCTGCCTTTACTTCAAAATAGTTTGCAAAATAGTCAAAATTTAGTCTTTTTTCGAGCAACCATGGCAAAACAAAAGCAAAAAAACAATGACAAGACTTTGTTTCTGGCAGATTTGTTATCATTTTGCCTGAATTGTGGTTATGAGGAGGAAAACAATCCGAAAAACATTTTGTTTGGTTTTTGACTTTTTTACAGCTTCAACAACTATTTTCTTTATTTTTTTATCAAGCCTTATTAGTTTCACATCTGCAAGGCGTCCAGTGATGGCTCACATTTTTTTTTTGTACACTTTTTACTGTGAAGTTTTTTATAGTGTATTTATGTTGGCACTCGTTCTATGACAGTCTTAATCTTTAAAATTAAAAAGAAATAAAAAAAAGTTTTTTTTTCTATTTTGGTTTAAATGAGTCATTATTTTGTAATATTTTATCAATTTTGATAAAAATCTTAAAAAATGTTTTAGTAAAATGTTCTATAATTGTCGCCACTACTTTTAATCTTTGAAATTAAGAAGAAATAACAAAAAAATAGAAAATTTTCTTAAATTTCGGTTCAAATGAGTTATTGTTTTGTAATATTTTATCAATTTTTGATAAAAATCTTAAAAAATGTTTTAGTAAATTGATCTACAACAGTCGCCACTACTCTTAATCTTTAAAATTAAGAAGAAATAACAAAAAAAAGACAATTTTTTAAAATTTTGGTTTAAATGAGTCATCATTTTGTCATATTTTATCAATTTTGATAAAAATCTTAAAAAATATTTTAGTAAATTCTTCTACAACAGTCGCCACTACTCTTAATCTTTAAAATTAAGAAGAAATAACAAAAAAAAAAGAAAATTTTCTTTAATTTTGGTTCAAATGAGTTATTGTTTTGTAATATTTTATCAATTTTTGATAAAAATCTTAAAAAATGTTTTAGTAAATTGATCTACAACAGTCGCCACTACTCTTAATCTTTAAAATTAAGAAGAAATAACAAAAAAAAGACAATTTTGTCAAATTTTGGTTTAAATGAGTCATCATTTTGTAATATTTTATCAATTTTGATAAAAATCTTGAAAAATAATTTAGTAAATTCTTCTACAACAGTCGCCACTACTCTTAATCTTTAAAATTAAGAAGAAATAACAAAAAAAAAGAAAATTTTCTTTAATTTTGGTTCAAATGAGTTATTGTTTTGTAATATTTTATCAATTTTTGATAAAAATCTTAAAAAATGTTTTAGTAAATTGATCTACAACAGTCGCCACTACTCTTAATCTTTAAAATTAAGAAGAAATAACAAAAAAAAAACAATTTTTTCAAATTTTGGTTTAAATGAGTCATCATTTTGTAATATTTTATCAATTTTGATAAAAATCTTGAAAAATAATTTAGTAAATTCTTCTACAACAGTCGCCACTACTCTTAATCTTTAAAATTAAGAAGAAATAACAAAAAAAAAGAAAATTTTCTTTAATTTTGGTTCAAATGAGTTATTGTTTTGTAATATTTTATCAATTTTTGATAAAAATCTTAAAAAATGTTTTAGTAAATTGATCTACAACCGTCGCCACTACTCTTAATCTTTAAAATTAAGAAGAAATAACAAAAAAAAGACAATTTTTTCCAATTTTGGTTTAAATGAGTCATTATTTTGTAATATTTTATCAATTTTGATAAAAATCTTGAAAAATATTTTAGTAAATTCTTCTACAACAGTCGCCACTACTCTTAATCTTTAAAATTAAGAAGAAATAACAGAAAAAAAGGAAATTTTCTTTAATTTTGGTTCAAATGAGTTATTGTTTTGTAATATTTTATCAATTTTTGATAAAAATCTTAAAAAATGTTTTAGTAAATTGATCTACAACAGTCGCCACTACTCTTAATCTTTAAAATTAAGAAGAAATAACAAAAAAAAGACAATTTTTTTAAATTTTGGTTTAAATGAGTCATCATTTTGTAATATTTTATCAATTTTGATAAAAATCTTGAAAAATATTTTAGTAAATTCTTCTACAACAGTCGCCACTACTCTTAATCTTTAAAATTAAGAAAAAATAACAAAAAAAAAGAAAATTTTCTTTAATTTTGGTTCAAATGAGTTATTGTTTTGTAATATTATATCAATTTTTGATAAAAATCTTAAAAAATGTTTTAGTAAATTGATCTACAACAGTCGCCACTACTCTTAATCTTTAAAATTAAGAAGAAATAACAAAAAAAAGACAATTTTGTCAAATTTTGGTTTAAATGAGTCATCATTTTGTAATATTTTATCAATTTTGATAAAAATCTTGAAAAATAATTTAGTAAATTCTTCTACAACAGTCGCCACTACTCTTAATCTTTAAAATTAAGAAGAAATAACCAAAAAAAAGAAAATTTTCTTTAATTTTGGTTCAAATGAGTTATTGTTTTGTAATATTTTATCAATTTTTGATAAAAATCTTAAAAAATGTTTTAGTAAATTGATCTACAACAGTCGCCACTACTCTTAATCTTTAAAATTAAGAAGAAATAACAAAAAAAAAACAATTTTTTCAAATTTTGGTTTAAATGAGTCATCATTTTGTAATATTTTATCAATTTTGATAAAAATCTTGAAAAATAATTTAGTAAATTCTTCTACAACAGTCGCCACTACTCTTAATCTTTAAAATTAAGAAGAAATAACAAAAAAAAAGAAAATTTTCTTTAATTTTGGTTCAAATGAGTTATTGTTTTGTAATATTTTATCAATTTTTGATAAAAATCTTAAAAAATGTTTTAGTAAATTGATCTACAACAGTCGCCACTACTCTTAATCTTTAAAATTAAGAAGAAATAACAAAAAAAAGACAATTTTTTCAAATTTTGGTTTAAATGAGTCATTATTTTGTAATATTTTATTAATTTTGATAAAAATCTTGAAAAATATTTTAGTAAATTCTTCTACAACAGTCGCCACTACTCTTAATCTTTAAAATTAAGAAGAAATAACCAAAAAAAAGAAAATTTTCTTTAATTTTGGTTCAAATGAGTTATTGTTTTGTAATATTTTATCAATTTTTGATAAAAATCTTAAAAAATGTTTTAGTAAATTGATCTACAACAGTCGCCACTACTCTTAATCTTTAAAATTAAGAAGAAATAACAAAAAAAAGACAATTTTTTCAAATTTTGGTTTAAATGAGTCATCATTTTGTAATATTTTATCAATTTTGATAAAAATCTTGAAAAATATTTTAGTAAATTCTTCTACAACAGTCGCCACTACTCTTAATCTTTAAAATTAAGAAGAAATAACAAAAAAAAAGAAAATTTTCTTTAATTTTGGTTCAAATGAGTTATTGTTTTGTAATATTATATCAATTTTTGATAAAAATCTTAAAAAATGTTTTAGTAAATTGATCTACAACAGTCGCCACTACTCTTAATCTTTAAAATTAAGAAGAAATAACAAAAAATAGACAATTTTTTCAAATTTTGGTTTAAATGAGTCATCATTTTGTAATATTTTACCAATTTTGATAAAAATCTTGAAAAATATTTTAGTAAATTCTTCTACAACAGTCGCCACTACGCTTAATCTTTAAAATTAAGAAGAAATAACAAAAAAAAAGAAAATTTTCTTTAATTTTGGTTCAAATGAGTTATTGTTTTGTAATATTTTATCAATTTTTGATAAAAATCTTAAAAAATGTTTTAGTAAATTGATCTACAACAGTCGCCACTACTCTTAATCTTTAAAATTAAGAAGAAATAACAAAAAAAGACATTTTCTTTAATTTTTGGTTCAGATGAGTCATTGTTTTGTAATATTTTATCAATTTTTCATAAAAATCTTAAAAAATGTTTTAGAAAATTGTTCTACAACAGTTGCCACTACTCTTAATTTTTAAAATTAAGAAAAAATATCAAAAAAAAAACAATTTTTTTCAATTTAGGTTCAAATGAGTCATTATTTTGTAATATTTTATCAATTTTGATAAAAGTCTTGAAAAATGTTTTAGTAAATAGTTCTATAACTGTCGCCACTACTCTTAATCTTTAAAATAAAAAAAAAATAACAAAAAAAAAACAATTTTTTTAAATTTTAGCTCAAATGAGATCTTATTTTGTAATATTTTATAGATTTTGATACAAATCTTGAAAAATGTTTTAGTAAATTGTTCTACAACAGCCGCCACTACTCTTAATCTTTAAAATTAAGAAGAAAAAATAACAAAAAAAAACAATTTTCTTAAATTTTGGTTCAAATGAGTCATTATTTTGTAATATTTTATCAATTTTGATAAAAATATTTTAGTAAACAGTTCTATAACTGTCGCCACTACTCTTAATCTTTAAAATAAAAAAAAAATACCAAAAAAAAAAATTTTTTTTTAATTTTGTTTCAAATAAATCATTATTTTGTAATATTTTATCGATTTTGTTAAAAAATTTTTCTCACATTTTTTTGTAGTGACAATAAAATTAATTAAATTTTTTGTTGTGTATTTATGCTGACACTATTACCAACACAATATCGAAAAAACCAAAATCTCTTGTTTTTTCAGGCATAATTTTCCGCCGATGCCGAAAAGCCTCTAGAGCTTTGCTATCTCTAACCTTGTCAAGCATTCACATTTAATATTATTTTTTTAAAGTAGAAAAAACCACAATTTTCAGGTTTATTTGATTTTTTGAATACATTTATACTCAATAATTATTTTTTTTAAACAGTAAACAATACCAATAACATGTATAAACATTTTCACACAACAAAATTGTTTGTTTTACTTACCTTTCTATCTAAAAATGTTTTTCTGCATCCATTACATAAAGTAGGCGATTGCGCGTGCATTTGACAACGCAAAAGTGAACTTTTCCGACAAATGTCACTCACAAGCCACTAAATGTTGCTATCCAACCGATATTTTATAGTTTAATTTATAACAACAAATAAACAAACTTTTGTTTGTACAAAAACATCTTGAATTTCGCAAAACTTATGCTACATTTATAACAAATTATTTTTTTAATTATTATTAATTAAAGCAGATAGCGAAAGTTTTATTTTCAATTGTTTTACATTATTTACTAAATATAACGGGTGTTTTTTAAAAATTGGGGTCATAGATAGTCATGTCAAAATAATTACTAAATTTTTTTTGAATTTAAAATAGTTTTCTCACAAGAAAAGAATTTTTTTGTGATAGAATCTTATGGAGATTCTAGAGCTACTATTCGCACAGATTCATGACGATAAAATTGTAAACGGGTACTTTCAGCACTTCACAAAATCTTGAATATCATACAAGAATTTTGATGGTTGAGTTATCAGCCGAAATACTTACCTTTCAAGATCCTGCAACCTCACCCCATGTGACTTTTTTTTGTGGCTGGATTTAAAGAGCGCGATTTTCCAGCAACATTTGGCCATAGTTGCCAACATAAATAATACTTGGCAAATGTCAGTAACGCAATTGTTATTTTGTTGTTTATTTTATTATTTATTAGTCTAAGATGTTTTTTGATGTTTGAGTGACAAAACCCAACCGTTTTGGGGGCAGACTTAATTCATGATAATTTTCCAAAAATTTTTTTATTGTGTATTTTGAAAAGTGCGACAAATTGGCCATAGAATATATTGAAAAAATCAAGGATGATTAAAATTCATAATATTATTGTATTCAAATTCTGCACCAGTCTGACCTTAGTTGTATTGTATAAATTAGATGGTTTTATTGTTGTTTTTTTGTATTTATTAATTTTTGCAAAATATAGCTTCAATAAGGTCGCCTGAAAAAGGTTATATATATAAACAAAACAACAAATCAGAGTGCGAATTGAAAAATAGAGCAGTAATGGAGAAGTGCGATAATGCTAACTTTATGCACGGCCAGTGGCTTGCTTCTCCTCCTCCCGGAGAAGAGGTTGTAGTTTCAGGCATAGCGGGACAATTCCCCAATTCCCATAATGTTGGGGATTATTGGGAGAATCTGGAAACCAAGACCGATATGGTTGATGATGATGATAGAAGATGGAGTCTGAAACATCCCGAAGTACCACCGAGAACAGGAAAAGTGTGTGAAATTAATCGGTTGGATAGTGGGTTCTTCGGGATGCATTACAAATTGGCCAGCTCTACAGATCCGGGATTGAGAGTACTGCTAGAAAAAGCCGTTGAGGCTTTGCTGGATGCAGGCGTTAATCCAAGGGAACTAGAAGGTACCAAAACTGCTGTATACTCCAGTGTTTCTTGGTCCGATATGATCAACGACATGGAAAATAAAATATCCACGCATTGTTCAGCGCTTACTGGGTACCTCCATCAGTTTACCAAATTTTTTTCTCCTAATTTTCGTATTCCAGGATAATTCGCTGCTTTTTTGCGCAGCGAATTAGCTATTTTTTGAAGTTGAAAGGATCTTCGGTTAATGTGGACACTGCGTGCAGCAGCTCATCCAACGCAATTGATGCTGCATTTAGGGCCATAAGGAAAGGCGAATGCGAAAATGCCATTGTAGCAACAGCAAATCTTGTATTGAATCCCGGCAGTACTGTGCAGTTCTTTCGGTAAGTACAGCTTAAATTTAATTATAAATTACAACACGTGGCCCGTCTACCCCGCTCCGGTCTGCTCGCTAAAACCAACTCACCCACAATGATCGCTGTCAGAAACGTACATATAGTAAAAATCAAGTTGATAAAAGTGAAGTGGTTCTTAGAACGAAACAGCGCTGTCGTCAGGATTTGCACAATTATGAGATGCTCAGAGATATAACCTTTCATGCATTATAAAATTATTTTTTATATCTTTAAATTTGCGCACTGTATGCCTAATACAATAGACGGTACTACCTTTAAAACATTTCAATGGAAAATTTACATTCCAAAGGTAAAACTTTCCAATGCCAAATGAGAATTTTAGTAAAATAGTAGCGAGAATAAACCGCCAGGTCAATCCCGTGGCTGTAGTGGTACCAGGGAGCTAAAAATTTACATTCTAAAATTAAAACTTTCCGCCAGGTAAATCTCGTGGCTGTAGTGCTGCCAGGGAGCGAGAGAATTTTCAGCCTAGAGGTTTAAATGTGTGAGAAGAAAATAATTATAAGAAAAAATCGTTTGTGGGAACGGTACTATCTAACTGTTTGTTTGTTGAAATGAAAATACGTCGTGAATTGTTTTGATTCCCTAGGGAACAAAGTACCTCCTTATCAGTCAAAAACGAGTATCAAGCATTTTTTTCATTACTAATGTTTTAGAAAAACAAATTTGTTATTTAAGCCTATGTTTTTAGATTGGTTAATGCATTTTAGTAAAAAAGAAACAAACAAATGTATAACTACAAAATTGTATATTGGCTGTGATGCCAATGGGTTAAGAAGTATTTTACAAGATTTAAACATACAAGACTAATAAACAAACACAAAGCAGCAATTTATAGGAAAAACAAAGAAAAAGTAAGAGAATTTATAAAAAAGCACCAAAAATATTTAAACATAAAAAAACAAATAAAAAAATACCTACTTAAATCAACCTTATTTACAAAAAACAACAAAAAAATTATAAAAGGTCTAAAATCATATTTGAAAAAAAAAAAGAGTTTGAAACTGATTATAAAATTTAAAAAAAACTAAAGATGGAATAGAAAAAAAAAATTAAATACTAAAAAGAGCAATGAGTAAAATATATATAAAAAAATTAGTAAGATGTTTGTAGTAAAACAAGTATGAGACAAAAAAAAACCAAAATTTTGGATAATATAAGAAGCAAAAGATTGAAGCAACAAAGCGCAAAAAAAATTGTAAATGTGTGAATATTCAGTAGAAAATATAAAAAAGCAATAAAATAATAAAAAATAATCAATAAGCAAAAGCCACAATAAAAAGTTGCAAAAAAAGTGATAAACATACATAATAAAAAAAAAGTGATTAATAGCAAGATTCAAATGTATGAACCAGAAAAAAAAAATTAAAAATAAAAGAAGATAAAAATAAATGCATAATGCGTGAGAAAGAAGCAAAAATAGTAAAACATATAATAAAAAATTGTAGAAATCTATAATAATCATTATTCAATTTTGTTTGATTTCTCAACAAAAAAAATGATTGGAAATAGAAAAAAAAATTCAACGGCGAAAAGTTAGAAAACTGGTTAAATGTGTATGAAAATCTATAATATAAAAATGAATCGCAAATTTTGTTGGTAAGCGCATAACTCAACAACGCCTGGACCAATTTGGCCAAATCTTTTTTTAAAATGTTCGTTGAAGTTTAAGGATGGTTTTTACGGCGAGAAAAATTAGAATTATTGCTGGAAAAACCCTAAAAATAGCCCTTTTCTTGGAACGAAAAGCCTCACCGAACGTTGCGATGTCGGAAACGTTCGATAAGGCTCGGCAAATTACCGTTCCAAATAAATCGATCCACTCCCCCACCGACTCAACGGTGCAGTACAATTTCATTTGAAGCGACGAAATTGGACTGAATTTGATGGAATTGAATCGTGTGTGTGCATGACCGATTAAGTTGGTATGGAAAATTATGATGACTGGATTTGAATGAAAAGAATAGAATACTTTTTATTAACAAAGAGATTAAGAATTTTTTATAACAAAGACATTTTTTAAGGGCCGATAACTCAATCTAAAACCGGGCCCCCCACGGGGGCCTTAAGATCGGCCCTACGGGGCCTTAAGACCTTAATAAAAATAAAAAATAAAATAACAAAACTAAGGCGGAACGGAAAAAGAAGAAAAATGGAGAAAAAGAAGAAAAAAACAGTAAAAAAGAAGAAAATAGGAAAAAAGAAGAAAAGGAAGAAGAAAAAATAAAAAATGAAGAAAATAGAGAAAAAGAAGAAAATAGCAGAAAAAAAAGAAGAAAAAAGCAAAAAATAGAAAAAAAAGAAGAAAATAGAAAACAAGAAGTAAAAAGAAGGAAAATAAAGAAAAATAAAGAAAAACGTAGGAAAAAAGAAGAAAAAAAGTATAAAAATAGAGAGAAAAAAGCGGTAAAAAAAAAGAATTTAGAAAAAAAGAAGAAAAAAACAAGATAATTGAAAAAAATCGAAAAAAAAAAAGAAAAAAGCAGTAAAAAAAAAACAAAATAACAAAAAAAAAGAAAAAGAAGAAAAAAATAATAAAAAAGAAAAGAAATGAAGAAAAACAACCGAAAAAAAAAAGAAAAAATGAAAAAAAGAAGGGGGAGGAGGGAGAGAAAAAAGGGAGGGGAAAGAAGAGAAAAGAGGGGGAAAAGAGAGTAAAAAAAAATATTCTAAAAACGGCCCCCGCAGGGGGCCGATAACTCGATCTTAAACCCAGTCCTCTAAGGGGGCCTTAAGATCGGCCCTACGGGGCCTTAAGACCTTAATAAAAATTAAAAATAAAATAACAAAAGGCGGAACGAAGTTCGCCGGGCCAGCTAGTTATTGATAGAAATATTTTTGTTATTAAGAAAAAAAAAAACAGGTTTTTTTTGAAAATAGTCAGTTTTGTGATACGAACTGTTCCAAGTGAACTAAATTTGCAATAAATTGAAATGTATTAAATTAAAAATTAAATTAATTGACAATTGTTACATAACTGGAACAGTACAAATTAATTATTTTTTTTGCAAAGTTAAATTATGGCTGGTACTGCTGATTATCAGAATAATTTTGTAGCCAACTCATTCATTACGATTATCACAATCTGAGAATATTACAACGTTCCTATTTTTTTCGATCAATCTGATTTTTTTTATTTGAAAGCTGGTGCTTTCTTTTTGGTTCTATTTGAATTTGATCAAGATTTGACCAGTAGTTTTTGAGTTATCTTATTAATTTTTTTTGACATATAATGATTATAGAAATTTGTGAGAAATGAAAAAAAATATTTCAATATAATTAAATAATAGTCAATTTATTTAATTATTTAAGCATTTTGAATAAATAAATAAGAACGAAACAGCGCTGTCTTCAGGATTTGCACAATTATAAGATGCTCAGAGATATAACCTTTCATGCATTATAAAATTATTTTTTATATCTTTAAATTTGCGCACTGTATGTCTAATACAATAGACGGTACTACCTTTAAAACGTTTGAATGGAAACTTTCCAATGCCAAATGAGAATTTTAGTAAAATAGTAACGGGAATAAACCGCCAGGTCAATCCCGTGGCTGTAGTGGTACCAGGGAGCTGGAAATTTACATTCTAAAGTTCAAACTTTCCGCCAGGTAAATTTCGTGGCTGTAGCGAGGGAATCTTCAGCCTAAAGGTTTTTTTCTAAAAATATGGGAGAAAAAAATAATTATAGAAAAAATCGTTTCTGGGAACGGTACTATCTAACTGTTTGTTTGTTTAAATGAAAATACGTCGTGAATTGTTTTAATTCCCTAGGGAATAAAGTACCTCCTTATCAGTCAAAAACGAGTATCGAGCATTTTTTTCATTACTAATGTTTAGAAAGACAAATTTGTTATCAGCCAAAACAGTACTTCCACAGTCTAAATCCACTTTGTACACTTTTATTTCAATCAACACCAATGCCAAAGCCTTGGCTACCTATTCTTATTTCAGCATTGCTATTCAAACCCATCATTCCCTAAATCTTCCGTTCGCTGGTATCTATTGCTTCACTTAATAAATCTAGAGCATTTTCAATTTTTTTGCATTTTTTGGCATCTTTCCAGCTCATTGCTGCTTCTAGATCTTCATTTTTTTTAAAGATTTAGAAGAGATAGAAGCATACCAGAAAAATAGAGCAAAAGAAGCTCTATATTTCAATTTTTTGGCATTTCTGTTTTCAGATTAGGAGTTCTAAGCCCAGAAGGAATATGTAAAGTTTTCGATCAAGACGCAAACGGATACGTGCGGTCTGAGACAATTTCTGTGATATTTCTTCAAAAAGCCAAAAATGCCAGAAGGATTTATGCGAGAATTGTGAACACAAAAGTGAATGGTGACGGTTTTAAAGATAGTGGTATTACATTTCCATCAACGGCAGCTCAAAAACAGCTTATGTCCGAGATCTATGCCGAAAGTGGCATAAATCCCTCGCAAATTACTTTTGTGGAAGCACATGGTACAGGAACGACAGTTGGTGATCCCCAAGAAGTAGAAGCTATAGATCTAGCATTGGCTAAACAGCGCGCTGAGCCACTACTAGTAGGTTCTGTTAAAAGTAGCATTGGCCATACCGAACCAGCTTCTGGAATTTGTTCTCTGGTCAAAATAATACTAGCCATGGAAACCGACAGAATCACACCCAACATCAATTTGAAAAAAGTTAAAAACAGTCTTACAGGTTTCCTCGAAAATAGAATGATTCCTGTCAAAGAATTTGCAAACTTTGAAGATGAAAATGCAATTTTCGGCTTAAATAATTTTGGTTTTGGTGGCAATAATGCTCACATTATTTTGCAGCGAATGAGCAAAAAAAAAGAACCAGAATTGGGGAGAAAGAACCAATTACCAGAATTGGTTTGGGTTAGTGGCAGAACGAAAGAGTCAGTTGAAACTCTTCTAAACAATGTTTCCAAAAAACATGCTAATACAGACTATATAGCGCTGTTACGTCAGATTTATAAATTTAATATCAAAGCACACAACTACCGAGGATATGCCCTTTTTATGGATGAGAAACAATTGAATAGAATTTCCAAAATAATTAAAACTCCACCATCTCTATATCTATTTTTCAGTGATTTTGACATGGGAGCCTCAAACTTAGGAAGAGAACTCCTCAACATAGAAATCTTCAAAACTACAATTTCCAGGTTGGTTCAAAATGTTTTTTTCTAAGTTCTTCAGTTAATCTAAAACTCAGATCAAGCTCAGTTTGCGCTAATTTCCAAATAATCTTAAAGTGGTTCAATAGAGAAGCTATATTAAGTCTTCTAATTTAAACCACTGATCCACTTTTCAAACTACTCTCCGTTTGACGTAATTATTTTTTTGACAGTTATGTATACCAACTTTTAGAAACATAAGAGCACTACTGCTTTTATAGACTCAAATTGAAAACACTAAAGACTAGAATTCGAAAAAAGTTGTAAAACTACAGTTTTTTGGTTACCTCCAAATAATCTTAAAGTGGTTCAATATTAAGCCACTTTGTCTTCTAATTTAAACCATTGAACCACTTTTCAAACTACTCTCGGTTTGACGTAATTATTTTATTGACAGTTATGTATACCAACTTTTAAAAACATAAGAGCACTACTGCTTTTATAGACTCAAATTGAAAACACTAATGACTCAAATTCGAAAAAAGTTGTAAAACTACAGTTTTTTGGTTACTTCCAAATAATCTTAAAGTGGTTCAATAGAGAAGAAAGTATATTAGGCCACTTTGTCTTCTAATTTAAACCACTGAACCACTTTTCAAATTACTCTCGGTTTGATGTAATTGTTTAATTGACAGTTATGTATACCAACTTTTAAAAACATAAAGGCACTACTGCTTTTATAGACTCAAATTGAAAACACTAAAAACTCAAATTCGAAAAAAGTTGTAAAACTACAGTTTTTTGGTTACCTCCAAATAATCTTAAAGTGGTTCAATAGAGAAGAAATTATATTAAGCCACTTTGTCTTCTAATTTAAACCATTGAACCACTTTTCAAACTACTCTCGGTTTAACGTAATTATTTAATTGACAGTTATGTATACCAACTTTTAAAAACATAAGAGCACTACTGCTTTTATAGATATCTATAAACGGCTCAAATTAAAAACACTAAAGACTCAAATTCAAAAAAAATTGTAAAACTACAGTTTTTTGGTTACCTCCAAATAATCTTAAAGCGGTTCAATATTAAGCCACTTTGTCTTCTAATTTAAACCACTGAACCACTTTTCAAATTACTCTCGGTTTGATGTAATTATTTTTTTGACAGTTATGTATACCAACTTTTAAAAACATAAGAGCACTACTGCTTTTATAGACTCAAATTGAAAACACTAAAAACTCAAATTCGAAAAAAGTTGTAAAACTACAGTTTTTTGGTTACTTCCAAATAATCTTAAAGCGGTTCAATATTAAGCCACTTTGTCTTCTAATTTAAACCATTGAACCACTTTTTAAACTACTCTCGGTTTGACTTAGTTATTTTATTGACAGTTATGTATACCAACTTTTAAAAACAAAAGAGCACTACTGCTTTTATAGACTCAAATTGAAAACACTAAAAACTCAAATTCGAAAAAAGTTGTAAAACTACAGTTTTTTTGGTTACCTTCAAATAATCTTAAAGTGGTTCAATATAGAAGAAACTATATTAATCCACTTTGTCTTCTAATTTAAACCACTGAATCACTTTTTAAACTACTCTCGGTTTGACGTAATTATTTTATTGACAGTTATGTATACCAACTTTTAAAAACATAAGAGCACTACTGACTTTATAGACTCAAATTGAAAACACTAAACACTAAAATTCGAAAAAAGTTGTAAAACTACAGTTTTTTTGGTCACCTCCAAATAATCTTAAAGTGGTTCAATAGAGAAGAAACTATATTAGGTCACTTTGTCTTCTAATTTAAACCATTGAACCACTTTTCAAACTACTCTCCGTTTGACGTAATTATTTTTTTGACAGTTATGTATACCAACTTTTAAAAACATAAGAGCACTAGTGGTTTTATAGACTCAAATTGAAAACACTAAAGACTCAAATTCGAAAAAAGTTGTAAAACTACAGTTTTTTGGTTACTTCCAAATAATCTTAAAGTGGTTTAATAGAGAAAAAACTATATTAAGCCACTTTGTCTTCTAATTTAAACCACTGAACCACTTTTCAAACTACTCTCGGTCTGACGTAACTATTTTATTGACAGTTATGTATACCAACTTTTAAAAACATAAAAGCACTACTGCTTTTATAGACTCAAATTGAAAACACTAAAGACTCAAATTCGAAAAAAGTTGTAAAACTACAGTTTTTTGGTTACTTCCAAATAATCTTAAAGTGGTTCAATATTAAGCCACTTTGTCTTCTAACTTAAACCATTGAACCACTTTTCAAACTACTCTCCGTTTGACGTAATTATTTTTTTGACAGTTATGTATACCAACCTTTAAAAACATAAAAGCACTACTGCTTTTATAGGCTCAAATTGAAAACACTAAAAACTCAAATTCGAAAAAGTTGTAAAACTACAGTTTTTTGGATACCTCCAAATAATCTTAAAGTGGTTCAATAGAGAAGGAACTATATTAAGCCACTTTGTGTTCTAATTTAAACCATTAAACCACTTTTCAAACTATTCTCGGTTTAACGTAATTATTTTATTGACAGTTATGTATACCAACTTTTAAAAACATAAAAGCACTACTGCTTTTATAGACTCCAATTGAAAACACTAAAAACTCAAATTCGATAATAGTTGTAAAACTACAGTTTTTTGGTTACTTCCAAATAATCTTAAAGTGGTTCAATAGTGAAGAAACGATATTAAGCCACTTTGTCTTCTAATTTAAACCATTGAACCACTTTTCAAACTATTCTCGGATTGACGTAATTATTTTTTTGACAGTTATGTATACCAACTTTTAAAAACATAAGAGCACTACTGCTTTTATAGACTCAAATTGAAAACACTAAAGACTCAAATTCAAAAAAAGTTGTAAAACTACAGTTTTTTGGTTACCTCCAAATAATCTTAAAGCGGTTCAATATTAAGCCACTTTGTCTTCTAATTTAAACCATTGAACCACTTATCAAACAACTCTCGGTTTGACGTAATTATTTTTTTGACAGTTATATATACCAACTTTTAAAAACATAAGAGCACTACTGCTTTTATAGACTCAAATTGAAAACACTAAAGACTCAAATTCG
The DNA here is from genome assembly GCA_947359425.1 of Lagria hirta. Lineage (NCBI taxonomy): Eukaryota > Metazoa > Arthropoda > Insecta > Coleoptera > Tenebrionidae > Lagria > Lagria hirta. The sequence continues at coordinate 22,003,441 of OX375802.1, forward strand.
ATAAAAGTTGTAACACTACAGTTTTTTTGGATACCTTCAAATAATCTTAAAGTGGTTCAATAGTGAAGAAACTATATTAAGCTACTTTGTCTTCTAATTTAAACCACTGAACCACTTTTCAAACTACTCTCGGTTTGACGTAATTATTTTTTTGACAGTTATCTGTACCAACTTTTAAAAACATAAGAACACTACTGCTTTCATAGACTCAAATTGAAAACACTAAAAATTCAAATTCGAAAAAAGTTGTAAAACTACAGTTTTTTGGTTACTTCCAAATAATCTTAAAGTGGTTCAATAGAGAAGAAACTCTATTAAGCCACTTTGTCTTCTAATTTAAACCACTGAACCACTTTTCAAGCTACTCTCGGTCTAACGTAATTATTTTTTTGACAGTTATGTATACCAACTTTTAAAAACATAAAAGCACTACTGCTTTTATAGACTCAAATTGAAAACACTAATGACTCAAATTCGAAAAAAGTTGTAAACCTACAGTTTTTTGGTTACTTTCAAATAATCTTAAAGTGGTTCAATGGAGAAGAAACTCTATTAAGCCACTTTGTCTTTTAATTTAAACCACTAAACCACTTTTCAAACTACTCTCGGTCTGACGTAATTATTTTATTGTCAGTTATGTATACCAACTTTTAAAAACATAAGAGCACTACTGCTTTTATAGACTCAAATTGAAAACACTATAAACTCAAATTCGAAAAAAGTTGTAAAACTACTGTTTTTTGGTTACAATGTCTAATGATTTTAAATCTATTTCCAGGATTGAAAAAGTGTCAAATTTGCGTGTTTTTGAAGCTTTAGCCCGCAATACTTCAATTATGGACAAAATAACATCATTTGCAGTGCAGCTAGGTCTATTAGCTCTCTTCCAAGAGCTTGATATAGAAATTGAGGCGGTTTATGGCGATGGTTTGGGGAAATTAATTGCAGGATATTACTATAATCTAGTAACACTAGAAGAAGCAATTGCTAGGGCACTGGAAAGTGCAAGAATAAAAACGCCGAAGGAATTGGATAGTATTTTCGATCTTATAACCGACTTACGCTTTCCGCTGGAAAAAAAATGTATGAAACAAATTGCTGAAACTGGAAGAGAAAGAGATTTAGCAAAAATCGCCAAAAAGACAATTGCAATTAATGTTTCGGATACGCCACTGAGTGCTAATGACGTCAAAATAACGGATTTGCAGTCGTTTTTGATAGTTTTGGGAAAGTAAGATCTTTACATTTTAAATTTTGAGTCAAACTGAGCATTTTTGAAATTTTGTTATTATTTATATTTGTTTATTATCGTAGTTTTATAGTTGTAGTAGTGTCACATGTACACAAAAGGGGGCTGTTTCTAGCGCTAGACTAACTTTCTAACCTACAAAACTAGTACGGATTGCCAAAGTATCAAAAATTTAAAAATCAGACCAAATTATAGATCAGAAGTATCAGAAGAAAAACAAAAATATAGTAAAACTGGCTCAGCAAAAAACAGATAAAAGAAGAAATAGAATAAATTAAATTCACATAGGAATAGCAAAAGAAATAAACAAAAGCAAAAAAGTATCTGTAATAATACATAAAAAAAATTACAAAATGGGAGAAAAAACAATAACAATCGTTGAAGTCTACGCCACTAGAACAAAAGAAGAAAGCAAAAACAATTTCGAAACAAAATTAAAATAATTTTTGGTCACTGAGTCACGACATTGATCTCAACAAAAGAGTAAAAAAACAAAATAATAGTAGTCAAACTGTTGGTAAATACAGAGAAGGAAACTAAGAAAATACTGAAAAATTTAGACAATTGATGCCAACTGAAAATAAGTAACACCTACTTTCCACATAATACCAACACTTAAAAAATTTGATGTCAATAAAAACCAACCATCTAATGGTACAACAACAAATTAAGCCAAAGAAAAAAAATACATTTATTAAATAAAAGAGCAACAACTAAACAAAAAAATTTTCGTTTTTAGTAATAAAATAATGTTTTGTTTTTTTAGAAACAAAACAACAAATTTAAAAAGGTTTTTAGAAAAACTAACAGAAATAAAGAGCAAAAAAGAAGAAACAACTATCGAAGAAAAAAAAACTAATAAGAGAAACAAAATAGATGAGAAAAACAAATTATTCAAAAAGTTCTACAAAAATTAGAAGATTAATTTGTTGAAAGAAGAGTATGTTGCATTTTTGAAAACTGTCTTTCTATGAATCAAGTCTGATCAAATCTTTTGTAATTTGATCAGCAATAGTTTCCCAAAAAGAGTTTCCAACAGCTTTTTCTAACAATTTTGTCAAAAAAAACCATATTGGCTTTTTGGAAACTGCAGATCACATGTTTTTGTGATCTTTCCATGAATCAAGTCTGATCAAATCTTTTGCAATTTGATCAGCAATAGTTTCTAAAAAGCGTTTCCACCAGCTTCTTCTAGATCTACAAGAATTAGAAGAACAATTTTGTCAGAAGAAAACTATGTTGCCTATTAAGAAACTGCAGATTACAACTTTTTGTAATCTTTCAGTGAATCAAGTCTGATCAAATTTTTTGTAATTTGATCAGCAAGAGTTTCTAAAAAGTGTTTCCAACTGTTTTTTCTAACTCTATTGTAGAAAAAAAACAATATTGACTTTCTGGAAACTACAGATGACGAGTTTTTTGGATCTTTCTATAAACCAAGTCTGATAAAATCTTTTGTGCAATTTGATCAGGAATAGTTTCTAAAAAGCCTTTTCGACAGCTTCTTCTAACTCTACAAAAGTTAGAAAAAAAATTTGTCGGAAGAAAACTATTTGCTCTTTTTGGAAACTGCAGATCGCGATTACAAGTTTTTGTAATCTTTCCATAAATCAAATCTAATCAAGTCTTTTGTAATTTGATCAGCAATAGTATCCAAAAGCGTTTCCAACAGCTTCTTCTAGCTCTACAAGAACTAGAGAAAAATTTGATCGAGCAAAAATCATGTTGCTTTTTTGAAAACTGTAGATCACGATCACAAGTTTTCATGATTCAAGTGTGATCAAATCTTTTGCAATTTGATCAGCTATAATTTCTAAAAAGTGTTTCCAACAGCTTCCTCTAACTCTACAAGAATTAGAAAACAATTTTGTGATCTTTCCATGAATCAAGTCTGATCAAATATCTTGCAATTTGATCAGCAGTAGTTTCTAAGAAATGATTTCAACCGTTTTTCTAACTTTATTGTAGAAAAAAACAATTTTGACTTTCTGGAAACTGCAAATGACAAGTTTTTTTGATCTTTCCATAAACCAAGTCTGATCAAATCTTTCGCAACTTGATCAGCAATAGTTTCTAAAACGCGTTTTCAACAGCTTCTACTAACTTCACAAAAATTAAAAACAATTTTGTCAGAAGAAAACTATGTTTCTTATTTAGAAGCTGCAGATCACAACGTTTTGTCATCTTTCGGTGCATCAAGTTTGATCAATCTTTTGTAATTTGATCGCTATAGTTTCTAAAAAGCGTTTTCAACAGCTTTTTCTAACTCTACAAGAATTAGAAAGCAATTTTCTTAGACAAAAATTATGTTGTGTTTTTGGCAACTGCAGATCACGATCACAAGTTTTAGTGATCTTCCAATGAATCAAGTCTGGTCAAATCTTTTACAATTTGATCAGCAATAGTTTCTAAAAAAATTTTTCAACAGTTTTTTCTAGGTCTACAAGAGTTCGACATAATTTTTGCTAAAAGAAGACTATGTTGCTTTTTAAGAAACTGCAGATCACAAGTTTTTGTGATCTTTTGTGAATCAAGTCTGATCAAATTTTTATAATTTGATTGACAAACGTTTCTAAAAAGCGTTTCTAACAGTTTTTTCTAATTCTACAAAAATTAGAAAACAATTTTGGCGGAAGAAAACAATGTTGCCTATTTGGAAGGTGCTGATCACAACTTTTTGTGATCTTTTGTAAATCAAGTCTGATCAAATCTTTTGCAATTTGATCAGCAATAGTTTCTAAAAAGCTTTTCCGACAGCTGCTTCTAACTCTACAAGAAACAGAAAACAATTTTGTGAGAAGAAAACTATATTGCTTTTTTGGAAATTGCAGATCACAAGTTTTTGTGATCTTTTGTAAATCAAGTCTGATCAAATCTTCTGCAATTTGATCAGCAATAGTTTCTAAAAAGCGTTTCCAACAGCTCCTTCTAGCTCTACAAGAGTTAAAAAACAATTTTGTCAGAAGAAAACTATGTTGCCTCTTTGGAAACTGCGGATCACAACTTTTGGTGATCTTTCCATGAATCAAGTGTGATCAAATCTTTTGCACTTTGATCACCAATAGCATCCAAAAGCTTTTCCGTCAGCTTTTTCCATGTTGGATTTTTGGAAAATGCTTTCCAAGATAAAACCACACATAGTTTGACTTAGTTTGACTCGATTTTGAACTCAATAGGTATAATAATCCTACCCCAAATTTCAGTTTATACAACCAAGGATTCAACATATCCTACGAGAAATTGTACAAAAAATTCGAATATCCGGTGAGTCGGGGCACACCAACAATCTCCCCTTTGATCAAATGGGACCACAAAACTGCCTGGAGGACGTTCAAATTCACATCATTTTCTGCCAAATTTGCGGAGCACTCACAAGTTACCTTGTCATATTTTGATGATGAGTTCAAGTTTATAGCAGGCCATGTGATAGATGGACGGAATCTGGTACCAGCCACACTGTATCTGTACCATGTGTGGTACGAATTCTGTAACCTATTCTGTAAGCAGGTTTCCAACTGCCCCGTCGTGATAGAAAATTGCAAATTTGTCAGAGCGGCTCTTATGTCGCCGAATGGAATAACGTCATATTACGTTTCGTTGCAAGAAACTACTGGGAATTTTGAGATTTTGCAAAACCAAATTCTGCTAGTGAAAGGAAATATTAGATTTCTGAATAAAACTGTATCTAGTAACAAAACAAAAGAAAGAGTATATAATTCTGAAAATATGTTACAACAGGATGAGATTTATAAAGAACTATATCTACGCGGATATAATTACACGTAAGTTTTATGTTGTTTTATAAAGCAAATAACTTTGTGTTTAGTGGTGTTTTCAAAGGATTAAGTCAATGTAATATTGACGCAACATATGGCTTGGTAAGATGGGAAGACAACTGGTCTGCTTTTATGGATAAGATGCTTCAAATAAAAATTTTACAAGCGGACACTAGACTGCTTTTTGTTCCTGTAGCTATAGAGAGGATAGTAATAGATCCAATTGAACATTTAAAAACAGTAGCCAATCTTAAGATGCAAAACAACGATAAAGAACTACTGATGCCAGTTTATGCGGATCTTGAAACTAACGTAATCAGGTAAGGAAACCTAATAATGTAAGCAAAAGCTCTTTTCTAGCCGCCAGCTAGCGTGATCGGTACAATACCCAGTGAACCTGTGTTCATTACTATTATCATTGGTTGTTTAGGTTTTTAGAACCGCTTGTAGAACTGTTTCTCTCTATGTCTAGAACTTTTCAGACAAAACATACGGTATGTTTTGTCAAAAGTTATGCAAACTAAATCTTAAAAAACCCCATATCTGACGTTAGAAAACTTAAAAATCTTTGGTTCCAAAAAAAAGACCAAAAGCAAAGTAAGATCTGGGGAGAAACAGAGTGAATGTGAAAGAAAATGTGTGACAGTATGAGAAAAAAAAGAGTAGACGAATGGCTGGTGAGAAAGATAGAAGAGCTATACGTAAAGACCAAAAGCAAAGTAAGATCTAGAGAGAAAGAGAGTGAATGTGAAAGAAAATGTGTGAAAATATCAGAAAAAGAAGAGTAGACCAATGGCTGGTGACAAAGATAAAAGAAATATACGTAAAGACCAAAAGCAAAGTAAGATCTTGAGAGAAAGAGTGTGAATGTGAAAGAAAATGTGTGAAAGTATGAGAAAAATAGAAGTAAACAAATGTCTGGTGAGAAAGATAGAAGAGCTATACGTAAAGACCAAAAGCAAAGTAAGATTTAGAAAAAAAGAGAGTGAATGTGAAAGAAAATGTGTGAAAGTATGAGAAAAATAAAAGTAAACAAATGTCTGGTGAGAAAGGTAGAAGAGCTATACGTAAAGACCAAAAGCAAAGTAAGATCTAGAGAGAAAGAAAGTGAATGTGAAAGAAAATGTGTGAAAATATCAGAAATAGAAGAGTAGACCAATGGCTGGTGACAAAGATAAAAGAAATATACGTAAAGACCAAAAGCAAAATAAGATCTAGAGAAGAAAAGAGTGAATGTGACAGAAAATGTGTGAAAGTATGAAAAAAAAAGGAGTAGACGAATCGCTGGTGAGAATGGTAGAAGAGCTATACATAATGACTAAAAGAAAAGTAAGATCTAGAGAGAAAGAGAGTGAATGTGAAAGAAAATGTGTGACAGTATGAGAAAAATAGAAGTAAACAAATGTCTGGTGAGGAAGGTAGAAGAGCTATACGTAAAGACAAAAAGCAAAGTAAGATCTAGAAAGAAAGAGAGTGAATGTGAAAGAAAATGTGTGAAAATATCAGAAAAAGAAGAGTAGACCAATGGCTGGTGACAAAGATAAAAGAAATATACGTAAAGACCAAAAGCAAAGTAAGATCTAGAGAGAAAGAGAGTGAATGTGAAAGAAAAGAAAATGAATACAGAGATGAATGAGAGAAAGAAATATCACAGAAGAAATGAATATGCGAGAAAAGAAGTGGGAAGATTAAGAACAGAAGACAAGTGGATGAACAAAGAGACACACGAATGTAGATAAGCAAGAAAGAAAAGAAAGAATCAATGAGTCCAGCTATAACAGAGAAAACCCTGGTGTACCTAAGAAAAAAAAAGATAATAGCAAGGCTCAGGTGCGAAAATAAAGAGAGAGAGAGAATAGGTATTAGGCGGAAAATAAAGAGAGACTGTGTAGGATGTGTTATGAGACAAGAGAGACAATACAGCACATGTGGAATAAATGCAATAAGATGAGAGAGAGAGATGAAGCAAAAAGAGAAGAAGTACTGAAAGAAAATGGAAAAAAGACAAAGTGGATGAAAGAGGTATAGGAGAAAAAAGAAACAAGGACAGAAGAAGAGAACAGAAAGGAAGAACAGGGAGGATAGGATATAAACATTTTGTATAATTGTGTAGCAATGTAGATATTTTAAGCCTGTATATTAAATGATGCACGTTTTGCACGAGTTGCGACACGAGCCGAAGGCGGGTTTAAAATATGTATTTGGTTACATTTACTTTGTTTTAGATCTGGAGGAATTACTATAAGCGGTCTTGAAGTGAAATCAATAGCCAGAAAGCGACAACCACTTAAGCCTGTTTTAGAAAAAAATGAGTTTGTTCCAAACAACGGCAAAATGGCCTTAGCAGAGATTATGCGTGTGAATACGCAAATAATTTTGGAAAATAGCTTAGAAAGTAACTTTAAAGCTGTTGAGCTGTTGGAGGCTGATGATATAGAGCCCAGCTCGGAATATTTATTACCAATAATAAATAATGTTTTGAGTGACATACCTGTTGTTAATCCATTGTTAACAATATCTTCAAAAGCAAATCACGTGGACATACCTGGAATAAAAATAGAGCCCGTTAATATTAATGTTGGCAACAATTTCTTACTGATTGGTAAGTGTTTAAATCTTCTGCAAATAAAATAGAAAATTTGAATGTTTCTTTCTCTGCGCGAGCAGAGGAAAGTCAGTAGATTTAATCTACACCACTGGTGAGGTAAGACTGCCCACTTAGTTTATTATCGAGAAAGAAACCGGATCGGAACGCCCATTTAGCGTTCGCCCAATCCGGTTGCTAGCGCAGCGGAAGATGGCCGCTATGACATGGGTGGGAACATTTGCCTCAAGCTTTGATTGGTTCCAACTCCCGCTAGGTGCAAATCTTACTTATCTCAACTCTACTTAACTTTATTACTATTTGTTCTAATTCTTGATAATTTGAATTAGTCTATAAGTTAGCCATATACCTTTTACTACCTACTTAGTTTATTATCGAGAAAGAAACCAAATCGGAACGCCCATTTGGCGTTCGCCCAATCCGGTTGCTAGCGCAGCGGAAGATGGTGGCTATAACATGGGTGGGAACATTCGCCTCGAGCTTTGATTGGTTCCAACTCCCGCTAGGTGCAAATCTTACTTATCTCAACTCTACTTAACTTTATTACTATTTGTTCTAATTTTTGATGATTTGAAGTAGTTTATAAGTTAGCCATATACCTTTTATTTCAAAAATAATAGGCACTAGGGTAAATATAGGCTTGAATTTGTCACTCAAATCTGAATCTGTTGCAACTGACGAGTTCCAATTATTGGTTTAATAGCAAACAAATTATATAAATTGAGAACAACAAGCACAAAGTGACAAAGTTAGCTGATGTTTTTAGTTTAGTTAGTAATAGCAGAGAGTTACAATTTTGAGCTTCTGCGCATTGAGGGGCGGGCTGTCGAGACAAAACAAATGAGCTATAGAACTTATTCTTGAAAGAAAATTTTTTTGAAAAAGAATCGTTATCTTTGAAATAAAAAAAAGAGTTTCTTTCTCTGGGAGAGCAAAGGAAAGTAAGTAGGTTTAATCTACACCACTGGTGAGGTAAGACTGCCTACTTAGTTTATTATCGAGAATGAACCCGGATCGGAACGCCCATTTGGCGTTCGCCCAATCCGGTTGCTAGCGCAGCGGAAGATGGCGGCTATGACATGGGTAGAAACATTCGCCTCGAGCTTTGATTGGTTCCAACTCCCGCTAGGTGCAGATCTTACTTACCTTAACTCTACTTAACTTTATTACTATCTGTTCTAATTTTTGATGCGGGAAATTAGTCTATAAGTTAGCCATCTACCTATTATAAAGTAATAGGCGCTTGGTTAAATATAGGCTTAAATTTGTCGCTCAAATCTGAATCTGTTGCGACTGGCTGAGGAGTTCCAATAAGAACGAAACATGTCCAAATTTGCAGATATAATTTGAATAAATTTGCCTTGATTTTTTAGACGGTTTTATTTATTTTTACTTTTATTCCAGCCGGAACCCATCTTTTACATAAATGTGATTATCAAGCACTGCTCGATTCTCTGTGTGATAACGGCTATCTTATAACAAGAGAACCATCCGATTTTGAGCTGGAAGACCGCTGGTCGGAAGTAGAACTGTTCACTGAGTACCGCACAGAAAAAGAAAAAATTTTGCTGCTAAAAAAGCGCCAAAAAAAAACTTCTTCAAACGAGTACATTCTAATTAACGAAGAATATGATTGGATATCGCGCTTGCAGAATGTTTTAACCAAAACCAATAATGGCGTAGTACTTTACGCTTATAATAGCAAGCCGAATGGAGTTCTAGGATTGGTCAACTGCCTCAGAAGAGAACCGCAGGGAAATAGAATAAAGTGTTTCTTTTTTATGGATGAAATTCTCGATTTTGAGCTAAAAGCGCAAGATACCGAAATGGCCGTTAATGTTTTCAAAAATAATCAAAGAGGTACCTACAGGCATCTTTTATTGGATTGTAAGAATGAAGTAGAAACAAAGCATTGTTTGGTAAATAATAGTACCATGGGGGATCTATCATCGTTAGAATGGTTTGAAGGGCCTCTTACATTGGAAACCCATATACCTAAAGATCAGACTTTAATTTTTGTAAGTGCGCTTCTTTACCAGACCTACAGATCAACTAATTTGTCTTTTAGGTCTATTGTGCCAGTTTAAACTTCAAAGATATAATGGCAGCATCTGCAAGAGTAGGACCCGAGATTTTCACAACTGACCGATTGGCACAAAACTTTTTGCTAGGTTTTGAGTACTCTGGAACTGATAGGCAGTGAGTATACTTATTTATGGTACTTTTCTCAGCCTTCTAGTTTGAGAATTCACTGACTTTTGGCCTGGCCATGTCTTTTAAACATACACGTCAAACGTCAATCAGATCTATCACAGAGAAGTTGCTTGGCGTTGTCAAAAAGTTGTCTCGTCTATGGTCCACAAGTGGATTACGGAATTTCGTTGCGGTCGTACCAGCAGTACTGGTGTCTTGAGTCCTAAACGCCTAAATAAAATCATGATCTTGTACTATACTATTATCAAGTTAAAGACAGTTAAAGTGGAGGTAAACAATAATGTTTGCCTAGCCAGCCAATGAACGCACTTTCTGCTAGGTTATGTTATAATTCAACCAATAGAAACGCCAATGATCTTCAAGCACGTGATCTACATGCGTTTTGTCTTGTTTACATCTATTTTGCCTTTAACTTGGAAATACTATGAAAGATCATAAATTCTTGTCAAGATGCAAGATAACATGCAAGCAGCCCCTTATTGAATTGCGATCAATTTGATCTATTGCTCCTAAATCCTACGCTCATTGCTTCTTTAGACATTCTAGGCTTTTTGCAAAACTATCTTTTGCAAACTGCAGATCTCACTGTCTTCCAGACCCAGCTTTCTAAGGTGATACCTCACTAGGCAGTGCCCAGGCTTGCAATGATTGCTTTTTTTGCGTTCTCTGTCAAATTCTGGCTTGCTTTTGCCTGAAAGTACTGGCTCTTAGTAGCCCATTTTGGGTGCCAATTTCCAAATTTGTTAATCCACAGAACGGTTCTGGCCTATTGGGGAGCTTCCGCAGGCCTGACCTGGCACTCAGATTAGGGCAATCTTGTTGCCCAGTGCCAGGTTTTGGAGAGACTATCTGCATTCTCAGACCATTCGGGATCTAGTGTTATTTGTACTGACAGCTTCTATGGCCGCTTGGCTGTCAGACAGAATATAGATCTTCTTCCTTTTAATACAACTTTGCAGCCATTTTTGAGCTGATAGATCTACAGCAAGTGCCTTGGCTTGCATAGGATGGGCTACCTAGGCCTATTGTTGCCGAATATTTTGAACAATAGAACACTGCCTGTTTTTGTTTTGCTTTTGTTTCATTTGTGTACCCGATGAACAAGCTTACGCCAACTTGTGCAATTTGACTTCAAGCCACATGACGGTCAGTAAAGTCATGGCAGTAAAAAACCTGGCTGCAGATAGTCCAGTATTTTGACTTGACCTGTTTGGTCTACTGATTTGAATTTCTGCGCTTCGCATCTTCTGGGATTAAGATGATGTAATTTTCATAGATCACGTAGAGAAAGAAAAAGTAAAACTAGGGCTTTATTATGCTTTTTTTCTTGGACGAATTTTATAACAAATTTATAAAAAAACGATCGTACTTGGCCAAAAAAAAAAGCGAATTGCGGTACCAACTACTTTCGCATCCGGTTTATCTTCCAGATTTGGCTTCTTTTTTTCCTTAAGAGACTTAAATCGAAAAGCGAATTGCGGTACCAACTACATTCTTATCCGGTTTATCTTCCAGATTTGGCTTCTTTTTTTTCCCTAAGAGAGTTAGATCGAAAAGCGAATTGCGGTACCAACTACATTCTCATCCGGTTTATCTTCCAGATTTGGCTTTTTTTTTTCCTTAAGAGACTTAGATCGCAGTACCAACTACTTTCTCATCCGGTTTATCTTCCAGATTTGGCTTCTTTTTTTCCTTAAGAGACTTAGATCGAAAAGCGAATTGCGGTACCAACTACATTCTCATCTGGTTTATCTTCCAGATTTGGCTTCTTTTTTTCCTTAAGAGACTTAGATCGCAGTACCAACTACTTTCTCATCCGGTTTATCTTCCAGATTTGGCTTCTTTTTTTCCTTAAGAGACTTAAATCGAAAAGCGAATTGCGGTACCAACTACATTCTTATCCGGTTTATCTTCCAGATTTGGCTTCTTTTTTTTCCCTAAGAGAGTTAGATCGAAAAGCGAATTGCGGTACCAACTACATTCTCATCCGGTTTATCTTCCAGATTTGGCTTTTTTTTTTCCTTAAGAGACTTAGATCGCAGTACCAACTACTTTCTCATCCGGTTTATCTTCCAGATTTGGCTTCTTTTTTTCCTTAAGAGACTTAGATCGAAAAGCGAATTGCGGTACCAACTACATTCTCATCTGGTTTATCTTCCAGATTTGGCTTCTTTTTTTCCTTAAGAGACTTAGATCGCAGTACCAACTACTTTCTCATCCGGTTTATCTTCCAGATTTGGCTTCTTTTTTTCCTTAAGAGACTTAGATCGAAAAGCGAATTGCGGTACCAACTACATTCTCATCTGGTTTGTCTTCCAGATTTGGCTTTTTTTTTCCTTAAGAGACTTAGATCGCAGTACCAACTACTTTCTCATCCGGTTTATCTTCCAGATTTGGCTTCTTTTTTTCCTTAAGAGACTTAGATCGAAAAGCGAATTGCGGTACCAACTACATTCTCATCTGGTTTATCTTCCAGATTTGGCTTTTTTTTTTCCTTAAGAGACTTAGATCGCAGTACCAACTACTTTCTCATCCGGTTTATCTTCCAGATTTGGCTTCTTTTTTTCCTTAAGAGACTTAAATTGAAAAGCGAATTGCAGTACCAACTACATTCTCCTCCGGTTTATCTCCCAGATTTGGCTTCTTTTTTTCCTTAAGAGACTTAAATTGAAAAGCAAGTTGCGGTACCAACTACATTCTCATCCGGTTTATCTTCCAGATTTGGCTTCTTTTTTTTCTTAAGAGACTTAGATCGCAGTACCAACTACTTTATCATCCGGTTTATCTTCCAGATTTGGCTTCTTTTTTTCCTTAAGAGACTTAAATTGAAAAGCGAATTGCAGTACCAATTACATTCTCCTCCAGTTTATCTTCCAGATTTGGCTTCTTTTTTTCCTTAAGAGACTTAGATCGCAGTACCAACTACTTTCTCATCCGGTTTATCTCCCAGATTTGGCTTCTTTTTTTCCTTAAGAGACTTAGATTGAAAAGCGAATTGCGGTACCAACTACATTCTCATCCGGTTTATCTTCCAGATTTGGCTTCTTTTTTTCCTTAAGAGACTTAGATCGCAGTACCAACTACTTTCTCATCCGGTTTATCTTCCAGATTTGGCTTCTTTTTTTCCTTAAGAGACTTAAATCGAAAAGCGAATTGCGGTACCAACTACATTCTCATCTGGTTTATCTTTCAGATTTGGCTTCTTTTTTTCCTTAAGAGACTTAGATCGCAGTACCAACTACTTTCTCATCCGGTTTATCTTCCAGATTTGGCTTCTTTTTTTCCTTAAGAGACTTAGATCGAAAAGCGAATTGCGGTACCAACTACATTCTCATCTGGTTTATCTTCCAGATTTGGCTTTTTTTTTTCCTTAAGAGACTTAGATCGCAGTACCAACTACTTTCTCATCCGGTTTATCTCCCAGATTTGGCTTCTTTTTTTCCTTAAGAGACTTAAATTGAAAAGCGAATTGCGGTACCAACTACATTCTCATCCGGTTTATCTTCCAGATTTGGCTTCTTTTTTTCCTTAAGAGACTTAAATCGAAAAGCGAATTGCGGTACCAACTACATTCTTATCCGGTCTATCTTCCAGATTTGGCTTCTTTTTTTCCTTAAGAGACTTAGATCGCAGTACCAACTACTTTCTCATCCGGTTTATCTTCCAGATTTGGCTTCTTTTTTTCCTTAAGAGACTTAAATTGAAAAGCGAATTGCAGTACCAACTACATTCTCCTCCGGTTTATCTCCCAGATTTGGCTTTTTTTTTTCCTTAAGAGACTTAAATTGAAAAGCGAGTTGCGGTACCAACTACATTCTCATCCGGTTTATCTTCCAGATTTGGCTTCTTTTTTTCCTTAAGAGACTTAAATCGAAAAGCGAATTGCGGTACCAACTACATTCTCATCTGGTTTATCTTCCAGATTTGGCTTTTTTTTTCCTTAAGAGACTTAGATCGCAGTACCAACTACTTTCTCATCCGGTTTATCTTCCAGATTTGGCTTCTTTTTTTCTTTAAGAGACTTAGATCGGTGGGAAAAAATTGGGGTAAGATCAAGAGATCATAACCAAATAGCTATTTTGCAGAGATGGGTTAAGTGTCATACCCTTGTAATTGTGCTTAATTTTTAGAGGAAGAAAAATAGGAGGCTTGATTTCTCCTCCAGCATTATCCACAATGCTGATTGGCAATAAGCATTCTATGTGGTACTTCGACGATAGCTGGAGCTTTGAGCAAATTTGCAGTATTCCAGTTGTTTACGCCACAGTTATCTACAGCTTGTTCATGGTAAGATTTTTTTTGTTTTTTTGATATTGCTCTACTTACGTTTTTAGATTGCCAAAATGAAACCAAAAACTTCAATTTTGATACACTCTGGAGCCGGTGGCGTCGGCTTGAGTGCAATAAATGTCTGCCAACACTTTGACTGTGATATTTTTGTAACAGTAGGCACGCAAGAGAAACGGCATTATATCAGGGAAAACTATCCTAGCATTAAAGGTACGAACACTTCAATTTTGAATAGTTTAAGATTTGGTCCGGTGAGCTGAATGCTATAGTACCACTTGCTAGAACGGTTTTAGCAAAAATTTGGTCCGGTGAGCTAAATCCTATAGTTAGTACCAATTGCCAGAACGGTTTTAGCAAAAATTTGGTCCGGTGAGCTAAATGCTATAGTTAGTACCAATTGCCAGAACGGTTTTAGCAAAAATTTGGTCCGGTGAGCTAAATGCTATAGTTAGTACCAATTGCCAGAACGGTTTTAGCAAAAATTTGGTCCGGTGAGCTAAATGCTATAGTTAGTACCAATTGCTAGAACGGTTTTAGCAAAAATTTGGTCCGGTGAGCTAAATGCTATAGTTAGTACCAATTGCTAGAACGCTTTTAGCAAAAATTTGGTCCGGTGAGCTAAATGCTATAGTTAGTACCAATTGCTAGAACGGTTTTAGCAAAAGGTAGTACTAGTCCAAGTAAACTTGAGCAATAAAAACTTGTATAGATTAGACCTAAGTCAAAAATCTGGCTTCGGTAGTCAGGTGGCTAACGATAGTCCGTTCGGAATCAATTCGTGGGTTTAAGTACCACCCAGGCGAGAGTTTTCTCCTACAAAGAAGATAACTTTCGTCTGGCTATGAGTGTTTGTATGTTTGTAAACCTAGGGAGATTTTAGATTACATAAGAATGATCAACAAATGATTATTCTATTTTTATTTATATCATAGACAGCCATATTGGAAATTCAAGAGACACATCATTTGAAGAAATGATCAAAAGAGAAACAAAAGGTCGCGGTGTTGATATAGTGCTAAACTCCCTCACCGACGAAAAATTGCAAGCCTCCCTCCGGTGCCTGGCTCCGGGAGGCCATTTTCTGGAAATTGGAAAATTTGAACTAGCCAATAACACAGCTTTAAAACTCTTATGCGCCGAGAAAGGGCTCAATTACCACGGAATTATGCTGGACCAAGTGATTTATGCACAAAAAGAAACCTCTAAGGTTCTCCAAGTGTTGGTTCAGGAAGGAATTGATATTGGTTACATAAAACCGCTACCAACGATTGCTTTTAGAAGGGACGAAATTGAAAAAGCGTTTAGGTATATGACGACTGGAACGCACATTGGAAAGGTAATCGTCAAAATACGAGAGGAAAACGAAAATAAGGCGCACGCCGCAAACCAAATTTTCAAAGCTACATCAAGGTACTTAATACTTTAACTTTGATTTTGAGTATAATAATAAAAATCACTAGAAGATGACCACAATCGTGGTCATAGCATACATCAACATTACAGCAGTCCAAGCAACTCATGATGCGCGTTTGTTTGTGCGACCAATTCTCACCTTGCTTGGGCAGCTATAATGTTTGGTGAGGTACAAAACAATACAGTTATAAAACATAGACCGTAAAACATCATTTGTTTAAGATACAATTGTCACGCCGAAAAGTCATATATCATAATTGGAGGATTAGGAGGTATTGGCTTGGAATTAGCAGATTGGTTAGTTACAAGAGGCGCCAGAAAACTGGTCTTAAGTTCTAGAGCTGGCGTTCAAACTGGTTACCAAATGCAACGAATTGGGTAATTTATTCATACCAACTGAATTATAATTAATGATAGAAACGCTAATAGGTTATGGACATCATATGGAGCTACAATCACAGTAGAAACAAGTGATGTAACAACAGAAGAAGGGTGTGCTGATTTATTAACGAAAGCAAGACATTTGGGTCCTGTTGACGCAATCTTCAACTTGGCAGCTGTCTTGCGAGATTCTTTATTTGAAGACCAAACCAAAGAAATGTTCGAGATATCTCTGGCGGCAAAAGCTCAAACTACCAAGCATTTAGATAACATCACAAGGAAATTATACCAAGATCTAAGGTAAGAGATCTGAGTTTAGGCGCAACATCGCTTCTGTCGCGCTTGAGTGAATCCAAAAAATTTCTATTCAGCTTCTCTATTTTTAGAAGTTTTAAACTAAAAGTGACAAAATTAATTGTTTTAGGCATTTTGTGGTATTTTCATCTGTATCATGTGGCAGAGGAAACGCTGGCCAGTCCAACTACGGAATGGCCAATTCCATAATGGAGCGCATTTGTGAACGTCGAAAATATGATGGATTCCCAGGTTTGGCCATCCAATGGGGCGCTGTAGGCGATGTATGTTGTCATTTTCCACCAATAATTATACAGATAAAAACCAAAATCTGCCAATTTTTAGGTTGGCTTAGCCGCCAGAATGCAAAAAGAGAATAAGGAGCTTGTGATTGGCGGAACATTACAGCAAAAAATTTCTAGTTGCCTCGAAGTACTAGATACGTTTTTGAAGCAAGACAGTCCAATAGTATCTAGTATGCTGGTAGCGGTCAAAAATAATAGAAATTTGGAAAGCCTAAGCGCCGTTGATACAGTGGCACGAATTTTGGGAATAAAAGACATAAAAACCGTAAGCCAACATTCTACCTTAGCCGAATTGGGCATGGATTCAATGATGGGCACCGAATTGCTTCAAGTATTGGAAAAAGATTTTGACATTTTTATAACTACAACGGAGATGAAATCCCTAACATTAGCAAAGTACGAAATACACAGTTTTTAGTACAAGTGAAAGTGGGTGTGAACAAAAAAGAGCGCTTATCACGTTTCTATTGGTTGAAGCTAGCTGAAAGTGCGTTGATTGGCTGGCTGGACAAGCGCGTGATTTTCTTCACATCCACTTTGTCTTTATTTTCAAAATACTGTAGTCAAAAACTAATTTGTTTCAGACTGGCAGAGCTTGAAGCTAAAGAATCAAAAACTGATGATAAATTAACCAATAAAGCAAAAGAAGCAACAAACTTTTTTATACAATTTATTCCGCATAATACAGCTTCACCGACCACACCTTTACTCAAAAAAATGCAAAGTGCCATTCCAAACGAGCAAACAGCACCGATTTTGATTATTTTTCCTGGCATTGAAGGCGTCCTCAATCTTTTAGAAAATTTTGCAAAAAATGTTAACGCGCATGTCGTTGGTGTGGAATATTCAGACCCTGATTGTAATTGCTCAATACAAACCCTGGCTAACAGAATTTTTGAAGTAAATTCAAATTTATAGATAGTTTTCAATCATAATTTGACGGGCATTTGCTTTGCAGAATCTTCAACGTTACTTGGAAGCCAATAATAACATTACAATTTTCGCACATTCGTATGGGGTTTTAGTTGCAACAGAAGTCGTACATCTTCTAGAAATAAACAACAATAAAGTGAAATTTATTGCAGCTGAAGGCTCAATAAACTATTTAGTATCAGCAATGAATATTCACTTGGGAGTGGAAATATCAGAACTTCAAACACAACTTTTAATATATTTTTTAAAAGAATTTATTTCAACAGAGCTTTTAGATGAATACAAGGTAAGGAGACATTTTGTTATTAAAATATTTTAGATCTACTCTTGCTATGGAATTTTGAACGTATGCTCATACGCAGAAATGTACGACAAGCTTTGACGTTTGTCGGCAATCATAGACAATAAAAAACTTCGAGCTAAATTACACAGCAGGAGTAACAAACAAATTCATTTGGACATGTTTTGTTCGAATTGGAACTCATCAGTAACAGATTAAAACCACATTTCTGTTAAACTAAACTTAATACTTTATTTTAGGAAAAAATAATAAAATGCAAAACGTTTGAAGAACGATTGGATGTCAGTTTTGCTTTAGTTCCGTCTCATGTGGTACAAAAACTGGACAAGCGAGACGTCATCGTCATATATCAACGTCTGCAGTCTATGCTAACCTACACTTTTCCTCACAAAAAACTCAAATCTAATGTCCACCTAGTGAAAGCAAAGCAACCAATGCTGAGTTTTGAAAATGATTATGGTTTACTAGAAATTTGTGAAGAATTGAGCAGTATAACGGCAGTGGAAGGAAATCATAGTACTCTTGTAGATCACGCTGAACTTCAAAATCTTGTTAATAAAATAATCAGATAATTTTTAATAAACACATGAAAATGTACAAAGTTTTGTGATTAAAACCCTGCGATTGCGTTCACTCAGAGTTAAACCCCATTGAGTTGATTTGGGCGACAGTTACAATTGTGTTCACGCGGAATTAAACCCCATTGAGTTGATTTGGGCGACAGTAAGAAATGATTTAGCAGCAAAAATGTCACTGCGCTCTATTTAGATTCTCTCTATTAGTAAAACCACGCCAGTTTTCATGAAAACCAAGCTTTACGCTCTAAACCAAACAAAATTTGAAAAAAAATGAGGTTAAGATAAATTGCTTGTTATGTGATTAGAAGGACCCATGAAAAAAGTGGTTTATAACATAACAACAAATTAGTTTTTTTTATTCAAATGTTTTCAGGACAAAAAAATATGTCAACCGACCAAGTTAATGTCATCTGTCATTACAAAAAAACCTGCTGGTTTCTTTACCTTGATGTAAAAATTCTCTAGTAGATGGCGCCATTGTGTTAATTTGACACTGACATCTCAGAGATAAATAATACACGCAAGCAAAAAAAAAACTTTATAAAAAATAAAAGAAAATTAAGATTGAAAGAAAAGCAAGTTTTTCATCTTAATTTATATAAATGTAAACGTTGTTAGAAGCCGCGATTTTTATTTTAGTTCAAACCTTGATTTTCAAGACAGCATCCATCAAGATGGCGCCGTTGCGGTCGCCGCCATCTTGATTTAAAACTTATTTTTTTTGTTTTTCTAAAATAACTCGTTAATTTACAGTTTTAGGGCTAAAATAGATTCATTCAAAGTTGTTGGAAATTTAATTTCCTACAAGTTTGATTATAATCATTTTTACGCTAGGATTAATTTTGGCAGAAACTATCTCGACTGGGCTAAATAGCGTAAAAACGGGCAAAAATTAACCAAAATTCTAAACAATTTTTTTTTTAAATTGGCTGTAGGGAATTACTGGTGGTCTAAATTTAAAAAGTAGTAGTACCAGACTTGTTACGTCATCCGCCATCTTGAATTAAAGGTCTATTTTAATCTCTTAAATAACTCGTTTATTTTCAATTTTACACAAAAAACTATCATCACAAAATCTGTTTAAAATAAAATTTTCTACACTTTTGATTGCTATCAATTTTTTCCAAAAATTGTTTTTTTTAAATTTTTATCTAAAAAGATAGACCGAATTTTTAGTTACTAAATAGCTCGTTTATTTTCAACTTTACACAAAAAATAGTTATTACAAAAATTGTTTAGAAACAAATTTCCTACAATTTAAGTTTTTATTAATTTTTTTGTAGAATTAATATTTTACGATTTGAATTTGAGAAAAATGATTTTTGTTAATTGTCGTTGGAAATTTAATCTGTTGAAAATTTTCAAACATTAAAATGAAAAAAATTAGAAGACGCGATTTTTATTTTAGCTTAAATCTTGATTTTCAAGACAGCATTTATCAAAATGGCGCCGCTGCGGTCGCCGCCATCTTGATTTAAAGCTTATTTTTTTTGTTTTTCTAAAATAACTCGTTAATTTACAGTTTTAGGGCTAAAATAGATTCATTCAAAGTTGTTGGAAATTTAATTTCCTACAAGTTTGATTATAATCATTTTTACGCTAGGATTAATTTTGGCAGAAACTATCTCGACGGCTAAATAGCCCAGTCCAATTAGCTTAAAAAGGGACAAAAATTAACCAAAATTTTAAACAATTTTTTTTTAAATTGGCTGTAGGGAATTACTGGTGGTCTAAATTTAAAAAGTAGTAGTACCAGACTTGTTACGTCATCCGCCATCTTGAATTAAAGGTCTATTTTTATCTCTTAAATAACTCGTTTATTTTCAATTTTACACAAAAAATTATCATCACAAAATCTGTTTAAAATAAAATTTTCTACACTTTTGATCCCTATCAATTTTTTCCAAAAATTGTTTTTTTTATTTTTATCTGAAAAGATAGAACGAATTTTTAGTTATTAAATAGCTCGTTTATTTTCAACTTTACACAAAAAATAGTTATTACAAAAATTGTTTAGAAACAAATTTCCTACAATTTAAGTTCTAATTAATTTTTTTGTAGAATCAATATATTACAATTTAAATTCGAGAAAAATGATTTTTGTTGATTGTCGTTGGAAATTTAATCTGTTGAAAATTTCCAAACATTAAAATAGAAAAAATTAGAAGCCGCGATTTTTATTTTCGTTCAAACCTTGATTTTCAAGACAGCATTCATCAAGATGGCGCCGCTGCGGTCGCCGCCATCTTAATTTAAAGCTTATTTTTTTTGTTTTTCTAAAATAACTCGTTAATTTACAGTTTTAGGGCTAAAATAGATTCATTCAAAGTTGTTGGAAATTTAATTTCCTACAAGTTCGATTATTATCATTTTTACGCTAGGATTAATTTTGGCAGAAACTATCTCGACTGGGCTAAATAGCCCAGTCCAATTAGCTTAAAAACGGGCAAAAATTTACAAAAATTTTAAACAACAATTTTTTTTTCGAAATTTGTTGGTAGGAATCACTGGTATGATCTAAATTAAAAAAGTAGTGGTACCAGACTTGGTGCGTCATCTGCCATCTTGGATTAAAGGTCTATTTTGTTTCTCTTAAATAACTCGTTTATTTTCAACTTTACACAAAAAATTATCATTACAAAATCTGTTCAAAATAAAATTTTCTACACTTTTGATCCCTATCAATTTTTTCCAAAAATTGTTTTTTTTTATTTTTCTCTAAAAAGATAGAACGAATTTTTAGTTATTAAATAGTTCGTTTATTTTCAACTTTAGACAAAAAATAACCATTACAAAAGTTGTTTAGAAACAAATTTCCTACAATTTAAGTCCTAATTAATTTTTTTGTAGAATCAATATTTTACAATTTAAATTCGAGAAAAATAATTTTTGTTAATTGTCGGTCGAAATTTAATCTGTTGAAAATTTTCAAACATTAAAATAGAAAAAATTAGAAACCGCGATTTTTATTTTAGTTTAAATCTTGATTTTCAAGACAGCATCCATCAAAATGGCGCCGCTGCGGTCGCCGCCATCTTGATTTAAAGCTTATTTTTTTTGTTTTTCTAAAATAACTCGTTAATTTACAGTTTTAGGGCTAAAATAGATTCATTCAAAGTTGTTGGAAATTGAATTTCCTACAAGTTTGATTATAATTATTTTTACGCTAGGATTAATTTTGGCAGAAACTATCTCGACTGGGATAAATAGCCCAGTCCAATTAGCTTAAAAACGGGCAAAAATTAACCAAAATTCTAAACAATTTTTTTTAAATTGGCTGTAGGGAATTACTGGTGGTCTAAATTTAAAAAGTAGTAGTACCAGACTTGTTACGTCATCCGCCATCTTGAATTAAAGGTCTATTTTGATCTCTTAAATAACTCGTTTATTTTCAATTTTACACAAAAAATTATCATCACAAAACCTGTTCAAAATAAAATTTTCTACACTTTTGATCCCTATCAATTTTTTCCAAAAATTGTTTTTTTTTATTTTTCTCTAAAAAGATAGAACGAATTTTTAGTTATTAAATAGTTCGTTTATTTTCAACTTTAGACAAAAAATAGTGATTACAAAAATTGTTTAGAAACAAATTTCCTACAATTTAAGTCTTAATTAATTTTTTTGTAGAATCAATATTTTACAATTTAAATTCGAGAAAAATGATTTTTGTTGATTGTCGTTGGAAATTTAATCTGTTGAAAATTTTCAAACATTAAAATAGAAAAAATTAGAAACCGCAATTTTTATTTTAGTTTAAATCTTAATTTTTAAGACAGCATCCATTAAGATGGCGCCGCTGCAGTCGCCGCCATTTTGATTTAAAATTTAATTTTTTTGGTTTTTCTAAAATAACTCGTTTATTTACAGTTTTAGAGCTAAACTAGATTTAGTAAAAGTTGTTAGAAATTTAATTTTCTACAAGTTTGGTCATAATTATTTTTACGCTAGGATTAATTTTTGCACAATCTGTCTCGACTGGGCTAAATAGCCCAGTCCAATTAGCTCAAAAACGAGCCAAAATTTACGAAAATTTTAAACAAAAAGTCACTCGTTTGATCTAAATTCAAAAAGTAGTGGTACCAGACTTGTTGCGTCATCCGCCATCTTAGATTAAAGGTCTATTTTTATCTCTTAAATAACTCGTTTATTTTCAATTTTACACAAAAAATTATCTTCACAAAATCTGTTCAAAATAAAATTTTCTACACTTTCGGTTCCTATCAATTTTTTCCAAAAATTGTTTTTTTTTATTTTTAACTAAAAAGATAGAACGAATTTTTAGTTATTAAATAGCTCGTTTATTTTCAACTTTAGACAAAAAATAGCTATTACAAAAATTGTTTAGAAACAAATTTCCTACAATTTAAGTTCTAATTAATTTTTTTGTAGAATCAATATTTTACAATTTAAATTCGAGAAAAATGATTTTTGTTAATTGTCGTTGGAAATTTAATCTGTTGAAAATTTTCAAACCTTAAAATAGAAAAAATTAGAAGCCGCGATTATTATTTTAGATTAAATCTTGATTTTTAAGACAGCATCCATCAAGATGGCGCCGCTGCGGTCGCCGCCATCTTGATTTAAAGCTTAATTTTTTTGTTTTTCTAAAATAACTCGTTAATTTACAGTTTTAGAGCTAAAATAGATTCATTCAAAGTTGTTGGAAATTTAATTTCCTACAAGTTTAATTATAATCATTTTTACGCTAGGATTAATTTTTGCAGAATCTATCTCGAGTGGACTAGGTAAATAGTTCAGTTTGAGTTAACTCAAAAATGAGCAAAAATTAACAAAAATTGTAAACAAATTTTTTTTTTAAATTGGCTGTAGGGAAATACTGCTGGTTTAAATTTAAAAAGTAGTGGTACCAAACTTGTTACGTCATCCGCCATCTTGGATTAAAGGTCTATTTTGATCTCTTAAATAACTCGTTTATTTTCAATTTTACACAAAAAATTATCATCACAAAATCTGTTTAAAATAAAATTTTCTACACTTTCGATTCCTATAAATTTTTTCCAAAAATTGTCTTTTTTTATTTTAATCTGAAAAGATAGACCGAATTTTTAGTTACTAAATAGCTCGTCTATTTTCAACTTTAGACAAAAAATAGTTATTACAAAAATTGTTTAGAAACAAATTTCCTACAATTTAAGTTTTAATTAATTTTTTCGCAGAATCAATATTTTACGATTTTCACTCAAGAAAAGATGTTTTTTGTTTATTGTCGTTGCTAAAAAAGTTCGATAACCAAAAACTCTTTTCGGGGGAAAAAAATCGAAGATTTTTGATAGATTTGTGCCATAAAAAGCAATATTTGGGAATTATTGACTAAATAAATAGAATAAATAGTATAAGAGCTAAGGAAATTATTATGGATATTAGAAAAAAATTACATATTGACACCAATCATCACGAATGACTCATAGGCAATTTATGGATTCATAAGGTCAGATTTCAAAAACAAATCTTGCCTTCAGTAGTTCCAGAAATTCATTCAGGATTTGTCTGAGTCACTGATTATTAATTTGGCTAAGTCAACTTACACCCACTGACAGATTGATTATAACACAAAATGCATTTGATAATAGTCCAAAATTATCAGTAATTTGGCTGCACATTTTGGTAAAATGTGAATTTTTTCGGAAAATACCATAATTTCGAAAATTTGCCATTGACCATGACCAGGGGACATCTCTCTCCCACTAAAACCCAAGACCTTTCACTGGCCAATAGCAGGATTTTTACGTACACAAACACCAGAAGTAGAGGTAGAAGATCTATCTACATAAATATATAATTGTTTGGTTATATATAGTTTTAGTTTAGTAACAAAATTTGTAGAACTAGTTTTGAAAATGTCTACAACTGTAGCGTTAGCTGTGATTTTGTTGTGTTCAGGTACCATCTGTTCAAACAATTTGCCAAAAACTGGTACCATGCTCATTTTTTTAGGAGTCATCCTTGCTCAGGACCATCTTCCAGTGACTCAAGAGTGCTTGGGATGCTTGTGTGAGGCAACATCGGCTTGTGACACCTCGGGGGAGTGTTCTGGAGATGTTTGTGGACCTTTCCGAATCACTTGGGGCTATTGGGCAGATTCTGGAAAGCCCACCTTAAATAGTGAATCTTCTGAATCAAATACTGCTTATGGTAATTGCGCCCGTGACACCTACTGCTCAGCTTTAGCCGTCCAAGGATATATGCATAAATTCCAACAGGTAAGAAAGATAATCGCCACAAATCCAGTTTCAAAAAAAAAATTTTTTGCAGGATTGTAATGGTGATGGGAAAATTGATTGCGATGATTTTGCTCTGATCCACAAATTCGGAGGATATGGATGTCAGGGTGGCGCACTGCCAGGAGTTTTCGGCCAGCGGTTCCATCAATGCAAGAAATTGGTTGGCGGGAGAAAGTAAAACCCCACAGACTGAATTTTATTTAATTATTCTATTGTAACTTAAGTAATAATAATAATTCTCAATAAATATTATTTGCTACGACGTAGGCGCATTTTATTAATCATATCCTTCAAGATTCCAGTGCCATTGTAAAAAATTAATTATAGCTAAAACCCCCGCCGGCTATTATGAATTTTAAGTATTTCTATAAAAAATCTAAATTATAGCGATGTTTTCAAAGGAATTTATTAAATCTGCAGCGATACAAGGATCAAGATAAACATGGCGACCTCCGTAGTGGTTGCGTGCTGTTTTCTTCTGTTTCAATTTGTGATAAGTCAAGGTAGGTGCCCAAATTCGAAATGCCCTTATCGATTCTAATAATTAGTTTTAGAAAAAATCTATTTGGTGAATTTGGACGCCAAATGTTTACATTGTCTTTGTGTTGCTGCCACAAATTGCAACCTAACTTTGGGGTGTCCTGCGACGTACTGTGGGCCTTACAAAATTAGCAACATTTATTGGAAGGATGCAGGCCAGGTGGTGATGCCTGATGACAACAAAGACCGAGGGCAAGAAGGTAAATATTGGTCAATATTACGTTTGAAGTCATAAATATTAATTATTTGTGAAAAATGGAAACCCCGGTGTATCAAAATTAAGGAAAATTGCAAAAGCTGACATTTAGAAAACTTGTCAAAAATTTAAGCCTTGACACTTTTTATATAATTAAAAAAAAAACTTTCGATGTCCAGTCTAGGAATTACTTTATTAATAATTTTCAAGTACGTCATGCTGACGTCACAATGCAGTCAGCCGCTTCTAATAGTTTTCAGATTAGAGCAGACATTGCCTTTGATTGAAACATTGAAACAATTAAAGCTTAAATCTCATAAAATTCGTATCTGCCAAAATTCAATTTTTGTTCATATTACACAAAAACTCAACACGATATTCAGCAAGAAAGAGCAAAATTTTTCCAGAAAATCAGCAGTAGGATAATATGATACGCTTCAAGACAATCATATGTTTTTTGGGGCATATACTTTGAGCTGTCAAACTCAACCCTAAACTTTTAGAGTTTTTAAAACAGACAAAATTGAGTCTTTAATTGAAAAGCTTAGAACATTATTCATGCGTTAGTTATTTTACAGCGCTCGGTTTTATTGAAGCACTGCGCATCTAAACCTTGCGCTGTAGAATGAAACTTAACGCACTAATACTGTAAATAACTATTAAAATGTCGAAAGCACATTTTTATAAACCTAAAATTTTTGTCTTTTTTTCTACCTTTAGATCTAGTTCTAGCTTCTTTTTTTCTAAATTTTCAGCTATTGAAAATAAAGCGCTTTTATGTGTTTGAATGCCTATTTTCTAATTTCTAAGACATTTTGTCATTGTTAAAATTAAAAAATCTTGTATGAGTGAAATTTTTAGCAGTATAATTACAAAAAAAAAGTCTGGAGGTGGGAAGGAAATATTGGACAAAATTTTTACTATAGAAGATGTAAAAAGAAAGCAAAAAAGACAACGAAAAGCGAGAAAAAGGACAAGAGAGAAGAGAAATTATCACATAAGACGTGAAAGAAAAAGATAGATAGAAAAAAAGCTTGACACTAGAATTAAAATAAGAGTTAAAATTACAGTGAGCAGAAAAAAATAGAAAAAACACTAAAAGGAAAAGAAGATGAAACAGAAGATATTGAAAATTTTGGAAATATATATAAAAGGGTTGGCATAGTAGAAACGGTAGAAACATGAGTAGACAAAAAATACTGAGAAAAGATAAAGGAAAAAAAGTCTAACAAGTGCAGTATGCTATAAAAGACAGCAAAAAAAGGAAGAGCGAGAGAAGGCATAATAACAGAAATAAACACAAATTTAGAAGAAACAGCAGATAAGATCGACTGAAAAACGGAAAAAGGAGAGATGAAAAGAATGGTAAAAATTAAGATAGAACAATGAAAGATAAGAACGATATACACCGGACACATCAAACAATTAAAGAAAAGAGAATAAAAAAGAAACATAACTAAAGAACACATAAATCTACTGATAAAATGCAATTTTAACGCAAGAATAGAAGAAGAAAGAAAAATAAGTTGAGAGAAAAAAGAGAGGAGAAAGATAACGGAAGATAGAAAGAACAATGATAAAAATAGGAATAGCATTGATAAAAATGGTAGAAGAAAATGAGTGGGAAATACTAAAAAAAAAGATGAGAGAGGGAGGTGGACTCATGGAGGAAAAAAGCCGGAAATGGTGATAGACTATGGAATAGTGAACCAAAGAGGTTGGAAAAAGGTACAAAGGATTGAGATGTTGGCGGATGCGAACGATATAGTAATAGTGCGAGAGAGGAACACGGACCAGGAAGGGAAAAAATAAAAGAGAAAATAAGTAAAACAAAGAATAGTGTTTAGTCAGGGAGCAAGGAAAAAGGTAGAATGGGAATAGAGAAAAAAAGATATAGAACAGGTGAAAGAATAGAAGTATTTAGAATTTATGTTTAAAGAAATAGATATAAAGAAAGAAAAAGAACCAAATGAGTGGAAGAGAATGAAGCATAACAGAGAGAAATTTTGGAGGAAAGTATGGAATAAAAATGACAATAAGTGACAGTCTGGTAAAAAGTGTCAAAAATTGGAGAAAATAGAAAATGTGCAAGATGGATGTTAGGACTAAGTAGAGAGACTCCAGGATATAAAAGAGAGAAGAAAAAAAGTGAAAAAAAATTAAGAATAAAAACAAGAAAAAGAGGCGCAAAGTTTGAAGATAGAGAAGAGTGCGAGATATTAAAAGAAAGTTGGAAAGTGTTAAGTAAAAAATTAGATAAAAAAATAGAAAAAAAAAGAACTATTACGAATGGAATGCGTTCAGCAAGGAAAAGATTGAGAGAAGCAAGTCAAAAGGTGCATAAAAAATTGAAAGACAAAGACAGAGACATAGACAAGCAAGAAAGAAGGGAAGAAATTAAAGACAGCAGGTATAATAATAGATACATAAATCTGATTTCAGAAGAGTTACTAGAATATAAGAAGAAAGAAAACAAGAAAAAGCAAAACATGTTAAAGGAGTTAAAATTAAAGTGACCAGCAAAGAATGAGCAAAAAAAAATAGAAAAAACATTAGAAGAAAAAGAAGATGAGACAGAATAGAAAGTACTAAAAGCGATATTCTGGAACGTAGCAGGAATTAAAAATAAGGAAAGAGAGCTTTGGGAATATATAAAAGAGGTTGACATAGTATGGACGGTAAAGACATGTGTAGAGGAAAAAGACTGGGAGAAGATGAAAGAAAAAATGTCTGACAAGTTTATATGGAAGGTGCAGTATGCCATAAAAAAAAAGAAAAGCGAGAGCAGGCATAATAACAAGAATAAAAACAAATTGAGAAGTGAAAACCGAAAAAAAAAGAAGAAGAATAGTAGATAAGAACGATATACACCGGAGACATCAAACAGATACAGAAATGAGAAGAAAAAAAAGATTCAACTTAAGAACACATAAATCTACTGATAGGAGGCAATTTCAACGCAATCATAGGAGAGGAGAGGATAAGAAGATAAAGAAAAAAAAAGAGAGAAGAAGACCAACAGAAGATAGAAAGAACAACAAGAAAGGAATAGCATTAATAAAAATGGTAGAAGAAAATGGATGAAAAAACTAAACGGAAATAAAAAAGAAGATGAGAGCGAGAGGTAGACTCATGAAAAGATAAAGTCGGAAACAGTGACAGACTATAGAATAGTGAACCAAAAAGGTTGGAAAAAGGTACAAAGGATTGAGATGTTGGCAAATGCGGACAATATAGTGATGATTTGAGAGAGAAACAGGGACTAAAATAAATGATAAAAATTGCAAAAAAATACATAAAAAAAAAATTGAGAAAAGAGAAAGTAAAACAAAAATAATAATGTTTAGTAAGGGAGCAAAGAAAAAGGTAAAATGGAAGTAGGGTGAGAAAGATATAGAACAGGTGAAAGAATGGAAGCATTTGGGATTTATGTTTGAAGAAAGAAATAGATACAAAGCGCAGGTGAGAGAACTAGATTTAGCTCAAATTTGAGAATGGAAAGAACAGGAGGGAACAGAAAACGTGCAAGAAAAGTATGTAAGATGAATGTTAGGTCTAAGTAGAAAGACTCTAGAATATATAGGAAGAGAGAGAAAATAAAAAGAAAAAAGTAGAGAATAGTTGCAGGAAAAGTAACAGCCATATTTAAAAATTGGATCAAAGACAGAGAAAGGTGCGAGTTATTGAAAGAAAGTTGAAAAGTGTTGAGTAGAAAATAAAATAGAAAAATGGAAAAGATTGGGTTTAGAAAAGAGAAAACAAGAATTAGACGTGGGAATGGAGGAAGAGACAACAGATTTTGGAAAGAAAAAATTAAAGAGAATGCATAATGTGTGGAAGAGAAAGAGAAACATTGAAGCACATAAAGAAAGAATGCGTAGAAGTAAAAGAAAATATTTTAGCAAGAGAGAATGTAATAAAAAGAAAGAAAAGGGGAATAGAATTTATAAAAATAATAATGAGGGAGAGAAAGATTAAATCAGAAAGTAAACGAGGAATGAATAAAAAAGAGAGATGATGAAAAGGGAGAAAATGAGAAAAGAAAAGCAAGGAAGCGGAATAGAAAAAGAAGCATTGATGCACGTGATGAAAGAATGCGTAAAAGTAAAAGAGAGAAAATGTAATGAAAAGAAAGAAAGAAGGAATAGAATGAATGAAAATAATAATGAGGGAAAAAGAAAGATTAAATCAGAAAGTGAATAAAAAAAAAAGATGATGGAAAGGAAGAAAATGAAAAAAGAAAGGCAAGAAAGTTTAAAAAAAAATTTTTTTGTTTTATTGTTGCTGTTTTATTTATGTTGCATCATTCACTCGACAGACTCAACAATTCAAACAAGAAATGTTATCTTTTAATCAGCAATTGGGCGCTATATTTCTGCTTATATTAAATTTGTGCATAATTTTTTTGGATCCGGTTCTGAACAATGGATTACATTATTTCATGACCTCATAGACTTGGGAAAACACAATACTCAAGAAAGATCTTGATTTTTTTTTCTCTAATTATTTATTTATATTTACAATTTTCAGCGTTCGAGGATTGTGCTTTTAATTATTACTGTGCTCAGAGAATTGTCACCAATTATTTCATTAAATATGGACGGGTATTGTTTGTATTGTGACAAAATGTTGTCTATAGTGGATTATGTTTGATTCATTTGTTTTAGAATAATAATAATAGAATAAAAGTATCAAAAACAATAGAAGCCATTTAAAAAATAAAAAAAAAACTTCAAATCATGCTTAAAGTTAAAAAAATTTATGTTTATCTGAGGAATGTTATTCCAAGCATCTAGCTAGAATATAGTGTCAAAGATTGTTTAGTTTAGTGGTTAATCAGCCAAATCACCTAGTCGGTTGTCCAACATGTTCCATACGTGTTCGATTGGTGCCAAGTCTGGAAAGCGAGCAGATCATAAAAGAAAGATCACGATTTTTTGGTAGAAATCTTGTGGTAACCCTGGCTATATGATGACCTGTTCTACCAAAATAGAAATAAGTCTTGTGGGGAATTAACTAGAGTCTAGAATTAACTCTTAATTCTACTTTTTTTTGCGTCCGTTTGCGTTTAAATTTCTGTCAATAAGAATTTCTACCATAACTTGTAATATTTTGTACGTAATTGGTTTATTACTTTATTCGCGACGATTATGGGCTCAAAAACAGAACCAAGACTCGTCACAAAACACAGCTCAACTCTAATGGTCTATAAAAACAAAGTTTGAAAGCCCATAAAAACTCCCAATTAAGCTCTTTTGTTGTAGAAACTCGGTCTTGTCGACATTTTTTTCTTAAATACTTTTATTGGTTAGAATTTATTATTAAAATTTGAATTTGTGCCATTCAAATAGGTTTTTTATCTATAAATCCAAAAATATAATCCAAATAGACAACAATTTTGAGAGAATTTTATATTTTTTAATCGAAATTTTTAGGACTGTAATGGCGATGGTGTGGTAAACTGTGACGATTACACTATCATGAATTTTAATGGGGGCTTTCATTGTGGGGATGATTTGAATCGCAATGAGCATGGGCGGGCATGGTTAGACCGATATAGGACCTGCAACCCAGAAACAAAATTGTAAAACACTTCCATGACTGCTTTTTTATACTAAAACTGTACCCTACAATACATCATAATAAACTATTTTTGTTGCACTGAAAAACCGTTTATGATTCATAACCTATATTCCAAGTGAAACGAGCGACATCTATGAGAAGCTAATTTGTATCAATAATTTGAAAAACAAGGTTCTTACTTTTTAATGCACATAAGGCACTCTAAGTGATAAATTGAGTAAAACGTATAGTGCTGATTAGATAATCAAGTTACCACGTTAGCGCCTTTTGCCTCAAACGCATTTCAATGTAATCCATCTTCTGACAATTCTACCAACAAGTAAAATAATAATATCAATGCAAATTCATTCAAACTAGATCCGTAAGCTTTAAAAATTCAGATTTGAATAAATTTGCAGTGACAGTGTTGCGACTTGCTAAAAAAGGGTTCAATAAGAACAAAACATGTCCATGCTTACGGATCTGGTTTGAATGAATTTGCAGTATTTAAATTTTGATTAGTTACATAAGAGAAAAAGAAAAAAAACCTATATATACTATAAAAATGAGGAAATTAGAGAGAGTTAAAAATAATTGTTTTTTATTTTAAACAAAACAGTGCACTCTTATTGAAACACTTTCTCTAACAATAAAAGAAAATTAAAATTAAATAATAAAGTGCGTTAGGAAAGATTTAATTATTAAAATATAACTCGTTTCTGCAAAAAAATATAATGTTTATTATGGAAAAAGATGCATAAATTGTCCTAATCATTAAGCTCTAAAATACTCTTCTATCAAACCGAAAAACATTTTAGAGGCACTGGAATGTCGAGAAATTCTTTTGATTTGTTTGAGAAATCGTTGCGCTTTTGAGAGAAAGGCCACAACAAATCTTGCAGAGAATTTAGGGAACGATTTTTCAAAAATTTTGTATTAGCGCAACTACCATTTTTTTCAAAATCGATAAAATATTACAAAATAATTAATGACTCATTTGAAGCAAAATTGAGGAAAATCTTCATTTTTTAGTTATTTCTTCTTTTTTTTAAAGATTAAGATAGTTAGATTTTTTATTTATTTCTTTTCTCTTATGAAGATTAAGAACGGTTGCGACTCTCGTAGAACTATTTTCCAAAAATTTGGATCTGACGCATTCACCATTTTTTTCAAAATCTATAAAATGTAACAAAATAGTCACTTATTTGAATCAAAATTGAAGAAAAACGTTTTCTTTTTGTTATTTCTTCTTTTTTTTAAAGATAAAGATAATTAGATTTTTTATTTATTTCTTTTCTCTTATGAAGATTAAGAATGGTAGCAACTGTCATAGAATTATTTGCCAAAAATTGAAGAAAAACGCCTTCTTCTTGTTATTTCTTCTTTTTTTAAAGAAAAAAGTAGTTAGATTTTTCAGTTATTTTTTTTCTCTTATGAAGATTAAGAGCCGTAGCGACTGTCGTAGAACTATTTGCCAAAAATTTGGATTTGACGCATTCACTATTTTTATCAAACTATAAAATTTGACAAAATATTAAAGCAAAATTGAAGAAAAACGTCTTCCTCTTGTTGTTTCTTCTTTTCTTTTTAAAGATAAAGATAGTTAGATTTATTAGTTATTTTTTATTTCTTATGAAGATTAAGAATGGTGGCGACTGTCATAGAACTATTTGCCAAAAATTGAAGAAAAACATCTTCTTTTTGTTATTTCTTCTTTTTTTTAAGACAAAGATAGTTAGATTTTTTATTTTTTTTTCTCTTATAAAGATTAAGAATGGTAGCAATTGTCATAGAATTATTTGCCAAAAATTTGGATCTGACGCATTCACCATTTTTTTCAAAATCTATAAAATTTGACAAAATATTGAATCAAAATTGAAGAAAAACGTTTTCCTTTTGTTGTTTCTTTTTTTTTTTAAAGATAAAGATAGTTAGATTTGTTAGTTATTTTTTTTTCTTATGAAGATTAAGAATGGTGGCGACTGTCATAGAACTATTTGCCAAAAATTGAGAAAAAACATCTTCTTTTTGTTATTTCTTCTTTTTTTTAAGACAAAGATAGTTAGATTTTTTATTTTTTTTTCTCTTATGAAGATTAAGAACGGTTGCGACTGTCGTAGAACTATTTTCCAAAAATTTGGATCTGACGCATTCACCATTTTTTTCAAAATCTATAAAATGTAACAAAATAGTCACTTATTTGAATCAAAATTGAAGAAAAACGTTTTCTTTTTGTTATTTCTTCTTTTTTTTAAAGATAAAGATAATTAGATTTTTTATTTATTTCTTTTCTCTTATGAAGATTAAGAATGGTAGCAACTGTCATAGAATTATTTGCCAAAAATTGAAGAAAAACGTCTTCTTTTTGTTATTTCTTCTTTTTTTTAAGACAAAGATAGTTAGATTTTTTATTTTTTTTTCTCTTATGAAGATTAAGAACGGTTGCGACTGTCGTAGAACTATTTTCCAAAAATTTGGATCTGACGCATTCACCATTTTTTTCAAAATCTATAAAATGTAACAAAATAGTCACTTATTGAATCAAAATTGAAGAAAAACGTCTTCTTTTCGTTATTTCTTCTTTTTTTTAAAGATAAAGATAAATAGATTTTTTATTCATTTCTTTTCTCTTATGAAGATTAAGAACGGTTGCGACTGTCGTAGAACTATTTGCCAAAAACTGAAAAAAAACGTCTTCTTTTTGTTATTTCTTCTTTTTTTTAAAGATTAAGATAGTTAGATTTTTTATTTATTTCTTTTCTCTTATGAAGATTAAGAACGGTTGCGACTCTCGTAGAACTATTTTCCAAAAATTAGGATCTGACGCATTCACCATTTTTTTCAAAATCTATAAAATGTAACAAAATAGTCACTTATTTGAATCAAAATTGAAGAAAAACGTCTTCTTTTTGTTAATTCTTCTTTTTTTTAAAGATAAAGATAGTTAGATTTATTAGATATTTTTTTTCTCTTATGAAGATTAAGAATGGTGGCGACTGTCATAGAGCTATTTGCCAAAAATTGAAGAAAAACGTTTTCTTTTTGTTATTTCTTCTTTTTTTTAAGATAAAGATAGTTAGATTTTTTAGTTTTTTTTTTCTTATGAAGATTAAGATCGGTTGCGACTGTCGTAGAACTATTTTCTAAAAATTTGGATCTGACGCATTCACCATTTTTTTCAAAATCTATAAAATGTGATAAAATAGCCACTTATTTGAATCAAAATTGAAGAAAAACATGTTTTTTAGTTATTTCTTCTCTCTTCTAAAAATTAAGAATGATAGCTACTGCCATAGAACCATTTACCAAAAATGTTCTATTTGGCGCATCCACCATTTTTTTATATTTTTTATCAAAAGTGATAAAATATCACAAAATAGTCAAGCAAAATTGAAGAAAAACATCTTTTTTAAGTTATTTCTTCTTCTCTCTTCTTTTTTTAGCTACTTTTTGCTGATTTATCAAAAAATTGCCTATTGGTCTTAGTAACACTTAGCTCAAAACTTGAAATTTGGACTTTATGACCTTTACTTATATTCCACTTGTACATTTTTCTAACAATAATGATTATTTAATGTATTGTTTGCTTATTTATTGTTGTCGAAGGTTGTAAATTGCAAATAGTTTTTCTCAGGACCATTATGTCACATAGATTGTTATTGCGCTAGCGCCAAACTCGAATGAAAAGTGACGTTTCCGTGTGAAAAGTGACAGTTCCGTGCGTAAAATTTTCCAATTATTGCATTTTAACCTCATTTAAAAAATTTTTATTTCAAAAGTTAATTTAAAAGTCTAATCTATGGCTGAAACCAGAGCCTGTATCTAATTGAGAAACAGGTTTTTGACGATAATTCTAATAGATTCTTCTCAATAATAATTTTTTTTTTGAAGTTTGATCTAAGCAGTGGGAATCTCCATGCTCTAATCATTCATTTTCAACTCATTAAGAAACCATTTGCGACAAGATGGTGCTCAGCCTCGTTATATCATTTCTCATGTTTCGATTAGCTCTAACTCAAGGTAAGCAACTTGATAACGGATGTTTATTTTTTCTTAATTATTATAAATATTTTCAGATTTTTTGACAAATCTCGACAACAATTGTTTTCGTTGTCTTTGTTATGCGGCTTCGAAATGTAATTTGACCGCAGGATGCGAAGGGGGCTATTGCGGTCCATATCAAATCAGCCGGGTGTATTGGAAGGATGCTGGAGAGGTCACTTTGCCCTTTGACCAAAAAGAAAGACCAGAAGGTAACTAAATCTCATTTTTCAACAAAAAAACTCAATTGTTTTTTCGATTTAAACAAAAACAATTTTGTTTTTATGCAGTTTTTTTTCGAAATTCTACAATTTATTTTACAGCCTACCAGGATTGTGCCGACTCGTACAATTGTGCTCAAAAAATCATCACCAATTATCTTATTAAATATGGCCGAGTATGTCAAATTATATTTCAAATCAAGAAACAAAACACTATAAAGGCGCTATTTAATTTTAGGATTGCAATGATGACGGAGTAACCGATTGTGATGATTATTCCATGATTAATTTCAATGGCGGCTATTTTTGTGATTCGAGATTAGACCGTAATCCAACTGCAAAAGGATATTTGCATCGATATAGATTGTGTAATTCATCGTCTCGAATATAAAACAAAAGAAAAACTAATTTTTGTTTCAACTTGCAATACCTGACCTGACCTGACCTGGCCTGAGCTGACCTGACCTGACCTGACTTGACCTGGCCTGGCCTGACCTGACCTGGCCTGACCTGACCTGACTTGACCTGACCTGACCTGGCCTAATTTGGCCTAGCCTGACCTGACTTAACCTAATCTGCTACGTAGTACTGCATAGCTTGTTAATTAGCTTCAAAATGCATTGTACAGAAAAGATTGATCTTTTTATCTCAATCTAGATCGGTCAGTCAGCGATTGTTGGCGTTTATTTTTAGGATGACAAAGTAATAAAAGTAATTGATCTAAAAAAAATCAAATTTGCATAATATATGGCTCAAAAGTAAGCTTAGAACGTCTTAACAGTGAAATAGAAAAAATAATAGAAGAGCTAAGAATTAAACAGAAAGATAGTAAAAAAAAACAAAAAAAAAAAAGCAATAAGAAAAGAAGAGAATGTATTTTGAAATGTAGCAGAAATAATAAATGAAGATTTTTAGAAAAACATGGCAGAATTTGAGTTAATAGGAATGGTAGAAAAATGGATAAATAAAAAAGATTGAAAAACTATCGAATAAATACAGATAAAGGGCACAATATGCAACAAAAAAGAAGAATAATAACATGAAAAATGAAAAAGAAAATAAAAATCGCTGGAATACAATGGAAAATATAAAAACAATATATAGCAGAAGCATCAACATAATAAAAAGAAAAGAAGAAAAAAAACAAAAATGGAAAAAACATAATATATTGGCTGATTGGGGGGGATTTCAATTGAAGAATAGGGCTGCAAATGCAAAATGCAAAAAATAAAAACAAATATTTGTAAAATTGACGTATTTAGCCACTTTTGTGACTAATTTAAAAATTGTCGATAAATGAACTAATTTGTCCTCAATTCAAAAAAACTTGAGAATAATGAACTACTTTTAACACGACTTTTAGACAATTTTTTATAATTTTAGTAAAGATTTTAAAAAAAGCTTTTTATTTAAAACAGAAAAAAATGTTTGTAAAATTAAAAAATTAATTGACGTGTTTCAGCCATTCTTGTAACTAATTTAAAAATTGTGGTAAAATGAACTACTTTATTGACAATTTTAAAAAACTTTGGTATAAGGAACTACCTTTAGCACCAATTTTATACAATTTTATATAATTTTACTGAAGATTTTTAAAAAAATCAAAAGTTATTACCAAAAAAATAAGAACAAATATTTGTAAAATTAAAAAACTGACGTACAAATAGGCTAGTTTTTTGACCAATTTAAAAATTGTAGTAAAATGAACTACTTGATCGCTATTTTTAGAAAACTTTAGTATAATGAACCACCTTCAGCACCACTTTTAGGCAATTTTTTATAATTTTTCTAAAGATTTAAAAAAAAGCCAAAATTTATAACCACAAAATAGAAACAAATATTTGAAAAATTGACGTATTTTAGCCACTAATTTAAAAATTGTATTAAAATGAACTATTTTTTCGCTAATTTTAGACAACTCTAGTATAAAGAACTATATTTCGCACGAATTTTAGACGTTTTTATATAATTTTACAAAGATTTTAAAAAAAATCAAAATTTATTATTAAAAAAATAAAAACAAATTGTTGTAACATTTTAAAAATTGACTTAAAAAAAAGCTAGTCATGTGACCATTTTGAAAATTGTAGTAAAATGAACTACTTGATCGCCAATTTTAGAAAACTTTAGTATAATGAACTACCTTTAGCACCACTTTTAGACAATTTTTTATAAATTTTCTACAGATTTAAAAAAAAGCCAAAATTTATATTCAAAAAATAGAAACAAATATTTGAAAAAGTGACATACAGTGAGCTACTTTTGTGACCAATTTAAAAATTGTCGTTAAATGAACTAATTTGTCGTCAATTCTAGAAAACTTTAGAATAAAGAACTACCTTTAGCACCACTTTTAGAGAATTTTTTATAATTTTTCTAAAGATTAAAAAAAAAGTCAAAATTTATGACTAAAAATAGAAACAAATATTTGAAAAATTGACGTATTTTAGCCACTTTTGTGTTTTACTAAATATTTTTAAAAAAGTCAAAATTTATAACCAAAAAATTGAAACAAATATTTGTAAAATGGAAAAATTGACTAGGTTTGTAACCAAATTAAACATTGTGGTAAAATGAACTATTTTTTCGCCAATTTTTGAAAAATTCTAGCATTTAAAACTACTTTATATACCCCTGAAGATACAAATGAGATTCTCAATGTAGCAAAAAAAAAAAAGATGTAGAAAGAGTGGGAGGATTACCAGACTGGCAGGCAGTATTTAGAAAAAGACGAAGATTATTATATAATGTATATATTCTAAATGCGCTAATTGAGAGTGAGTTAGAAAAGAGCAGCGAGAGAGTATGTGGCGTGTTTGTAGATTTAGAAGCAGCGTTTGATAATGTAAAGAAAAATAAGTTATGAAAGTGCATAAAAAACAAAATAACGAAAGTAAAAAAAATATACAAGAAAACAAGATGAGAGAAAATGAAAGAAAAAGTAAATGATTGTAGATAAAAAATGAACCAGAACAGGGTGCTTTCTAAGCCCACTACCGTTTCCAACTCAATCGTATGTGTTAGCAAAAGAGCAAGAAGAAAAATTGGTAGTAGAAAGAAAGAAAATTTCAATTTTTGTGACGAAAGAATAAAGATAGACAAATATATGGTTAAGTTAGGAAACTTCATGTTATATAGTAAAAGAAAGAAAAAAAAGTAAGAATAGAGATAGAAAAGAGAGCAGTCAAGTTTGAAGATAAAGAAGGGTATGAGATACTAAAAGAGTGCCAGAAAGTGATAAACAGAAAAGCAGACACAAGAATATGAAAAGAAAGAAAGGAATAAAAAGAATTCAGTGTAGAAAAAATAAAGAAAAAAAGAGAAGCGAGGCAATGAATGAATAGAGAAATAAGAGACAGAAGTAGACACATAGAAAAATAAGAAAGAGGAGAAGAAAATGAGAGAAAAAGATTGCAAAAATTTAGATGTAGGAATAAAGAGAGAGAAAAAAGATTTTGAATAGAAGAAAATGCAGGAAAAATCGAAGTAAAAAACAAGACAGATCCAATTAGAGTTTTTTTTTTATTTTTAAGACAAAACATGTCAGAGTCTTCAAAATTTTTATGAATGAATTTGTCTTGAGTTTTTAACATTTTATAGTAGCAATTTTAAAGTATATTTCTATTGTTAGAGCTTTTGATATTCAGGTACACCTGAGTCATGCTTGGATGCGCTAAAATGTCTTCCAAAAGCTAATCTGTGCCGTTTTTAAGCAACACAGACGCTTTTATCTTCTGCTGTCCCACTGCGCATCTACTTTTGTTGACTCTGATTATTAACATTTAAACCAAAATGGCGCCAAAATATTGAATTTGAATTTAAATTGTTATCTGCTGCTGTTTGTGTTTCCATATTTAGTAATCAATAGGATATTTGAGTGTACAGTAATTGTGCCATACATCCACATTATTTATGTTTATTCAATTGCTAAAATTATATTTTGATAAATTATTCAACAAAATAATATAGTGCACTATCTATATTTACGCAATTTTCTAAAATTGTAATTGAATAAAATTGAGCAAAATTTGTTTACAAGGTATAAAAGCTGCAACTTAAACCAATCTGGACTTTTCCATCAAAAATGTCTATCAAAAAATACAAATTATGTTTGTCAACAAGGTATTGGCTGCGCTGGAGCCTATCATGGCCGTTTGATTTAGATGACGAAGAGCCCGGAAAGTGGCATCTTATCCCACAAACTTTTTTTCTCCTCAATTGGTCCATCATATACCCCTCTGTCTGCACATATTTGTACTATTTGATTCAATGTATCTACAAAAATAATAATATTTTTTATAATAATTGACATTTTTTAGATCATCCAGAAATAAGTCCAGCTGAATGTATATCTGCGAACATAGCAGTCATTGGCTCTGCCTATATTTTCCTCCTAGTCCTAAAAAACCAGCCTAAGATAAGTAAACTCTTAAAAAATTTGGCAAACTGCGACAAATTCGGAGTGCCTCCAAATTTTGAAAAACACATCACAATTTTGAATTTTTGGTCCCACAACTTTTGCATCAGTTCCCAGCTAATTGTGCCCCTTTACTATCTATTTCGCTTAAGCCAGAGAAAGCAATGTAAAAAAATTGAATGGAAAATGCATTTGGACCGGTCTTGTGGCTTAATCGGAGACGTGTATGTGCCATTTAACATTAACAATTCTTTTGTTTACGCCGTGATCAGCTTATGGACTCTTTGGAGCTGCTTGCTGATTCTGACAGTTAATGTGCGTATTTCTTTCAATGTGCTCGAAGTGGCGCATTATGTGGTACTAAAAATTCAGCATTTGGAAGAAATGATTCGGGAGTGTGTTAATCAGAAAAGTACCAAATACAGCCTGGAGACTTGCATTTTGTACCATAATGAGATTCTTAAGTACTAAACTCAATGCTGCTTAAAAATAGTACTATAGTACTTCTAGACTCGCTTTTCAGGTGGACGAATGTTACTCGCCAATTATGATATGCCATTTGGTTTTAACCGCTGCAGTTTGTGGGTGTATCCAGTACCAAATCGCTGAAGTACCAATTTCCAACCCTTTTTCCTATTCATTCATTTTTTTTTCATAGGGAATTAATAGCTTTGTAGCCGTACTACATATGAATGCTTGGTTTTTTGCATTGTTTATTGCTTGTGTTGCAGGGCAACATCTTCTTAGTGCGGTGAGTGTACAGTCGCCCGCAAATTCACTACACAACCATGTTTGGTTGGTTGCAAATTTGAAAGTTCTCAAAGCTCTTGACAACTACAAAATCTTTATCCGTCCCTTCCTTCATCACCTAAGTGTACAAAATCCATAAAATAGCAAGTATTCCTTGCCTAATTTGCTCCAATTAAATTAATTAATGCTTGATTACATTAAACTAATTTCCTTAATTTTTAATTTAATAGTTGAGTTTTATTTGTAAAGAAGACCGTTTCTACTCAGAGTATCCAGCTGCCTAGTTAGTTCTATTTATCAACCTAAAGCCCGCTACACTTTAAGTTGTAAATCTTTTTCACTTTTGTTGTCTTGTCCAATAAAATTTACAGCCAGGTGTAACAACATTTTAAGCGATTTCATGTTTGAAATCATTTTTTTAGGGAGAATCCTTATCCAATACAATATGGTGCTCTGAATGGTACAAAAGTAATCATAAAGTGGTAAAAAATCTAAGATTTATGCTGGCTAGATCTCAGAAAAAGTTATACTTAACAACCGGTTCTTTTAACATTCTATCTTATGAGCTGTTTGTGTCTGTAAGATTGTTTATCTATATGAAATTTATTTATTTATTTAAATATTGTTGTTTTAGGTACTTAAAATGTCTTATTCAATTTACACAATGATACGAAAAAATTAATAAAAGTCAATTGAGTCTGTAGTTTGAAGATACACGCTTTTTATCACAGACTTGTACTATCTGAACGCCCATTTTAGTCAAAAATACTTAGTTTGGTTTGTGAAAGCGAAGGCTTAAATCAGCGAATGAGAACGCTTGTTTCATATATGAAACAACTCCTCCTCCTTGGTAATCAGCTAATAAGAACGCCTAGGTAGATATATTTTATATAATTTTTTTGCAAATACTGCTCATGCGCTAATTTGACAATTAAATTCTTGTTTTAAAATATTGTTAATTGTATGAATAAATTTGAATAAGAACGTTTGTCTCATATATATTAAACTCCTCCTCCTTGGTAGTGTACTTTTTCGGCCAGTAAGAACGGCTATATCGTATACTCCACTTGGTGCTTCAAAACTTCTAAATAAAACAACCAATCAGGACCAGGCGTTACCAAAAATGTGTCTAAACCAGTTAATGAGAGCGATTGTGCAATTAGAAGACAAGTTAATTTTGGTACTTTATTTATTCTCAAAATGTTTGACAAAACACGCTCAGAACGTTTTGATTATGATTAACGTTACTGATGTTATCTAATTAAAAATTAGTAATTACAAATTAACGTAAACTTTTTGTTTAGCAAATTTCTTTTTTTCGTAGCCTTATTCGATTTTTTTAGCAAGTACTGCCTATGCACTAATTTGACAATTAAATTCTGGCAATTTATAGTCAACAGGTAGAAGATTTTTGAAGTAGAAATGGTCTGTTAACCTCAGTAAAAAACTAAAGCTATAAATAAGGTATTATTTTCGGTAACCGCCAATAAAAACAAATTGTGTAATCTGCAATTGAGAATGCTTGTCTCCAATATATTAAACTCCTCCTTCTTGGTACTGCACTTTTTCGACCAATAAGAGCGGTTATATTGTACACTCCACCTAGTGCTTCTAAACTTCTTAATAAAACGACCAATCAAAATAAGGAGTTATTAAAAACGTGTCTAGATCAGTTAACAATCTGCTGATTTATGACACAACTTTGCTTTGATACAATCTGACTGACTGACTATTGAATTGAAGCTGTTGCACCAAACAAAGCAAAGAGCAGACAATCTTGAAAAAAAAAGCGCCAGTGCAAGAGAAGAAAGAAGAAAAAACAAAGAAAAGAAAAAGGACAGAAGAAGAAGTAAAGCTAGAAGAAGCAGAAGTATTTGCGAATACTAAAAGAATATTAAGATCACCGAAAACACCAAAAATTAAGGAAAAAACAGAGTAGAAGTTAGTTGAAAATAAACTAGATAC
Source organism: Lagria hirta (assembly GCA_947359425.1). Lineage (NCBI taxonomy): Eukaryota > Metazoa > Arthropoda > Insecta > Coleoptera > Tenebrionidae > Lagria > Lagria hirta. The sequence continues at coordinate 22,045,717 of OX375802.1, forward strand.
ATCAATCAAGAGGAGTATAAAAAAAATTTAAAAAAAAATTGAAAAGATAAAAAACGAGTTTAAAAAAAGAGAAAGAAAAAAATAAGATTTTTCTAGCAAGTACTGTCTATGCGCTAATTTGACAATTAAATTCTGGCTCTAATTTTAAATTATTTATAGTCAACAGGTAGAAGATTTTTGAAGTAGAAATGATCCGTTAAACTCAGTAAAAAACTAAAGCTAGAAATGAGGTATTATTTTCGATAACAGCCAATAAAAACGAATTGTGTAATCTGCGAATGAGAACGCTTGTGTCAAATATATTAAACTCCTCCTTCTTGGTACTGCACTTTTTCGACCAATAAGAGCGGCTATATCGTACACTCCACCTAGTGCTTCTATACTTCTTAATAAAGCGACCAATCAAGATAAAGAGTTAACAAAAACGTGTCTAAATTAGTTAACAAGAGCGATTCTGCTGATTTATGATACAACTTTGCTTTGATACAATCTGACTGACTGACTATTTAATTGAAACTGATGAATTGAATTCAAGCTGTTGCAACAAACAAAGCAAAGAACAGCCAGTCTTAGAAAAAAAGCGCAAGTGCAAGAAAAGAAAGAAAAAAAAACAAAGAAAAGAAAAAGGAAAGAAGAAGAAGAAGAAGAAGTAAAGCTAGAAGAAGCAGAAATATTTGCGAATACTAAAAGAATATTAAGATCACCGAAAACACCAAAAATTAAGGAAAAAACAGAGTAGAAGTTAGTTGAAAATAAACTAGATACATCAATCAAGAGGATTATAAAAAAAATTAAAAAAAAAATTGAAAAGATATAAAACGAGTTTAAAAAAAGAGAAAGAAAAAAATAAGATTTTTCTAGCAAGTACTGTCTATGCGCTAATTTGACAATTGAATTCTGGCTCTAATTTTAAATTATTTATAGTCAACAGGTAGAAGATTTTTGAAGTAGAAATGATCTGTTAAACTCAGTAAACAACTAAAGCTAGAAATGAGGTATCATTTTCGATAACCGCCAATAAAAACGAATTGTGTAGTGTGCGAATGATAACGCTTGTTTCAAATATATTAAACTCCTCCTTCTTGGTACTGCACTTTTTCGACCAATAAGAGCAGCTATATCGTATACTCCACCTAGTGCTTCTAAACTTCTTAATAAAACGACCAATCAAGATAAAGAGTTAACAAAAACGTGTCTAGATCAGTTAACAAGAGCGATTCTGCTGATTTATGACACAACTTTGCTTTGATACAATCTGACTGACTGACTATTGAATTGAAGCTGTTGCAAGGAAAGAACAGATATAAAGACAGAGTAGAAGTTAGTTGAAAAGAAACTAGATGCATCAATCAAGAAGACTATAAAAAAAAATTAAAAAGATAAAAAACGAGTTTAAAAAAATAGAAAGGAAAAAATAAAATGTTGGAAAGGATAGAAAATTTGGAAAAAGAAAGAGAAATAGCAGAAAAATTTCTTTCTCTAAATGAAAACATAGTTTTATTAATTTTGGTTTACATTTAAAACAAACTGAAAACTCAAAACCTGTTTTTTAACAAAAAGTATGCGCATTAATCAAAAAAAATATTCTAATAATTTCTTAAATCAGCCAGATTAATGTGTTTTTTTCTAAGAAGAAGTGATGAGTAGCATTTTTATTCCCGGTTGCTGTTTAATAGAGTGATAAAAGAATATGATCCTTTCATCATCTATAAAAAAAATTGCTTGAAAAAGTTTAGTAAAAAAAAAATTGGATTTACTTACCGAGACAAAAAGAGGAAATGATAGAAACGTGAATTTTCCGGCCCACATCATCAACGGCTGCTGGCTTTTCTTCAGCAAAATTACCAAATCTTTCTGAATTGAAATGTCGGCTGTGTACCAATTTGTAAAGTAAACATCGTCACACAAATTCAAACTCTGCAATAATTTCAAATTTTTCATTTTATTTACAAAAAAAATTCAATTATTATTTATTACCGCATCAATTAATCGTTGTCCGCCAAGGCAGCTAATAAACAGCACGAGAATATAAGCAAATGCGTAACTGAAAAAGCCATGAATGCCCTACAATTAATTAAAAATCCATTAATTAAATTACAAATTTTCATAAAAACACTTACTTGAATTACAACATTTAAAATCGCAGCGATCACAATTGTCTTTGCGCCCCAGTTTATCAACATGAAGACTCTAAAGCACTCGTTTATCTCCTTTGCTTCTCTAAAATAAAACCATTAACAATAAAATTATAAACAAAGTTTTATTTAATAGATCTAAATATATTTGTTACCAGCCAAACCCGATTTTAGGCTGAACTAGCTTCGCCTAGATCAAATCAGTTCTCTCAGGGCAAATCAGGATAGCCTAGGCTAAGCTGGTTCATTTTTTAAAATAGGATAAACCAATTTACCCCAAGTCAAATCAATTTTTATCAGTTTAATCCGATTCTAAGGTAAACTAATTCTGCCTAGATCAAATCAGTTCTATCAGACTCAATCAGTATAGCCTAGGCTAAAGTCGTTCATCTTTTTATTAACAGGATAAACTAATTTATCCTAATTTAAATCAGCTTATCAGTTAAACTCAATTTTAGGGTGAGCTAGTTTTGTTTATATCAAATCAGTTCTCTCACGGCAAATCAGGATAACCTAGGCTAAGCTAGTTCATTTTTTTAAACAGGATGAACCAATTTACCCTAAGTCAAATCAATTTTTATCAGTTTAACCCGATTTTAAGGTAAACTAGTTCTGCCTAGATCAAATCAGTTCTATCAGAATCAATTAGTATAGCCTAGGCTAAAGTTGTTTATCTTTTCATTGACAGGATGAACAAATTTACTTTAAATCAAATCAATTTATCAGTTTAACACAATTTTAAGATGAACTGGTTCCGCCTAGATCAAATTAGTTCTTTCAGAATCAATCAGTATAGCCTAGGTTAAAGTGGTTCATATTTTCATTAACAAGATAAATTAACTGACCCTAAGTCAAATCAGTTTATAAGTTGAACCAGATTTTAAAGTGAACTAGTTCCGCCTAGATCAAATTAGTTCAATCAGAATCAATCAGTATAGCCTAGGCAGATGTTGTTTATATTTTCATTAACAGAATGAATTAATTTACCCTAATTCAAATTAATTTATCTGTTAAATCCCATTTTAAGGTAAAGTAGTTTCGCCTATATCAAATCAGTTCTCTCAAGGCAAATCAGTATAGCCTAGGTTGAAATTATTTATTTTTTTATTAATAGAATAAACCAATTTATCTTAAATCAATTTATTTTTTATCAGTTTAACCTGATTTTAAGGTGAACCAGTTCCGCCTAGATCAAATCAGCTCTTTCAGAATCAATCAGTATAGCCCAGGCTAAGTTGTTCATATTTTTATTAGCAGGATGAACTAATTTACAATAAGTTAAAATAATTTATCAGTTAAACTCAATTTTAGAGTAAACTAGTTCCGCCTAGATCAAATTAGTTCTATCAGAATCAATCAGTATTATAGCCTAGGCTAAAATGGCACATCTTTTTATTAGCAGGATAAATTAATTTACTCTAAATTTAATTAATTTATTAATTTAACTCAATTTTAAGGTAAACTAGCTCTGTCTAGATCAAATCAGTTCTATCAGAATCAATCAGTATAGCCTAGGCTAAGGTGATCATCTTGTTATTAACAAGATAAACCAATTTACTCTAAATCAAAATAGTTTATTAGTTTAACTTAATTTTAAGGTAAACTAGCTCCGCCTAGATCAAATCAGTTCTTTCAGAATCAATCAGTATAGCCTAGGCTAATGTTGTTTATCTTTATATTAACAGAATGAACTAATTTACCCTAAGCCAAGTCAATTTATCAGTTAAATCCAATTTTAAGGTAAACTAGTTTTGCCTAGATAAAATCAGGTTTCTCAGAGCAAATCAGTATAGTCTAGGCTAAAGTGGTTTATCTTTTCATTAATAGAAAAAACCAATTTACCCTAAATCAAATCATTATTTATCAATTTAACCTGATTTTAAAGTAAATCAGTTTCGCCTAGATCAAATTAGTTCTATCAGAATCAATCAGTATTATAGCCTAGGCTAAAATGGCTCATCTTTTTATTAGCAGAATAAATTAATTTACTCTAAATTTAATTAATTTATTAGTTTAACTCAATTTTAAGGTAAACTAGCTCTGTCTAGATCAAATCAGTTCTATCAGAATCAATCAGTATAGTCTAGGCTAAGGTGATCATCTTTTTATTAACAAGATAAACCAATTTACTCTAAATCAAAATAGTTTATTAGTTTAACTTGATTTTAAGGTAAACTAGCTCCGCCTAGATCAAATCAGTTCTTTCAGAATCAATCAGTATAGCCTAGGCTAATGTTGTTTATCTTTATATTAACAAAATGAACTAATTTACCCTAAGCCAAGTCAATTTATCAGTTAAATCCAATTTTAAGGTAAACTAGTTTTGCCTAGATAAAATCAGGTTTCTCAGAGCAAATCAGTATAGTCTAGGCGATAAACCAGTTTATTAATAGAATGAAACAATTTACCTTAAATCAAATAATTTTTTATCAGTTTAGTTTAATTTTAAAGTAAACCAGTTCTGCCTAGATCGAATCAGTATAGCCTAGGCTAATGTTGTCCATCTTTTCATTAACAGGATGAACTAATTTACAATAAGTCAAATCAATTTATCAGTTGAACTCAATTTTAAGGTAAACTAGTTTCGTCTAGATAAAATCAGGTTTCTCATAGCCAATCAGTATAGCCTAGGCTAAAGTAGTTTATTTTTTTTATTGATAGAATGAACCAATTTACCCTAAATCAAATCATTTTCTATCAGTTTAATTTAATTTTAAGGCGAACCAGTTCCGCCTAGATCAAATCAGTACAGCCTAGGCTAATGTTGTTCATGTTTTCATTAGCAGGATAAACTAATTTACAATATCTCAAATCAATTTATCAGTTAAACTCAATTTTGAAGTGAACTAGTTTCGCCTATATCAAATCAGTTCTTTCAGAACCAATCAGTATAGCCTAGGTTAAAGCGGTTTATATTTTCATCAACAGGATAAATTAATTCACCCTAAATCAAATCAGTTTTTTAGTTAAACCAGATTTTAAGGTAAATTAGTTCCGCCTAGATCAAATTAGTTTTATCAGAATCAATCAGTATAGCCTAGGCTAAAATGGCTCATCTTTTTATTAACAGGATGAATTAATTTACCCTAAATTTAATTAATTCATTAGATCAACTAAATTTTAAAGTGAACTAGCTCTGTCTAGATCAAATCAGTTTTTTCAGAATTAATCTGAAAAGCCTAGGCTAAAGTGGTTCATCTTTTCATTAACAAGATAAACCAATTTATCCTAAGTCAAATCAGTTTATCATGGTTAGAATTTACAGGTTTCAGAATGAACTGGTACGCTCTAGTCTGAACTAGTTTCAGACTAAGCAAAACTAGCTTAGGCTAGGAGCTACCAGATTACTCCAAAGCATGTAAACTCTAACTAAAAGATCCTGATTTGAGCTAGGCTAAGCTGGTTCACCATATCTAGTTTAGCCTAGGTCGAATCGATTTATCTTTCTTAGAATTTACTTACATCCTTTAGAATAAATTGGGACGTCTTGCCTAGGCTTGGACTAATTTCCGACTAGGCAAACTTTGTTCAGGCTAGGGCTTCTAAAACATGTAAATTTGAACTAGGGTGAACTGATTCGACTTAGGCTAAAATAACTTCATCTTACGATTAACACGATGAACGAGTTTAGCCTAGGCTGTACTGAATTGTCCTATCGCTTAGAGGGCGAATTGATTCAGCCTAGGCGTAACTAATTCATGCCCTATAGTATATTTTCTCTAAAACTCTTGCTTTTGTTGCGAATTATCGCCTAATCATCAATAATTATTTATGATAATACGAAAGCGCAAAGACCTTTTTGTTAATTTTTTTCATTAATTTGAAAAAAAAATTTTGATTTTTTACTAATCTGAAACCACCAAATAGAGAAAAAATTTAAACATTTTGACAAACTTTCTTTTTAATGTGGAATTTTTCGACAGATATGATAAAGTTTATAAAGCTGGATCAGTCCAGATGGCACAACAAAAAATGAAAAAACAAGTACCAAATAAACTATTGGTAGAGAATAATGAAAGTATAGATATTAGTTAATCTGAAGACAGAACAAAATAAACTTGTAAATAAGAACAACAATAAGAAATGGACAAATGTAAACAATGTTGAAAAGTACAAAAAAACGATAAACTGGAAGAGGCTGATACACAAAATCTTAAAAATTTAAATAAAAACATTAAAGGGTCAATCAACGTCGCTCAAAACAAAACGAAGATAAACTTTCTATAAACACTTCAAATCAGAAGAAATTTACAAGAAAAACGGTTACAAAATAATTAAGAATTTTATAAACAACTGTTTTTACTAAAAATACCACTTGCATGGCACAACTGTGTTTGGTTGGTTGCAAATTTAAAAGTTCTCAAAGCTCTTGACAGGCATAACAATTTTTATCCTTTCCTTCTCTTATTATAATAAAGATTTGGCCATTTTACCTGCTTCTACGAGAAGTAGCTGAAGATTTGAAACCACATTTCTGCATTTATATAACTAAATCTTATGTTAGAGGCACAGGGCCACAATGGTAAGAAAAATTTACAGCTCAAAGTGTTGATTGCCTTAAATATTGTTAAAATCAGCTTACTTGATTATCGTTGCATGAAACTCAAGGCAATTATTGAAATCTCGCCTCATTTGCTCGGAATTATCATTATCAAATGTCTTCACAAGCATTTTCTTCAGATGTTTTAATTTGAAAATTAAAACTTCGCACAGCTCAAAGACTTGTAAGCACACCATTAGCGGTATGGCCACATATTGTTGGACCAGAATATGTTCCATAATCCAATACGCCACAAAGATAGCCGGGTTAATCCTAAAATCTATTGGTGTTGATGTTGTGCTTGTCATTATTAGTCCACAATTTTCTTGTATTTGCCGCGCTCGACAGCTCGGGACTTCGAGAAATTTTGTGATGTTGTGTAGCGTTACTGCCATATTCAGATAAACAAACATGGCGTCTGAGTAGAAATCGAGTCGTTTTAAGCACTTGTGCCAGTCTTTAGGCGTGTCAAAGCCTCTGAAATCTGACACATCTGCTAAAACGTCTAAAATCCGTTTGCGACTCTTCATATACAAGAAGATGATGATGTAAACTTCCAGCATTGTAGAGCAGAGACAGAGATCTTCAGTTAAAGGCAAGCCAGCTGAAAATATTGTTACAGTATTTCGGATTTATCGGGGTTTTATTACCATCAATTGTGACTTTAATGTGTCGAAATGTGCCAATATCGCAAATACTTGCTAGAGAAGTGACAATAAAAGCCCTTACGTAGAATGCATTACTCAGTTTAGTGTTTTGTTCTTCGTTTTCGCTTGGCCAGATGCAGCTCAATCTCAAGTAGAAACGCAAACGTCTGCAGACTGGGATTTTGTTTTCAGTCATTGTCGGCGGAGACTGACTAGAATTTTTGCTATTTCCTGATTTTTTATTTTTCTATAACTTAAAGTTTGTCTATTCTTAGATGGTTATTAGTCGCCTACAGTCGATAGATCAGCTTATAGACATAATCACAAAGTAGAAACTAGAGACCGGTTTTCTGTAAGGGAAACACGTCAGAAAAAGACATGCAACCTGTTCAACTGCAGGAATTCTTGAAAGTAGAAAATTGATTGAAATCTTAAATTGTAGTCTATTTTCTTTTGATAAAAAATGCATAATGGGACATTCAAAATATTATTCTCTGCTAAGGATGATTACCTGAAAAAAATACTTATCCAACTCCAATTTAGAATAATCTTCAAATGTTATCATTAATTAATGGAAATAATGAGGAGTAAATAGCTTCCATGGCCGATATTTGCTATTGATTTAAGTTTTTTTTAAACAAAGTATAACATTTTATTCAAATTCATTTAAAAGCATAATTGTTACTTATATTTTTAAATATTGTAATATGTTTATAACTACTTCTTATCCTTAATGATGATTAATCCATGTAACCAATCAGAATCAAATCAGAATTCAAAATTTTGACCAATCGGATTCAACACAGCTGGATGTGTCTTTTTAACCAATCAAATTCGAATTTTTAATTCGGAACCTTTACGTTCGTTTTCACCAAAGAGGAATTATTTACAATTCTTCTGATCTGCTGATCTTTCAAAATGTCGTCTCCAAAATATGATAATCCCTTTGTTTGTAGATCTTCAGGTCTGTAGGTTTTCACAGTTTTTTCCGGTACCGATTTATTGATGAGGTCTCTCAGACCTGCCTGGCATATTTGGATTTCTTATTTCATTAGCTATCCGGAACAGTAACTGGAATTGCTGAGATATATTTATTAGCTTAGATATCGAGAAAAAAGTAGACCAAAAAAGAAATTATTTTGAAAATTTTATTTTCAAGATAAAATCAAGACTATAATAGATTTAAACTCTAAAAGGTTTTGTTAAGCTTGGGTATTTTTATGGAATTTAGCCGCCACATTTCCAAAATTCGAATTAATCAAACAGTGTTTTAGAGGTCAAAATGCTATCTACTTTAGTGTAGTTCCAAACATTGTACTGTTTACCACAAAAGTCTATAAGCGACAATTAAAGGAAAAAAGTTAGGCACAATGCTCAGATAGAGTTTTTTCTCAGCGTTATTGATTTGTTTTGAGACATAATTGATGTTTTGTAAAAAAAAATATTTAGAAAACAAGATTTTCTTTTTATTAATGGAAGCATTTGCAGTGATTGGTGTTGAATGTATATTTTTTGCTTATAACTTTGCTTGGCTGCTCTGCGTACTTACACAGAGCCATGAGTACTACGATAGTACTCATTGAAAAAGGTATCAATTTGTGGCTCATGGTAATCCGGGTCTCCAAATCCCGTTAGGAGTTGCAAAGGAGTTAGGTAGGAGATGAAAACAGTGTTTTAGAGGCTAAAAGTGCTATCTACTTTAGTGTTGTTCCAAACATTGTACTGTTTACCACAAAAGTCTATAAGCGACAATTAAAGGAAAAAATTTAGAAGCTTAATAGACGGCTATTAAGCTTAGGCACAATGCTCAGATAGAGTTTTTTCTCAGCGTTATTCAATTGTTTTGAGACATAATTGATGTTTTGTAAAAAAAAATATTCAGAAAACGAGATTTTCTTTTAATTAATGGAAACATTTGCAGTGATTGGTGTTAAATGTATATTTGTTACTCTTAACTTTGTTTGGCTGCTCTGCGTATTTACGCAGAGCCATGAGTACTACGATAGTACTCATTGAAAAAGGTATCAATTTGTGGCTCATGGTAATCCGGGTCTCCAAATCCCGTTAGGAGTTGCAAAGGAGTTAGGTAGGAGATGAAAACAGTGTTTTAGAGGCCAAAAGTGCTATCTACTTTAGTGTAGTTCCAAACATTGTACTGTTTACCACAAATGTCTGAGAGCAACAATTAAAAAAAAAAAGTTAGAAGCTTAATAGACGGCTATTAAGCTTAGGCACAATGCTCAGAAAGAGTTTTTTCTCAGCGTTATAAGACATAATTAATGTTTTGTTAAAAAAAAATATTTAAAAAACGAGATTTTCTTTTTATTAATGGAAACATTTGCAGTGATTGGTGTTAAATGTATATTTCTTGCTTATAACTTTGCTTGGCTCTGCGTAAGTGCTCGATAGTTTTCACTGAAGAAGGTGTCAAACTCTGGCTTTTGGCAGTCCGAATCTTCAAAGCCCGTTAGTTACGTATAATAGTGTTCTTTTTATCATGCCGAAGCAAGAAACAACCGGCAAGGTCTCTCTGTGAATATGTTTTATACATAAACATGTGAGGGCATGTTGGGAGAGTCAGCATTTTTGGATAATTAATATTTAATGCTTATTGCTGTTTATATATTTATTGATAGAGCATCCTAAAAATCAAATGACTTTTCTTAGCGTTGATTTAAACGCGTAATTTTTTTAAATATTTTTTTATTTGGGGTGATACGGCATTTTGAATTGTGACTGTAGAAAAACCAAACCAGTTACAAGTGAAAACAAAAATAATCACGTAAAAGTAAAAGTTAAGCGAATAATATAGAGGTAAACAATAGAAAAACAAAAAAATAAATAATAAAAACTAAAGTAAGTCTAGAACATTTTTGTAGAAATAATCTTTATGGCAAAATGGCGTCTAGAGATAATCAATTAATCTTAAGTGCTTAACCGCAAGTAACAAATTTTGGTTTGATTTGAAAAGGCGCACAAATGACTGGTGTCGGGTTCTGAGGGGAGAAAACGGATGTGAAATTTACGCAAACAGCGTTTAGTTTTAAAATAAATTCTTTAAATATATGATAAAAATTCTTGGAAGAGGGATATTGAAACCAAAAACAAATGAGTTTTTAATGATTGTCAATTTTTTTTTGCACACCACACACTTTTCAAGCCACAATAATAAACAAAAGAAGACGAAACTCTTTTCGATTACATTTTTAGGCAATGCTCCGATCAACACGTCCTGTCCAACGTTTGTAAAGGTGCGTGTTACAATAAATTCGCAGACTAAAATAATACAAAATTTCAACCAATGACATCAGTGAAAATCCGGTAAATAAGCCCAAAACGCCGCCAAAATTTGACACCAAATCAAAAAACCCAAACAGCTCTTTTCGTTCCATTGCCAAATACTGATCGTCATCAAAGTATATAGCAACAAGTGACATTCTATCCCTAAAACAATATTTAAGTTGATAAATTTAATATGAAAGGTATTTATAATGTTCTGTCAAAAATGGCAAATATAGCAGCAACTGGCCAAATGCTGCTTTGCGTTTATGACACTGCAATTGGCTTAAAGATAACAAGCTGTAGGCAAATCAGCCATAAATAAAAGTTTAACCAGTCGACTCTAAAGCTGTAGAGAATGGTCTCACCCAAAATTTCTGTTAATATATTTTCTTGCTACTCCAGTCGAACGTACGTGGTTTCGGCTGCGATTCCACGGCAGAAAGTGTATCTTTCATGCACTGGTAGAGCTATGCGCGCGCCTTCTTTTAGTGGGAGTAAATAGCCGAGGGCATCATGGCGCGCAGCACTTTCTGCCGTGGAATCGCAGCCGACACTACGTACTGTCGACTGGAGTAGCAAGAAAACTAGTATACACTACACGGGCAAAAAGTTGAGAGCCCTGAACTGCGCGCCATAATGCCCGAGGCGGAGCCGAGCAGGTGCAAGAATCTCAACTTTCTGTCCTTGTAGTGTAATATACTATAATTATATAATGTTAACATCATGTGTCATATAAAATCATTTTTTTTTTTAATAATAGAGAAAAACAATTTTTGTATTAGACCTCTGGTCAGACTTTTATTTATGCTCTCTTGTTACCGGTAAGTCCCTATTGCGCATGCTAACAAACATGTAAAGAATTTACCAGGAATAGTTGCCAACTGTATTTTTATCATAGTTTTTTAAACCATGTAAATCACTATAAGTAATTTGAGCCTTGTAGCTCAAGTCTTCACAAAGAGGTCTGCAATTACAAAGAGACCGTGACGAAGAGCGTTGTCTTAATTGATTATAGACCTGCTCACCACTTATGTTGTCTGAAAAAATAATAATAACCATTAGTACTGTTCAAAATAACAGAAAAATACACTCAAATTATTGCAAAAAATCAAGCTTGTTGTGATTTTTTTCGGTATAATGTGGTCCGATTAGGCGTAGTCGTCTAAAAACTACTTTGTTTTTAAGACCGGAGCTCTGGTGATACTTTTATTTATGACCTGATGATGGTTAGCGGTAAGTTCTTTATTAACTTCTACCGTAGACATGTTTCGTTTTTATTGGAATGTGGGAACAAATTCTTATTTGAACGGTTGGTTCTTATATTTTCTCAAGTGCCTATTGCTTCTGTAATATAGTAAAAATAGTGCCATCTATTAGACGTCTTTTACATCAGGGTTGAAAAATTAAATCAAACTTATATTTGTTCCGTTGCTGTGTACCTACTAAAGAGTTCTTATGTAAACAAAACATGTACAAATGTAGTTTAAATTAATTTGCTTTGACTTTATTTATGACCGTTTACGTCTAATAGTCTTAGCCTTTCGGTGCCGAGTTATTCTTTATTTAGCTGTGCAATTATTAAATTAAATCTTGATTGTTAATCTTACAGACAAGTGATAACAAGCTGGAAAAATGTCTGAGTCTACAATCTTTTGTTTTAACTTAATTAGTCTTAATTTTATTAGTTAAATATTCCTCTTACTATAAGCAGTTTCGACACATTCCAAACTTTCTATAGTAGTGCAGATAGATGTCGTGCTGGTTCCTACAAATAGATACACAATGTCAAGCTTAAAATGTAGGTAGTGTGTTACGACAAGCAACAAAAGATCCACAATTTAAAAACTCATAATTAGACCTCAATGCTTCGTAAAGCGTGAAACTGTTGGTGACTTCAATAGGGGATCAGGCGGGAAACTTCCGAAGCTTAATACTTACTTGGCATATAATATGACACACAGCCACATTTCTTGAGAGTAGCATTTGTAAGACATTCTAAATTACAATTGGACACAGTGTAATAATGAAAATATTTTAGAAATTTTTCATGAAGTAAAAAGCATTCTCTTTTATTGACATCCATCTGAGCCACTTCCTTAGAGATTTTCACGTGCTTTGGAGTGACTGCCACCATCAACATCTTATCATAATCGACTCTAAAGTAATTTTCTGCTACCATAGGAACATTCATCGAATTATGAAGCAGCACCTGAATGACAAAACTGTTATTCAATTGTTTTTGTTGTGTAATAGTATTAATTACTCTATATCCGCGAAAAACTGAATTGCATATATCATGTTCGTCCATTTTGCTCTCATTGAACCTAAGAAATATGCTTAAACTGTTCTGCATACCAGATAATAAAGATGGAATCGGATAGAAGTCGTCAGAGCTTAAATTTGTGTTCATAACATTAAAAACAATTTTTGCAACATCCACTTTATAAAAATTGTTGTACAGATACCTACAATTTGAATTATCTAGTAAGCGATGAAAAAAAAAAAGAAAATCTTATATTTTTGTAATTTTGTAGTGTCATTAGGACCAGCCTCTAGCCTGACTAACATCTTCAAGGCAAGACTGGGGTATTTATCGGTTGCTTTTGGGCATGTCATGAGGTATAAAGTCAAAAATAGTACATTCTGGTAATAAGACCTATTGTCACGTACGCATTTCTTATATGGTGGTTGAAAACTCAAGAAACAACGACACAAAACACGCTGCAGAAAATGCAGCGATTTGCGTGCCTAAAAGGTCTACTACCGCTCTAGAAGTGCCTACAGGGAGAGTCTTCAGGCATCTCTAACACTGGCTCTTTCAAATCAAGAGACCAAACAGGTGACTTCCAAATTCTGAATTTTCTACAGCCAGGTCTTCTTGAACAACCAATTAAGTCATGCCTATAATGCATGACTTTCTAGTTTCACGTTATCTGTTAAACGCAACAAAAACGCTATTTAAAGAAAAGAGGTATTGTTTTCAAAAACAGCCAATGAAAACGGTCGGTTAATGTAAGAGAAGCTAAAGGTTGCCTAATCCGCGAATAAGAACACTTGTCTCATTATATGAAACCCCTCCTCCTTGGTACTGCACTTCTTCGGCCAATAAGAATGGTTATATTGTATACTTTACTTGGTACTTCAAAACATTGAAATAAACCAACAAAGTCTTGCCTATAACGCATGACTTTGAAACTGTTTATCTAGTTCCATGTTATCTGTTAAACGAACTAAGAACGCTATTTAAAGAAAAGCGGTATTGTTTTCAAAACAGCCAATGAAAACGATCGGTTAATGTAAGACGAGCCAAAGGTTGCTTAATCAGCAAATAAGAACGCTTGTCTCATATATATATGAAACTCCTCCTCCTTGGTACTGCACTTCTTCGGCCAATAAGAACGGTTATATTGTATACTTTACTTGGTACTTCAAAACATTAAAATAAACCAACAAAGTGTTGCCTATAACGCATAACTTGGAAACTGTTTATCTAGTTCCATGTTATCTGTTAAACAAACTAAGAACGCTATTTAAAGAAAAGAGATATTGTTTTCAAAAACAGCCAATGAAAACGATCGGTCAATGTAGGGCGAGCTATAGGTTGCCTAATCCGCGAATAAGAACGCTTGTCTCATATATGTATGAAACTCCTCCTCCTTGGTACTGCACTTCTTCGGCCAATAAGAACGGCTATATTGTATACTTTACTTGGTACTTCAAAACATTAAAATAAACCAACAAAGTCTTGCCTATAACGCATGATTTTGAAACTGTTTATCTATTTCCATTTTATCTGTTAAACGAACCAAGAACGCTATTTGAAGAAAAGAGATATTGTTTTCAAAAACAGCCAATGAAAACGATCGGTTAATGTAAGACGAGCTAAAGGTTGCCTAATACGAGAATAAGAACGCTTATTGTCTCATATATGTATGAACCTCCTCCTCCTTGGTACTGCACTTCTTCGGCCAATAAGAACGGTTATATTGAATACTCTACTTGGTACTTTATAACATTAAAATTAAACAACCAATCAGGACAAGGCGTTACCAAAAACGTGTATGAGCCAGCGTATGAGAGCGATTGTGCTATTTAGAAAACAGCTTAGCCTCGCGGTACTTTATTTATATTAAAAATTTTGACAGAACAAACACCAACACGTGACTGAATTTGATTATACTGATGTTACCTCATTCAAATCTAATTAAAAATAAGTAATTACAAATTAACGTAATCTTTTTTTTTAGCAAATTTCTCTCTCTTGACCTTTTTCGATTTTTTTAGCCAACTAAATTTTTCTTCTAAATTCAAATTTTTCATTGTTAACAGGTAGAACATTTAAAGTAGAAAAGGTCTTTGAGTATAGATAAATTTGAGGTTATTTAGTTCTACGTTATCTGTTAAACGCAACAAAAAACGCTTTTTAAAGCAAGAGGCGTTGTTTTTGAAAACAGCCAATGAAAACAATCGGTCAAGCCGAAGGTTGCCTAATCAACGAATAAGAACGTTTGTCTTATATATTCAACCCTTCCTCCTTAGTACTGCACTTTTTCAGCCAATAAAATCAATTATTTTGTTTGATGCTTCAAAACTTTAAGATAAATCGACCAATCAGGGCAAGGCCTTAACAAAAACGTGCATGAACTAGCTTATAAGAGATTGTGCTTTTTAAAAAACAGCTTAAGCTCGGTACTTTATTTATTTCAAAATTTTTGACAGAACAAGCACAACGCGTGGGTGAATTTGATTATGATTAAAGTTACTGATGTTACCTAATTAAAATTTAATTAAAAATTAATAATTACAAATTAACGTAATTTTTTTTAAGCAAATTTCTCTCTCTTGGCTTTTTTGATTTTTTTAGCCAACCAAATTCTTCTTCCAAATTCAAATTTTTCATTGTCAACAGGTAGAAAATTTAAAGTAGGAAAGGTATTTGGGTATAGATAAATTTGAGGTTATTTAGTTCCACGCAACAAAAAAACGCTAAGACATTGTTTTTGAAAACAGCCAATGAAAACGATCGGTAAAGTCAAAGGTTGTATAATCAACCAATAAGATCGTTTGTCTTATATATTGAGCCCTTCCTCCTTGGTACTGCACTTTTTCGGCCAATAAAATCAGCTCTTTGGTTTGATGCTTGAGAACTTTAAGATAAATCGACCAATCAGGGCAAGGTGTTGACAAAAACGTGTATAAACCAGCTTTAGAGCGATTGTGCCATTCAGAAAACAGCTTAATGTCGGTACTTTATTCATTTCAAGAATTTTGACAGAACAAACACAACACGTCGCTGAATTGGATTATGATTTCCATTACTGATGTTATCTAATTAAAATCTAATTAAAAATTAGTAATTACAAATTAAGGTATACTTTTTGTTTAGCAAATTTCTTTCTTTTTGTAACCTTATTTGATTTTTCTAGCAAGTAGCGCCTATGCGCTAATTTGACAATTAAACTCAAACGCAAAAAATGGTATATTAAAGATGAAAGAAGAGTTGGTTAAAAAAGGAGCCGCAAGCAAGTTTTCTATAAAACCTGATCTTTGGACTATTTTTTCAAATTTGCGCTTTTTTTCTTAAATTTTGTATACAAAAAATAGCCTCTAATCAAGTGACCTAAGACACTTACACATCTTCCTTGAATAATTTCTCGTAGATATTGAAAGAATAGCAAATTCCAACGTCCGTAAAAACCGAAACAAACAGTTTTTCACATGGCCCAATTTCTATGTCAAAAAAAGAACAGTGAGCAAAAAAATCCGGCTGTATCTGTAAAAAAAAACAACAAATAAACAAAATTTGAAAAATTGATTTTGGTACCTTGTGCAATACATCAAAAAAATCTTCATCAAATGTGGAATAGGTGTCTTTTAAGCAAGCTGTGGTAATATTTTCTTCACAGAGAACTCTCATATAATCAAAAATTTTCTGTCTGAAAAAATTAATATTTTCTAAACATAAATAATTAATAAAAATACTGTAAAATGGCATTTTTATAATTAGTTTTTTAAGGATTTTGAAGATATTTTAGCTCTTGGAAGCTTATAGCTCGTTCTGACTTATGCGACATATAAGTATTTTAAAAAAAAATAATAAAAAAACATAAATACTCATCAGCTGTTACGTCATCATGGTCTTCTAATCTGGCAAAAATGTCACTATAGTTAAACTTATAATCTGCATATACTGCTTCTGGACACAACGTTACTGCTGGAAACGGTATTTTGTAAATAGGACTTGTCGCTGTTTCAAACCCAATTACAATGGGATTGCTTTTATATTTGGTCCAAATTTTGGTAATCATATAGACACATCCACTAAATGACAAAAATAAAATAAACGCCCAAACCATCCTACAAAAATATTCATAGAAGTGCGCTGGTTCCGGTATAGTCCGACCAAACAAACAAGAGCTAACGAGGGTAGTACCCTATATAGAACCGCTATTTTTTAAGTAGTTAATAATGATATTGCTCGGTACCTAAGCACCACAGCTTGCTCGTACATAAACTACGTGGAAAAGTTAAAAGTTTTTAAAAAATTTAGCAGAGCTTGAATAGTCTTAGAAAGGTACCACTGCGCATCTAGTGTGAAAAATCAGCTGTCCCCATCTAAGAAAAATCGTACTCCAGCTGTTATTTGGTTTGTCGTACTATACGTTAAAAGTCTAGTGTTAGTACTGTTCACATCGGGATCTATGCTCTCCTAAGTACTTCACTCCATGAATATTTGACAAATTTGTGTATTCTCTAAAAAGTGTTTTAAAATTTTGATTCGATTCTTTGTGTTTCTTCTGAGGCAATATCATAATCTTGTTGGAATGGTGTGATAGCTAAAAACAAAACTTTCATCACAAAGCTTAGCTAGCACAACTTACGTGATAATTGCGTAAGCATAAAGCTACGTAGCTTGAATTTAAGTAAAAAAAATTAAAATTAACAATAAGTGCAGATAATAATTCAATTCATCCATAAAACTATGCAATTTTCTATTAATGTTTTCTAATGACGTTATCACGTAAAATTATTGTCTCGTAGACCGACTTTACAAACAATCATTTTTTTGATGAGATTCTTAGACTGTGTATACAAATTATTATCAAAGTGGTTTAAAAACTACAGTGCTTCCAAGTAAACATGGGTTTGGCTTTCATTTAGACACTTCATCTTTTTTGAGCTTCTGATTGGTTAAATTGAGTTTACCGGTGCTCATGTTCGCTTGGAAGCACTGTATGTGTTATTACCGTAATTTTATTCATTTTCTATTTATTAGTTCACCATTTCGTGGCACAAACTCGACTTACAATAATAATCGTTTCGAAAATTGCGTGATGTGTTGTGGAGTAAACAATTAGCTTTATTTTATTATTAATAAAAGTAAAAAAAAAACTATTATTATTTATTAAGTAATTACATTGAAAATAAATTATCACTTGAGACAATTTACGTCTTTTTTGGTCAAAACTCTAAATAAAAAAATTGATTATTTATTACGTAACTAGGGTTGGTAGCATTTGATTCGCTCGTGCGAGATTTGATTTACTCGTGCGAGTGAATCGAATGAAAATCTAAACGCTAGTCCTAGTTTATGTCAAAATAAACCGTTTAAGAGATTATTTTGAAAACGCAATTATTTGAATAATTGTCCCAAATTACTCTCATGCTTTCAAAGTAATAAACTGTGATACTCAAGTTGATTAAAGTAGATTATAAGTGTCATTTTTTCGACAAATGTATGTCTGCTTTAAAAAATTAAAACGATAACCATTTTTTATATTACAAAAATTAATAACTTTGAAGCACATGTGATAAACACAATTAAAGTTATTGGGGCTATATAGTACAATATTATTATTGATAGAGCATGCAAAGGTCGTTAATAATGTTATTAGTCAAGTTTCCATCACAGCACTTTATGTAATCTATTGATGTAATCAATATAGATCACAGAAAACGATACCAGCCATCTAAGAACTACAACGCTGCTTGCCTAATTCTCACATCCGTTTTCTCCTCTCAGAAAACGCCACTGGCTATTTGTGTGCATTTCAAAATCCGACTGAAAACTCCGCATTTTGAAAAATGAAATACAATAAATAAGATTCTCTACATTTTTGGATCTCATCGATTTTTTTGTTAGATCGATATTTTACGATTTATATCAGAGAAAAAGAGAGAATGTAATCTTATCGTTGTATTATCACGTTAATTGACAATTTTAAGAAAAAAATTGTTAAGAACAAAGTTGTTTAAAATAAAATTTTCTACAATTTAGCTTCTTATCAATTTTTTCGCTGAATCGATATTTCTCGATTTATATCCGAAAAAAGAAGAGGATGTAATCTTATTATTGTAATATCACGTTAATTGACAAATTAAAAAAAAAATTGTAGAAAACAAAGTTGTTTAGAATAAAATTTCTGACAACTTTGATTCTTGTCAATTTTTTTGTTGGATCAATATTTTTTAATTTATACCTGAGAAAAGGAGGAGATGTAATCTTATTATTGTATTATCACGTTAATAGACAAATTTAAGAAAAAAATTGTAGAAGACAAACTTGTTTAGAATAAAATTTCCTACATTTTTGGTTCTTATCAATTTTTTCGTTAGATCGATATTTTTCGATTTATACCAGAGAAAAAAAAAGTATGACATCTTTTCATTGTATTATCTCGTTAATTGTCAATTTTAAGAAAAAAATTGAAGTAAACAAAGTTGTTTAGAATAAAATTTCCTACAATTTTTATTCTTATCAATTTTTTTGTTAGATCAATATTTTTCGATTTATACCCGAGAAAAGGAGGGGATGTAATCTTATTATTGCATTATCACGTTAATTGACAATTTTAAGAAAAAAATTGTTAAGAACAAAGTTGTTTAAAATAAAATTTTCTATAATTTTGGTTCTTATCAATTTTTTTGTTAGATCAATATTTTTCGATTTATACCCGAGAAAAGGAGAGGATGTAATCTTATTATTGTATTATCACGATGATAGACAAATTTAAAAAAAAAATTGTAGAAAACAAACTTGTTTAGAATAAAATTTCCTACATTTTTGGTTCTTATCAATTTTTTCGTTAGATCGATATTTTTCAATTTATACCAGAGAAAAAAAAGATATGAAATCTTTTCATTGTATTATCTCGTTAATTGTCAATTTTAAGAAAAAAATTGTAGTAAACAAAGTTGTTTGAAATAAAATTTTCTACAATTCTAATTCTTATCAATTTTTTTGTTAGATCAATATTTTTCGATTTATACCCGAGAAAAGGAGGGGATGTAATCTTACTATTGTATTATCACGTTAATAGACAAATTTTAAAAAAAAAATTGTAGAAGACAAAGTTGTTTAGAATAAAATTTCCTACAATTTAAGTTCTTATGAATTTTTTCGTTAGATCGATATTTTTCGATTTATATCCGAAAAAAGAAGGGGATGTAATCTTATTATTGTATTATCACGATGATAGACAAATTTAAGAAAAAAATTGTAGAAAAGAAACTTGTTTAGAATAAAATTTCCTACATTTTTGGTTCTTATCAATTTTTTGTGGGATCGATATTTTTCGATTTATGCCAGAGAAAAAAAAGGTATGAAATCTTTTCATTGTATTATCTCGTTAATTGTCAATTTTAAGAAAAAAATTGAAGAAAACAAACTTGTTTAGAATAAAATTTCCTACATTTTTAGTTCTTATCAATTTTTTTGTTAGATCAATATTTTTCGATTTATACCCGAGAAAAGGAGGAGATGTAATCTTATTATTATATTATCACGTTAATAAACAAATTTAAAAAAAAAATTGTAGAAGTCAAAGTTGTTTAAAATAAAATTTCCTACAATTTAAGTTTTTATCAATTTTTTCGTTAGATCGATATTTTTCGATTTATATCCGAAAAAAGGAGGGGATGTAATCTTATTATTGTATTACCACAATGATAGACAAATTTAAAAAAAAAATTGTAGAAGACAAACTTGTTTAGAATAAAATTTCCTACATTTTCGGTTCTTATCAATTTTTTTGTGGGATCGATATTTTTCGATTTATACCAGAGAAAAAAAAGGTATGAAATCTTTTCATTGTATTATCTCGTTAATTGTCAATTTTAAGAAAAAAATTGTAGTAAACAAAGTTGTTTAGAATAAAATTTCCTACAATTTTGTTTCTTATCAATTTTTTTGTTAGATCAATATTTTTCGATTTATACCCGAGAAAAGGAGGGGATGTAATCTTATTATTGTATTATCACGTTAATAGACAAATTTAAAAAAAAAATTGTAAAAGTCAAAGTTGTTTAAAATAAAATTTCCTACAATTTTAGTTCTTATCAATTTTTTCGTTAGATCGATATTTTTCGATTTATACCAGAGAAAAAAAAGGTATGAAATCTTTTCATTGTATTATCTCGTTAATTGTCAATTTTAAGAAAAAAATTGTATCAAACAAAGTTGTTTAGAACAAAATTTCCTACAATTTTTATTCTTATTAATTTTTTTGTTAGATCAATATTTTTCGATTTATACCCGAGAAAAGGAGGGGATGTAATCTTATTATTATATTATCACGTTAATAAACAAATTTAAAAAAAAAATTGTAAAAGTCAAAGTTCTTTAAAATAAAATTTCCTACAATTTAAGTTCTCATCAATTTTTTCGCTAGATCGATATTTTTCGATTTATATCCGAAAAAAGGAGGGGATGTAATCTTATTATTGTATTATCACGATGATAGACAAATTTAAGAAAAAAATTGTAGAAGAGAAACTTGTTTAGAATAAAATTTCCTACATTTTCGGTTCTTATCAATTTTTTGTGGGATCGATATTTTTCGATTGATATCAGAGAAAAAAAAGGTATAAAATCTTTTCATTGTATTTTCTCGTTAATTGTCAATTTTAAGAAAAAAATTGTAGTAAACAAAGTTGTTTAGAATAAAATTTCCTACAATTTTTATTCTTATCAATTTTTTTGTTAGATCAATATTTTTCGATTTATACTCGAGAAAAGGAGGGGATGTAATCTTATTATTGTATTATCACGATGATAGACAAATTTAAGAAAAAAATTGTACAAGACAAACTTGTTTAGAATAAAATTTCCTACATTTTCGGTTCCTATCAATTTTTTGTGGGATCGATATTTTTCGATTTATACCAGAGAAAAAAAAGATATGAAATCTTCTCATTGTATTATCTCGTTGATTGTCAATTTTAAGAAAAAAATTGTAGTAAACAAAGTTGTTTAGAATAAAATTTCCTACAATTTTTATTCTTATTAATTTTTTTTTTAGATCAATATTTTTCGATTTATACCCGAGAAAAGGAGGGGATGTAATCTTATTATTATATTATCACGTTAATAAACAAATTTAAAAAAAAAATTGTAGAAGTCAAAGTTTTTTAAAATAAAATTTCCTACAATTTAAGTTCTTATCAATTTTTTCGTTAGATCGATATTTTTCGATTTATATCCGAAAAAAGGAGGGGATGTAATCTTATTATTGTATTATCACGATGATAGACAAATTTAAGAAAAAAATTGTAGAAGAGAAACTTGTTTAGAATAAAATTTCCTACATTTTTGGTTCTTATCAATTTTTTGTGGGATCGATATTTTTTGATTTATGCCAGAGAAAAAAAAGGTATGAAATCTTTTCATTGTATTATCTCGTTAATTGTCAATTTTAAGAAAAAAATTGAAGAAAACAAACTTGTTTAGAATAAAATTTCCTACATTTTTAGTTCTTATCAATTTTTTTGTTAGATCAATATTTTTCGATTTATACCCGAGAAAAGGAGGAGATGTAATCTTATTATTATATTATCACGTTAATAAACAAATTTAAAAAAAAAATTGTAGAAGTCAAAGTTGTTTAAAATAAAATTTCCTACAATTTAAGTTCTTATCAATTTTTTCGTTAGATCGATATTTTTCGATTTATATCCGAAAAAAGGAGGGGATGTAATCTTATTATTGTATTATCACGATGATAGACAAATTTAAGAAAAAAATTGTAGAAGACAAACTTGTTTAGAATAAAATTTCCTACATTTTTGGTTCTTGTCAATTTTTTGTGGGATCGATATTTTTCGATTTATACCAGAGAAAAAAAAGGTATGAAATCTTTTCATTGTATTATCTCGTTAATTGTCAATTTTAAGAAAAAAATTGTAGTAAACAAAGTTGTTTAGAATAAAATTTCCTACAATTTTGATTCTTATCAATTTTTTCGTAGGATCAATATTGTTCGATTTATACTTGAAAAGAGTGGGAGTAAAATCCTATCTTTGTATTGTCACGTTCGAAAATAAAACCAATAGTTTTTATATAAAAAAAAACTGATAAATAAGTTATGTAACTTCGATATCAACTTAAGCTTTTATCAAATTTCTTGCTTTTCGGTCAAATACCTTTCTAGACCTTCTTTAGATGCTTGTTACGTGTCAAAAAAAAACAAATATTCACAAAATATCAAAATAACTTTATTAATTACAAAATATCATAATAATTTTATTAATTCAGCTACCACTTTCACATTAATACTATTCCCTAATACCATATACTTCTGTCTATCAGTCACATCATCTGGAAAAAGAAAATCTTCCGGAAAACTCATCAATCTATATACTTCTTTAGGAGTAAAGTAACGCAATTTGAGCGAACGTGCCAGCTCTAAATATTCCTCCATTTGAAGGTCATTCAGGGAAAGTTGTGGGAAAACATTTTGAAAATACTCTTTCGACACGGTGGTAAACACACTACCAGTGCCCTCTGCATAGCGCGTGTAAGATTTTGTAAAACAGCAAGAGTTTGGAGAGTCAGAAAAACATATGTCGAGAATATTTAAATGTTTCGCTAACGTTTTGTCGCTCAAGTAATATTGTTTCAGACCCTTTTCCTCTTCGAGAATCTCTTCAATTTTTAAGTTCACACGCTCGTAAGATAAAGGCAAATTATTTCTCTAAAAAAAAGTCTAAAATAAGCATTTACACTCTTTAAATGAGTAAATTACAGATGTTTTTTAAAATTTGGCGCCGATGAATGTTTAACTTTGAATTGTAAACGTACCTTTACCATCGCAGAAGTGACAGTTATTAATTTGACATCTAAACCTAACCTCACTTTTAATTTAATGCATCTATAGTTCAACACGTTAATGAGATTAAATTAAAAGCACTCGTAGTGTTATATCAAACGAAAAAATAAACTTTAATATGGAAATAATGTCTAAACTTTTGACATTTGAAGCAATTGTTTTAAATGGCCAACTGACGCCAAATTTTACAAAACTCCCGTTATATATAATCCCTACCAATTTTGTAGTGGGAAATGAAAAAAGTCCTTGTTTTTTTGCAATACAATAGTACCGATGCCTGCTATTTGGGATTCCAAATTGTGTAGGGCTGAGTAAAAATTCTTGAAAGGCAAAGCCGCATTGTGTGAGAGTTTCCATGAGTAGATCCCTCATTTTCGACTTTTCAAAAAACTTCACATTTTCGATTAGAATCTTATCAATCGTCTCTAATGTTGGTAATAGCTCTAAAATGTGCTTAAACGAGTCTGTTCTTTCATCGGCGACATCTCTCTGAAGTCCATTCCTCGAGAAGGGTTGACAAGGGGGCGACATTAAAATAGTATCCACATTCAAGGAATTAATAAATTTGGTGGTCAGACCTTGAATATTCTTATGAAATAAGCTCGTTTCGGGAAAATTGTGTTGATAGATTTTATTAGCAACGGTATTGATATCAATTGCCTTTATTACTTCGCCCGGCATTCCACTGGCTAAAAAAATATATTTAGCGGATAGGTAAATAATCAAATTTGCCCCAATTACCTTTCAATGCCAAATGCATACCGCCAATTCCACTATATAGTTCTAAAACTCTCATTTTACAAAATTTTTCAAAAAAAATAATAACATAACCTCAAAAATGTGACTTTTACGCCAACGAATTGTCACACTATTTGACAGCAAAGGAATAAGATGTTGCCAAGTTTCAAACAATTTTTTTTCCAAAATTTCAAAAAATAGATTACACATTTTATTTTCCCATTCGTTACTGTAGAACAGAATTTTTATATTTAACCACTTTTTACAATCTTTAGTGTAGTAGAAACGTTTGCGATATACCCTGAAGTAAATTTTATTGCTATAATGAGAGGGACAAGGCAACGATTGTAAAAAAAATTTACAGCCCAGTGTTAGGTGTTTTGAGATTAAGAATAGAATAAAACAGGTGGCTAAGTACTACCTTAAGTAGAAAACGGTCTTTTTTAAGTTATGACTGTAGTTTTTTGGTACAAAATTAACAATAATAACATCTATAACATGTATAAGAATAACAAAAAAAAAGTGTAATTCACAAGACTTTAATTGCTCGGATGTAGATACCATGTTTACTTGTCATAAATATGCTAGATGGATCAAGTTCTAGAGGCATAACTGTCTTTTCTGATAATTCAAGAATAAAACCTTTGATAAGATGGGCCAAAGCTAGTTTTGCTGTTAACGTTGAGAATCTTTCACCTAAAAAACATAAAAAATTTTTTTTTGAAACAAAAGCTGTGGTGGTAACGTACCAATACAAGCTCTTGGTCCTTCTCCAAAAGGCATGTACGTATAGGGCTTAATATTATGTTTATTTTCATCGCTGAAACGTTCTGGAATGAAACTTTCTGGATCAGGGAAGTAAGCAGGATCATAATGGAAAGATGCAACCGGTATACGAACTGTAAGACCTTTTTCGATAACATAGCCGGTTTCTTCAATGGTGTAGTCGACTAAAGCCTCGCGATTCAAAAATATTGCAAGTGGGTATTTCCTAAGCCCTTCTGCAAAACATTGTCACTTTGAAATTTGCTGAAAATATTGTAAATTACACACAAACCTTTCCATACCATGTCCAAATATTTCATTTCTTGTAAGGCGTCATACGTAAAGTCGCCATGTTTTCTAAAAGTCTCAACAATTTCTTCTCGTAAACTGTTTTGAATCTCTTTATTTGAAGCTATCTCAGACAGCACAAAGGAAAGTGCAAGAGAAGTTGTCTCGTTTCCAGCTGAGAAGAACATTATTGCTTGAGATGCCATTTTGACGTCATCTAAAAATTTTAAAAAGAGATTATTTATAAATTTGGCGTGGAAATATCGCTAAATAAAGTAAAATTAAAACTTGCAATTTTTTTTAAAATGTTAATTAGAAGTTGAAATTTCGATGTTTGGAACAATTCCGCCGCCATCTTGTTTAAAGTTTAATTTTTTTGTTTTTCTTAAATAATTCGTTAATTTACAACTTTAGAGCAAAAATAAGAGTATCTAAAGTTGTTGAAAATTTAATTTTCTACAAGTTTGGTTATTGTTAATTTTTTTGTAGGATCGATTTTTTTCGATTTACACCCCAAAGAAGGGATAAAATCTTATCAATGTATTACCACGTTAGTTGTCAATTTTAAGAGAAAAATTGTGATGAGCAAAATTGTTTAAAATAAAATTTCCTATAATTTTAATTTTCGTCAATTTTTTGTAAGATCAATATTTTTTTATTTATACTCAAGAAAAAAAATGTTAACATCTTATTAACGGATTATCACGCCAATTGTCAATTTTAAGAAAAAAATTGTAATAAACAAAATTGTTCAAAATAAAATTTCCTACAATTTTGGTTCTCATCAATTTTTTCGTAGGATCGATATTTTTTAATTTATACCCAAGAAAAAGAAGAGATAAAATCTTATCAATGAATTATCACGTTAATTGTCAATTTTAAGAGAAAAACTGTAATGATCAAAGTTGTATAAAATTAAATTTACTACAATTTTGATTCTCATTAATTTTTTCGTAAAGTTGATATTTTTCGATTTATTTATATTTTTTTAGAAACTTAACTTGACAAATTTATTCTAGCTGCAAATATTAATCTTAGCAAAAAAATTAAAATAACCAAACTTGTAGAAAATTCTATTTCTAACAACTTTGACAATTACTATTTTAGCTCTAAAGTTTTAAATTAACGAGTTATTTAAGAAAAACCAAAAAATTAAACGTTAAATCAAGATGGCGACGATTGATTGCAACTGTTAAATTTTTCTATCAATTTTAATGTCTATCTCGACTGAACTATATAAAATTGATGATTTTTTCTTGCAATTGGAGTTATTAGCAGCGTTATAGTGCGACAAACCAAATAGAAGCGAATACAATTTTTAACTTATATAAAACTATTAACTTTATAAAGTGGTTTATGACTGTATTGTTGGATATTTCACCGAACACTAAAACAGTCAAAGCAAGACGGCAATTGGTTGAATAAACAAATGAGCACCATGGCTAAAATAGCTGTAATGTTGAGTGATGTACCGAACATGACCATCATAAACTGTTTCGAAAAGTTAAGAGTTAAATTAAGATATTTTTCTAAATGTTAAAAAATGCAAATAGTTTATAATCTAAATGATGTCAGTGTTGATAGATACAATTCAAAACAAAAGAAGTTTTACTGAGTGGACAACCAAGTGATAACTTTGCGCCTTTTGTCTCAAATGTATACCAAAGATATACAGCGAATCTATACCAAGCGGTACAAAAAAGAAAACCAATGCAAATTTATTCAAAGCTGAATCTGTTGCAGCTTGTCGATGAGTTCCAATAAGAGCAAAACATGGCCAAGTTTAGAGCGGTTTTTTGAATAAATTTGCATTGGTTTTGTTTAGTTAAGTGTAACGCTTATAAATAGTTTTATAAGCGTTTTGTTAAAAACATGTTTTTTTTCTCAAATTGTAATACAATTGTTATTGTAAGAAAACGTGTTTCTTATCTTATCTTAGATTATAATTCCTAATATAGTACTAACAGATCAAGGTTATTATTAATTTTAGTTTATCAAAAATTTGTTTTTATAATAATTTTTTTTTTGAAAATTGATAAAATAAAAAAAATACATTTGGTGCCATAATTTACGAGGAAAAGGCCTATTTGCCACTATTAGTACAGGAAATAAAGAATTTTGTCTTGAATAGTTCTAGGTACATTGTTTTTTTTTACAGATCGGTGCAGTAATAAACTCAAAAACCGTTTTGACCTGTATCTCTGTAAGCGTGCACTTGAGGCTTATAATTATAAAAACCTTTATTATAGATAATTAAATTTCCTATTTTTTTTTGGTTGACAATTTTTTTTTATCACTTACCGTTTACGATTTATAAAATTATTACAGTTTGTTTTTGACTTTTTTACCAATATCTCTTCTATTAATTGTTTAAATAATAAATTGCCAATAATCAAACTTTTAAATCGATACATTTTCTACAACTTTTATTTAAATTTTTTTTTTCTAAAATTAATATTTTCAAAGCTATGATACGTTAATTTCAAAAACTCTGTGTTTACGCCAGTCAGGCCTGAGCACGCAATTACAAAAAACACAAAAAAATATATAATACAACAAAAAAAGAAGATGAGCAGACAAACAAAATGAAGATATACAGCACAGAAAAAGTGACTTAAACAATAAAGAAAGTGATAAACAATGTATGGCAGAAAAGAAGAATGTAAGATAAGTCTGTTATCTTTATAAATAAAAAGAAAAACAAATAAAACAAAAAATTATAACAAACAAAAAGCAAACAAAATTAAAATATACAGCACAGAAAAAGTGACTTAAACAATAAAGAAAGTGATAAACAATGTATAGCAGAAAAGAAGAATGTAGGATAAGTCTGTTACCTTTATAAATAAAAAGAAAAACAAATAAAACAAAAAATTGTAACAAACAAAAAGCAAACAAAATGAAGAGACACCGCTCAAAAAAATTGACTCAAACAATAAAGGAAGTGATAAACAATGTATGGCAGAAAAGAAGAATGTAGGATAAGTCTGTTATCTTTATAAATAAAAAGAAAAACAAATAAAACAAAAAATTATAACAAACAAAAAGCAAACAAACTAAAAATATACAGCACAGAAAAAATGACTTAAACAATAAAAAAAGTGATAAGCGTATGACAGAAAAGAAGAATGTAGGATAAGTCTGTTATCTTTATAAATAAACAGAAAAACAAATAAAACAAAAAATTATAACAAACAAAAGACAAACAGGCAAACAAAATAAAGATATACAGCACAGAAAAAGTGACTTAAACAATAAACAAAGTGATAAACAATGTATGGCAGAAAAGAAAAATGTAAGATAAGTCTGTTATCTTTATAAATAAAAAGAAAAACAAATAAAACAAAAAATTATAACAAACAAAAAGCAAACAAACTAAAAATATACAGCACAGAAAAAATGACTTAAACAATAAAAAAAGTGATAAGCGTATGGCAGAAAAGAAGAATGTAGGATAAGTCTGTTATCTTTATAAATAAACAGAAAAACAAATAAAACAAAAAATTGTAACAAACAAAAAGCAAACAAAATGAAGAGACACCGCTCAAAAAAATTGACTCAAACAATAAAGGAAGTGATAAACAATGTATGGCAGAAAAGAAGAATGTAGGATAAGTCTGTTATCTTTATAAATAAAAAGAAAAACAAATAAAACAAAAAATTATAACAAACAAAAAGCAAACAAAATAAAAATATACAGCACAGAAAAAATGACTTAAACAATAAAAAAAGTGATAAACGTATGGCAGAAAAGAAGAATGTAGGATAAGTCTGTTATCTTTATAAATAAAAAGAAAAACAAATAAAACAAAAAATTGTAACAAACAAAAAGCAAACAAAATGAAGAGACACCGCTCAAAAAAATTGACTCAAACAATAAAGGAAGTGATAAACAATGTATGGCAGAAAAGAAGAATGTAGGATAAGTCTGTTATCTTTATAAATATAAAGAAAAACAAATAAAACAAAAAATTATAACAAACAAAAAGCAAACAAAATAAAAATATACAGCACAGAAAAAGTGACTTAAACAATAAAAAAAGTGATAAACGTATGGCAGAAAAGAAGAATGTAGGATAAGTCTGTTATCTTTATAAATAAAAAGAAAAACAAATAAAACAAAAAATTATAACAAACAATAGGCAAACAAAATAAAGATATACAGTACAGAAAAAGTGACTTAAAAAAAAGTGATAAACAATGTATGGTAGAAAAGAAGAATATAGGAGAAGACTGTTATCTTTATAAATAAAAAGAAAAACAAAACAGGTATCGAGAAAAAGTCAAAAAATAAACAGTAATAATCTTATAAATCGTGAGCGGTAAGTGATACAAAAAAATAGGAAATTTAATTATCTATAATAAAGTTATCATAATTATCACCTCAAGTGCACGGTTACGGAGATAGAGGTCTAAGAGGTTTTTCGCAAAATGGCGGTTTCCACCCGCCTTATTTGTGTTTTTAAGTTCATTACGTCATACTGCACCTTTCTGTAAATAAAAATAACTTACCCAGAATTATGGACAAGAGTAACTCGCTCTTCTAGTACTCGTACTATATTATACTTAATTAAATAAGTACTGTAAAAATTTTGAAACTATAATAGGTGAGTTTTGAGGTACACATGTCCGTCCCAGAGACCAAGAATGATTTTTTTGAAAAACGCGCCAGTACGTAGTTCAGTACTGAATTGAGTACTTAAACGAAACATTGAGTTTAAGTTCCTTACCAAATTTATAATCATCAAAAGCAGTTTCTTTCTTTTTTAGATTCGTCAGCAAGTCAATGAGATCATTTCGCACAATTTTTTTCTCTTCCCTCGTCTTGGCCGTAGTTTTGAAGATGTCGACGAAAAAATTCGTAGAATTCTTGTCTAAAAACGTCAATCTCAAGAGATCGACCAATTTGGGCATGAAAAAGAAGCACATTATCGAAAAATTCCTCTTAAACGACTTCAAATCGAACAAATTCGAAGCCATTTTGAAGATTTCCGAATTTTCCTGCTTCAGACAGTTCGAGTTGATGCCAAAAGCGCACGAGGAAATGATGTCTACCGAGTACTTCTTCATGGTTTTCAGCATATCCAGATCTTCGCTTTCGTGTTTTTCCAGAAATCTGACCAAATCTTCGGCCACTTCTTTCATGAGCGGCTGCATTAGTTTCATTTTTCCGGAGGTGAAAATTGGAGACAGTTTCGAGCGAAGATTCCGCCACGTTTTCCCTTTGGCACTTGGCAGATTATGGAAAGCTATGGGATCAACCGATTCGTTTGAGGCGACTGGAATGTCCATGAATTTATCAAAATCCTTAACAGTGATTTTCTTCACCAATTCCGGATCGCGAATGAACAAATTCGGCTGATTTAAAACAAAAGTCCCAAAATAGGGCTCATCCCTGAACTTGGCGTAAAGCTCCCGGAGTTTTGTTGAAAAATGTTTCCTTCCAATAAACACTTCGTGGAAGCTCCCAAGCAAAAAGTGCGATTTTTCGTATGGAACTCCGCGAGATTTGAAGTAATTGAAGCTTTTTGTATACAGATAATATAATCCAATAAAAACGCACACAACGGCTATTAAAATTGCCTGAAAATTAAAATATTGTAAAATTCCCTCAAATTTAAACACTAAACAAACCATTTTAGAATCTTGCTCGGACTGAGAAACTGACGAAAATATAAAAGCGGATTAGAATATATACTCCCGAACTAAATAACGCTTGCTCACAGTGTACCATTGAATTTTACAAAAATGTGATGACAGTGATGACACATTGAGAGATTATTTTGCCCCACTATCATTTATAAGTTGCTAATTGAGGATGATAAGCAAAATGGATAAAAGTAAATCGTGACATTTCATTCCAATGATTACACAAAATATTTGTTGTGAATACACTATGATAAACAATTTTGCTTAATTTGTTTATAATATTTTGCAACAAAGTATTATGTAATATACTTTTTTATAGAAAAAAATTTTTCTATTACGATCATTTGCTGCAATTTTGCATTCTTTTTGTTTTAAAAATGATCATAATTTGGCTTAAATCATAACATTTTGCACATTTTTGTTTCAAATTTGATCATAATTTGGCTTAAATCATAATATTTTGCACATTTTGGTTTCAAAAATGATCATAATTTGGCTTAAATCAAAATATTTTGCAACAAAATATTATGCAAAATACTTTTTTTTAGGGAAATCTTTTTCTATCACGATGGCTAAAATAAATCGCTGTTCAAATGTCTTTTTGCTGCAATTTTGCATTGTTTTTTTTTCAAAAATCATCATAATTTGGCTTAAATCATGATATTTTGCAACAAAATAATATGCAAAATACTTTTTTTAGAGAAATTTTTTTCTATCAAGATGGCTAAAATTAATCGCTAATAAAATGTCTTTTTGCTGCCATTTTGCATTGTTTTTGTTGCAAAAATGATCATAATTTGGCTTAAATCATGATATTTTGCAACAAAATATTATGCAAAATATTTTTTTTATGGATTATTTTTATATATTACAATTATTTGTTGCAATTTTGCACTTTTTTGTTTTAAAAATGATCATAATTTGGCTTAAATCATAATTTTTTGCACATTTTTGTTTCAAATTTGATCATAATTTGGCTTAAATCATAATTTTTTGCACATTTTGGTTTCAAATTTGATCATAATTTGGCTTAAATCATAATATTTTGCAGCAAAATATTATGCAAAATATTTTTTTTATGGATTATTTTTATATATTACAATTATTTGTTGCAATTTTGCACTTTTTTGTTTTAAAAATGATTAAAATTTGGCTTAATTCATAACATTTTGCACATTTTTGTTTCAATTTTGATCATAATTTGGCTTAAATCATAATTTTTTGCACATTTTGGTTTCAAATTTGATCATAATTTGGCTTAAATCATAATATTTTGCACATTTTGGTTTCAAATTTGATCATAATTTGGCTTAAATCATAATATTTTGCAACAAAATATTATGCAAAATATTTTTTTATACATTATTTTTATATATTACAATTATTTGTTGCAATTTTGCACTTTTTTGTTTTAAAAATGATCATAATTTAGCTTAAATCATAACATTTTGCACATTTTTGTTTCAAATTTGATCATAATTTGGCTTAAATCATAATTTTTTGCACATTTTGGTTTCAAATTTGATCATAATTTGGCTTAAATCATAATATTTGGCACATTTTGGTTTCAAATTTGATCATAATTTGGCTTAAATCATAATATTTTGCAACAAATTATTATGCAAAATATTTTTTTTATGGATTATTTTTATATATTACAATTATTTGTTGCAATTTTGCACTTTCTTGTTTTAAAAATGATCATAATTTGGCTTAAATCATAACATTTTGCACATTTTTGTTTCAAATTTGATCATAATTTGGCTTAAATCATAATTTTTTGCACATTTTGGTTTCAAATTTGATCATAATTTGGCTTAAATCATAATATTTTGCAACAAAATATTATGCAAAATATTTTTTTTATGGATTATTTTTATATATTACAATTATTTGTTGCAATTTTGCACTTTCTTGTTTTAAAAATGATCATAATTTGGCTTAAATCATAACATTTTGCACATTTTTGTTTCAAATTTGATCATAATTTGGCTTAAATCATAATATTTTGCACATTTTGGTTTCAAATTTGATCATAATTTGGCTTAAATCATAATATTTTGCACATTTTGGTTTTAAATTTGATCATAATTTGGCTTAAATCATAATATTTTGCACATTTTGGTTTTAAATTTGATCATAATTTGGCTTAAATCATAATATTTTGCAACAAAACATTATGCAAAATATTTTTTTTATGGATTATTTTTATATATTACAATTATTTGTTGCAATTTTGCACTTTCTTGTTTTAAAAATGATCATAATTTGGCTTAAATCATAACATTTTGCACATTTTTGTTTCAAATTTGATCATAATTTGGCTTAAATCATAATATTTTGCACATTTTGGTTTCAAATTTGATCATAATTTGGCTTAAATCATAATATTTTGCACATTTTGGTTTTAAATTTGATCATAATTTGGCTTAAATCATAATATTTTGCAACAAAATATTATGCAAAATATTTTTTTATGGATTATTTTTATATATTACAATTATTGGTTGCAATTTAGCACTTTTCTCTCTAAAAATTGATTATAATTTGGCTTAAATCGTAATATTTTGCAAAGAAATCTTATACAAAATGTTTTTCTATTACAATAGCTAAAATAAATAGCTTCAAAAATTTATATTTGTTGCAGTTTTGCATTCATTTTTGTTTCAAAAATGATCATAATTTGGCTTAAATCATAACATTTTGCAACAAAATATTATGCAAAATATTTTTTTATTTATTATTTTTATATATTACAATTATTTGTTGCAGTTTTGCACTTTTTTTGTTTTATAAATGATCATAATTTGGCTTAAATCATAACATTTTGCACATTTTGGTTTCAAATTTCATCATCATTTGGCTTAAATCATAATTTTTTGCACATTTTGGTTTCAGATTTGATCATAATTTGGCTTAAATCATAATATTTTGGTTTCAAATTTGATCATAATTTGGCTTAAATCATAATTTTGCAACAAAATATTATGCAAAATATTTGTTTATGGATTATTTTTATATATTACAATTATTTGTTGCAATTTTGCATTGTTTTTGTTTCAAAAATGATCATAATTTGGCTTAAATCACAATATTTTGCAACAAAATATTATGCAATATACTTTTTTTAGACACGTTTTAAGATATTACGATTATTTGCTGCAATTTTGCACTCTTTTTTTTTAAAAATGATGTTAGACCGGGAAATTACGGTTTCCGGCTGATTTTGAATCCTGCAAAACAGTCGATAATGGGCTTAAATGGTTTAAGTCTCTTTGTGCACTTGAATAGAGGTAGCTCTCTAAATGCTGAAACTCTCTTATTCACTTTATTCTCTATCCTTCACATCCTCAATCATTCTTTTCTTCTTTCCTCTTCTTC
Organism: Lagria hirta; assembly: GCA_947359425.1. NCBI lineage: Eukaryota > Metazoa > Arthropoda > Insecta > Coleoptera > Tenebrionidae > Lagria > Lagria hirta. The sequence continues at coordinate 22,080,248 of OX375802.1, forward strand.
TTGTTGAACACCATCATCTTTGTTCTCTTCTAGTTTTTTCTTCCTCATATACTTTTCTAAGTTCTTCATCATTTCTTCATACTTTTCTCTTCCTATTTGCACCTTTCTTAACATTTCCCTCCGTGTTAGCTTTTTCTTTCTTGAAAATATTAAAAAATAAATCTAGTGATACGCCGTCAAATTGATTATTTTTAAACTAATTTTGAAATATTTGAATTTCCTATAGCTTTTCATACGATTTGGAAATGAAATGTAAATTCCTATTATTAGAACACATTTGTATTCAAATATTGTATTTTCTTTTCATTTTAGAATATATAGCGAAAAATCAAACCCGAAACGTATATTGATCGAATTACTTACAAAAAAAAAATAATTTTTTTTTCTAGGAGAAATTATTGTTTTCTAATTTGAGTTTATTATATAACAGTCATTTTGCAGTTTAAGTCAAAAACATTTTACAAAAATCTCATTTTAAAAATGCATAATTCGCTGATTTTGTACAAATCAATCAAATATTGTGATAATTTATAGCAAATCTAGTTCAATTTTTGAAAAAAATTGCTGTCAATACTTATTTACACAAATGAATCTTTAAAAACGTAAATCATCTACAAAATATTCTATCATAATAGTTATTTATTAATGCAGATTTTGTGCCGAGCGCCGACAAGGCACAAAAAAAGCAACCGCATACCAAAATGGCTCTTTACACTCAAAATACATAGCAGAACTGTTACTTTCTGGGATGATGCCTCTATCTCACTTTCAAATTACAATAATAAGTTTGAAATAGTTAAATAATTAGGTCAATATTTATGAAAAACCATAGAAATACTTAACAAATGGTATTCGATGACATAATGGGTTCAGTAAGATTATTTTGGTTTTTGGCGGCATTAAATATTCTGTTTAAATCATTAATATATTGACTGATTCATTAATATCCTAATAATTATTATCTTAAAATAGACGCCATCAGTCAATAAAATCAATAAAAAATTAATAAATAATGCACTTTGCAAGTCGATTAGCGCCAGTTTGGAATCTGATAAAAAGCAGATACAAAGGAGCATTATTTTTCTAAAATATGACGCTTTTTGATTTACTATAACGTCGCGAATTTCTTGCGAGAGAATGCGCGACGCCAAAGTTTTAGCTCCAAACTGATCAGTTAGCGTCTATGTGTTGTCGACGCAAGGCGTCGAGTGGCTAGTATTACGTAAAAAGACGCAAAGCGTTCAGTGAATGTGGAACAATGACTTAACGTAAGTTTAAAACATATTATTTTTATTATAGACAGTTTCAAATTTCAGACCTCAATCAAAAATTGAGGTTAGAATCGAGTTTTCTACAATTTTTTTAGTTTGAGATGTGATTTTAAAAAAAATTATCACATAGTGAGCATAAGAAAGCATTTTCATTTAACTAAAAGTATAGCGGGGTTTTATTTATCAGATTCCAAAAAAAAAAAACCAATTGAATTGCATTGTTTGTTTATACAGCAAAATGACACTAAAAAGTTAACATAATAACACATACAGAGACTATATAATAACAAAGCTGAAAGACCAATTTAAATTGAATTGTTTTTAAAAAAAAAAATGTATTTTTGGTGATCTGAAAAAAAACTGTTTATTTGTTTTTATTTATAAGTTAAAATATCTTTCGGATAATTTACACAAATACACTTTTATGAGATGCTTGAAGATATAACCTTTCATGCATTACTAAGACAAAAATGTGGCACATACTGTATAAATATTAAAATTAATTTTTTTTAGTTCCAAGTTAACTTGCTATTTTACATCTTATCACATCAAAGTTAATTTTATTTTTATTTATTCATTTAATATTTATTTAATTCATTTGTTTTTGTTTAAGTATATTGTTTTTGTTTTTTAGTCCAATTTTTTTTAAAAATACTACTTTATCTGCTCTTTTAAGCTTAAAAATAGCAAAGAGAAAGCAGCTTCTTAGCTATTTTTAGACTGAAATTTAAAAAAAAATGTTTGTTAAAATTAAAACTCTTTTGAACACAACTTTATTTATAAAAAAAATGTTTTTATTTAGATGTTGTGAAAGTGAATATGTCAAAAAACTGATCTTTAAAGATTTGTGTGTCAGACATTTTTTATAAAATCATTAAGTTGTCATATTGATATTTATATTAATTTTTCACATAACCAATATATTGATTAATTTTTATTTGTAAATAATAATATTTTGACAAAATGCTAAGTTTTGCTCAGAAAACATCATGCATAGTAATTAAAAATAACAAGTAAGAAAACGTTTTTCTCTAATTTTTGTCTATTTTTTGCAAATTTATTCATTTAATAGATATTTATTTAATTTATTTACTTTTATATTGTTTTTGTTTTCTGTTACAAAGTGTTAGCTACTTTTTTTGAAAATACTAGTTAGTTTGCTATTTTTAGCTTATAAATAGCTAAAAGAAAACAGCCTTTTAGCTATTTTTGAACTAACACTTAAATAAAAATTTTTGTTAACATTAAAACTCTCTTGAACACAATTTTAATTATAAAAAAAATTATTTTATTTGGAAATTGGGAAAGTAAATATGTCAAAAAAACTGATTTGTGTGTCCAACATTTTTGAAAGTTTATAAAATCATTAAGTTGTCAAATTGATATTTATTATAATTTTTTGCATAACTAATTTATTGATTAATTTTTAGTTAAAAATATCAATATTTTGACAAAATACTAAGTTGGTCTGTTCAGAAAATACCATGCATAGTAACAAAAAATAACAAAAATAAAGACGTTTTTTTTTAATTTTTGTGCTTTTTGACTATTTTTTGCAAATTTATTTATGTAATATTTATTTGATTTGTTTACTTTTATATTGTTTTTGTTTTTTTTACAAAATTTTAGCTATTTTTTTTTAAATACTAGTTTATCTGCTATTTTTAGCTTAAAAATGGCTAAAAGAAAACAGCCTCTTAGCTATTTTTGAACTAACACTTAAATAAAAATGCTTGTTAACATTAAAACTCCCGTAAACACAACTTTATTTATAAAAAAAATATTTTTATTTAGAAGTTGTGAAAGTAAATATGTCAAAAAACTGATTTGTGTTTAAAACATTTTTGAAAATTTATAAAACCATTAAGTTGTCAAATTGATATTTATTATAATGTTTTGCATAACTAATATATTGATTAATTTTTATTTGTAAATAATAATATTTTGACAAAATACTAAGTTGGTCTGTTCGGAAAATATCATGGATAGTAACAAAAAATAACAAAAAGAAGACGTTTTTTTCTAATTTTTGTGCTTTTTGACTATTTTTTGCAAATTTATTTATGTAATATTTATTTGATCTGTTTACTTTTATATTGTTTTTGTTTTTTTTTCAAAATTTTAGCTATTTTTTTTCTAAATACTAGTTTATCTGCTATTTTTAGCTTAAAAATGGCTAAAAGAAAACAGCCTCTTAGCTATTTTTGAACTAACACTTAAATAAAAATGCTTGTTAACATTAAAACTCCCGTAAACACAACTTTATTTATAAAAAAAATATTTTTATTTAGAAGTTGTGAAAATAAATATGTCAAAAAACTGATTTGTGTATAAAACATTTTTGGAAGTTTATAAAATCATTGAGTTGTCAAATTGATATTTATTATAATTTTTTGCATAACAAATATATTGATTAATTTTTATTTGTAAATAATAATATTTTGACAAAATACTAAGTTTGTCTGTTCGGAAAATATCATGCATAGTAACAAAAAATAACAAAAAGAAGACGTTTTTTTCTAATTTTTGTGCTTTTTGGCTATTTTTTGCAAATTTATTTATGTAATATTTATTTGATCTGTTTACTTTTATATTGTTGTTGTTTTTTTTACAAAAATTACAAAATTTCAGCTACTTTTTTTTTAAATACTAGTTTATCTGTTATTTTTAGCTCAAAAATAGCAAAGAGAAACAGCCTCTTAGCTATTTTTAGACTAAAACTTAAAAAACAAATGTTTGTTGAAATTTAAACTTTTTTGAACACAACTTTATTTATAAAAAAATTGATTTTATTTAGAAGTTGTAAAAGTAAGTATGTCAAAAAGCTGATCTTGTGAAAGATTTGTGTGTCAAAAATTTTTTATAAAATTATTAAGTTATCATATTGATTATTTATTTTAATTTTTCACATAACCAATAAATTGATTAATTTTTATTTGTAAATAATAATATTTTGACAAAATAACTTGGTGTGCTCAGAAAATATCATGCATAGTAACAAAAAATAACAAAAAGAAGACGTTTTTCTCTAATTTTTGTCTATTTTTTGCAAATTTATTTATGTAATATTTATTTGATTTGTTTACTTTTATATTGTTTTTGTTTTTTTTACAAAATTTTAGCTATTTTTTTTTTAAATACTAGTTTATCTGCTATTTTTAGCTTAAAAATGGCTAAAAGAAAACAGCCTCTTAGCTATTTTTGAACTAACACTTAAATAAAAATGCTTGTTAACATTAAAACTCCCGTAAACACAACTTTATTTATAAAAAAAATATTTTTATTTAGAAGTTGTGAAAGTAAATATGTCAAAAAACTGATTTGTGTTTAAAACATTTTTGAAAATTTATAAAATCATTGAGTTGTCAAATTGATATTTATTATAATTTTTTGCATAACTAATATATTGATTAATTTTTATTTGTAAATAATAATATTTTGACAAAATACTAAGTTGGTCTGTTCGGAAAATATCATGGATAGTAACAAAAAATAACAAAAAGAAGACGTTTTTTTCTAATTTTTGTGCTTTTTGACTATTTTTTGCAAATTTATTTATGTAATATTTATTTGATCTGTTTACTTTTATATTGTTTTTGTTTTTTTTTCAAAATTTTAGCTATTTTTTTTCTAAATACTAGTTTATCTGCTATTTTTAGCTTAAAAATGGCTAAAAGAAAACAGCCTCTTAGCTATTTTTGAACTAACACTTGAATAAAAATGCTTGTTAACATTAAAACTCCCGTAACACAACTTTATTTATAAAAAAAATATTTTTATTTAGAAGTTGTGAAAGTAAATATGTCAAAAAACTGATTTGTGTTTAAAACATTTTTGAAAGTTTATAAACTCATTAAATTGTCAAATTGATATTTATTATAATTTTTTGCATAACTAATATATTGATTAATTTTTATTTGTAAATAATAATATTTTGACAAAATACTAAGTTGGTCTGTTCGGAAAATATCATGGATAGTAACAAAAAATAACAAAAAGAAGACGTTTTTTTCTAATTTTTGTGCTTTTTGACTATTTTTTGCAAATTTATTTATGTAATATTTATTTGATCTGTTTACTTTTATATTGTTTTTGTTTTTTTTACAAAATTTTAGCTATTTTTTTTAAATACTAGTTTATCTGTTGTTTTTAGCTTAAAAATAGCTAAGAAAATACAGTCTCTTAGCTATTTTTGAACTGAAACTTAAAAAAAACTGTTTGTTAACACTAAAACTTCCGTAAACACAACTTTATTTATAAAAAAATATTTTTATTTAGAAGTTGTGAAAGTAAATATGTCAAAAAACTGATTTGTGTATAAAACATTTTTGAAAATTTATAAAATCATTAGGTTGTCATATTGATTTTTATTTTAATTTTTTGCATAACTAATTTATTGATTAATTTTTAGTTAAAAATATCAATATTTTGACAAAATACTAAGTTGGTCTGTTCAGAAAATATCATGCATAGTAACAAAAAATAACAAAAAGAAGACGTTTTTTTCTAATTTTTGTGTTTTTTGACTATTTTTTGCAAATTTGTTTATGTAATATTTATTTGATCTGTTTACTTTTATATTGTTTTTGTTTTTTTTACAAAATTTTAGCTATTTTTTTTAAATACTAGTTTATCTGCTATTTTTAGCTTAAAATGACTAAAAGAAAACAACCTCTTAGCTATTTTTGAACTAAAACTTAAAAAAAACTGTTTGTTACCATTAAAACTCTCTTGAACACAACTTTATTTATAAAAAAAATATTTTTATTTAGAAGTTGTGAAAGTAAATATGTCAAAAACTCATTTGTGTGTCAAACATTTTTGAAAGTTTATAAAATCATTAAGTTGTCATATTGATATTTATTTTAATTTTTCGCATAACCAATTTATTGATTAATTTCTAGTCAAAAATAATAATATTTTGACAAAATACTAAGTTGGTCTGCTTAGAAAATATCATGAATAGTAACAAAAAATAACAAAAAGAAGACGTTTTTCTTTAATTTTTGTCTATTTTTTGCAAATTTATTTATGTAATATTTATTTGATTTGTTTACTTTTATATTGTTTTTGTTTTTTTTAGAAAATTTTAGACACTTTTTTTTAAATATGAGTTTATCTGCTATTTTTAGCTTAAAATGGCTAAAAGAAAACAGCCTCTTAGCTATTTTTAAACTAAAACTTAAATAAAAATGTTTGTTAATATTGAAACTCTTTTGAACACAACTTTAATTATAAAAAATATTTTTATTTAGAAGTTGTGAAAGTAAAAATGTCAAAAAACTTATTTGTGTGTCAAACATTTTTGAAAGTTTATAAAATCATTAAGTTGTCTTAATATTGATATTTATTATAATTTTATGTATAACTAATATATTGATTAATTTTTAGTTAAAAAAATAATATTTTGACAAAACACTAAGTTCAAAAAGGTTTTTTTGTTTTCAAAAAATAAGAAAAAAAGACGTTTTTCTCTCATTTTTGTGCTTTTTATCTAGTTGTTGCAAATTTATTCATTTAAAATTTTTTTGATTTATTGATTTTTATATTGTTTTTGTTTTTTTTTACAAAATTTTAGCAATTTTTTTTTAAATACTAGTTTATCTGCTATTTTTAGCTTAAAAATAGCTAAAAGTAAACAGCCTCTTAGCTATTTTTAAACTAAAACTTAAATGAAAATGTTTGTCAATATTGAAACTCTTTTGAACCCAACTTTTTGAATTATAAAAAAATATTTTTATTTAGAAGTTGTGAAAGTAAATATGTCAAAAACTCATTTGTGTGTCAAACATTTTTGAAAGTTTATAAAATCATTAAGTTGTCATTTATCATAATTTTTTGCATAGATTAATTTTTAGTTAAAAATATTAATATTTTAACAAAATATTAAGTTGGCCTGCTCAGAAAATATCGTGCATAGTAACAAAAAATAACAAAAAAAAGAGGTTTTCCTCTAATTTTTGTGCTTTTTTTCTATTTTTTGCAACTTAAAAGTTAAAGTAAAATGTTGTTGGAATGCTAGACTAAATTAGTAAAATTTACTGTATTGATGTTGGTAGCGGTAGCGCTAAACTTCATGGGTGGGAGGGAGTTTCCAGTGACATGTATTATTTATTTTGGCGCAGCAGAAGTGAGGTTAGCGTAATTTTCTTAAGCCAAAAGATAGAATAAGCCTTCAGAATAAGTTTCGCCTCTAGCGCGGTTTACACGTCGAGTGACCGTGCTTGTTCTCATCTTTATTTCCCCGTCCCGATGACGCCTCTACCGATGGAGTGCGAAACGTCGACAATTTCAATTAACTTTTCGACACGGTCTTTTCCGAAAGATGTCAATATTTCAATTTTGATAAATATCAGTGTTGCCTGGAATGTTTCTAGTTGTAACATAATCAGACTGTTTTTCTTTAAGAATGCTTCAACATAACCTTCGGCCACAAGCAGAGATTTCCAGCCTCTATTGCGCTTAATAACTATCATGGTTAGCCACATAGATCGCTCTCGTTCTTCAGAAACAATGTCCTGTAAAGTGTAAGCCGTTCCGGGTTCGGCAGCTTAAGAAAAACTGCACTTGATTTGTGCATTTCCTCAAATCAAAGAATTGGAACCAATTGGCGAATTAACACTTGAATAAATTAAAAAAAAGCTCTTTTGTGTTATTTTAGTTAATATTGGGTTTGCAATAAAATGAAAATAAAAAATAAAAAAGCAGAAAATGGCCTAATTTAGACTCCTGAAAAACAACACATTGTTAAAGAAGATAAAAAAACAGATTAAAACAAAAATAAAATTGGCAAGCTGTGTAAATATTTCATTCTAATTGACTTCTATATGTAAAGTGGTTTTGTTCCAAACCTAGAATTATTTAATTATTTTGAAGAGTTTGCTGGGATTGTTTGCATTAAAATTTAATATTATTATTGAAATAAACATTTTCGCAAATTACTACCAACTTAAAGAAAAAAATTATACAATTAAATTAAGCATTGATGACATTTATTGTTAAGCAAACAGTTTTTGGAAAATATGTATCTATTTCCAAATTATAAGTTGTCTGCCAATTGAATAAATAACAAAAGAGTTTTCTCTGGCAATAGCGGAAAATCTGCAAGTTGCCAAGTGACCTAAAAATAGTCACGTCTCATTGATAAAATTTATTATAATCTTATATAAGCGAATCTTCGAAATATATTAGGATGATTCATGTACAAACAAACAATCGTTCCTATTTTAATCATACATTTGTATACAAATCTTTTGCGTGATGGGTCTTTATCTCTACGAAAATATCAAATTGAAGGAAAACGCTATTTATTGCCAATTATTAGAAACCACGATTTTGCAATAGAAATTTTTGCTTTGAAATCTTGGAATGGAAAATGTAAGGCAAATAATGGAAGAAGCGCCACAAACATCCGTACGTCGACTTTCATAACAAACGTTTATTTTACGTAGCTACTTTAACTTTAAATAATAAATTAATATTCTAATCAGTTCTTAGTTGTCAATTTATTTATTTTTTATCTCAGTTATTTACGTTTTTTGTCATTTTTTGACTAAATGACAGTTTGGCTCAAAACATTACAAAATAATTAAATTACTAGTCTTAAAAGCGTGCTGTTTGCATTTTGGCTTAATTGTTTATGTTTAATTTTGTCTGGGAGTATCTCGAGATGTTGGTTAATTTTATTTGCTTTGTTGTGTGTATAAATAGAAATAAGCAACAGAAAAGATTAATGCTGTAGCTACAAAAGCATTAAATTAAGGTTAATAATTAAGGTATTCTTGTACACTCAATCGCAAATTAGCTGTATTTACAGAAACAACTGGGCAGTTGATAAAATTAGATACACTAATCAAATTGTATTTGCTTTTCACAAAATTGGCTGTTTATTAGACACGTGCTTGCTTTATTTGTGTCTTTGTAGCAAATGTATTTTTTATCAGTTTTAAAATAGAAAATAAAACAAAATTGTAGATTTTCGAGGTAGAAGTATTTTTGAATTTTTTACTACAACTGACAGAAAAGGTATAAAAGTTTTGAAAAATTTGTTATTATTTGTAGTAATAATTAATTAATTGACAAACAATAAACAAAATCTCCACTGTGAAAAACTTAAAATAAACAAAGGTCTCCGTTACCGGCTCAAAACCATCTGACAAAGAAACTAAAAATGTTTAATGAATAAATCTTAAATTATATTCTAGAAAACAATATTTATGTTTTTTTTTCTACTGTTGTAGAACAATTTAGTAAAACATTTTTTATCATTTTTATTAAATCTATAGAATATTACAAAATAATGACTCATTTGAATCAAAATTTAAAAAAAATGTCTTTTTTTTTGTTATTTTTTCTTAATTTTAAAGATTAAGAGTAGTGGCGACTGTTGTAGAACAATTTACTAAAACATTTTTCAAGATTTTTATCAAAATTGATAAAATATTACAAAATAATGACTCATTTGAAACAAAACTTGAAAAAATTGTTTTTTTTGTTATTTTTTCTTAATTTTAAAGATCAATAATAGTGGCTACTGTTGTAGACCAATTTAATAAAACATTTTTCAAGACTTTTATCAAAATTGGTAAAATATTACAAAATAATGACTCATTTGAACCAAAATTTAAAAAAATTGTCTTTTTATATCAAAATTGATAAAATATTACAAAATTATGACTCATTTGAAACAAAACTTAACAAAATTGCTTTTTTTTTTCTTATTTTTTCTTAATTTTAAAGATTAAAAGTAGTGGCGACGGTTATAGAACATTTTACTAAAACATTTCTCAAGATTTCTATCAAAATTGATAAAATATTACAAAATAATGACTCATTTAAATCAAAATTAAAAAAAATTGGTTTTTTTTGTCATTTTTTCTTAAGTTTATAAAGATCAAGAATAGTGGCTACTGTTGTAGACCAATTTACTAAAACATTTTTCAAGATTTCTATCAAAATTGATAAAATATTACAAAATAATGACTCATTTGAACCAAAATTTGAAAAAATTGTATTTTTTTTTTGTTATTTTTTTTTTTAATTTTAAAGATCAAGAATAGTGGCTACTGTTGTAGACCAATTTTGTAAAACATTTTTCAAGATTTTTATCAAAATTGATAAAATATTACAAAATAATGACTCATTTGAACCAAAATTTAAGAAAATTGACTTTTTATATCAAAATTGATAAAATATTACAAAATAATGACTCATTTGAACCAAAACTTGAGAAAATTGTTTTTTTTTTTGTTATTTCTTCTTAATTTTAAAGATTAAGAGTAGTGGCGACAGTTATAGAACAATTTACTAAAACATTTTTCAAGATTTTTATCAAAATTGATAAAATATTACAAAATAATGACTCATTTGAAACAAAACTTGAAAAAATTGTTTTTTTTTTGTCATTTTTTCTTAATTTTAAAGATTAAAAGTAGTGGCGACGGTTATAGAACATTTTACTAAAACATTTCTCAAGATTTCTATCAAAATTGGTAAAATATTACAAAATAATGACTCATTTGAACCAAAACTTGAAAAAATTGTCTTTTTTTTTTGTTATTTTTTTTTAATTTTAAAGATCAAGAATAGTGGCTACTGTTGTAGACCAATTTAGTAAAACATTTTTCAAGATTTTTATCAAAATTGATAAAATAATACAAAATAATGACTCATTTGAACCAAAATTTAAGAAAATTGACTTTTTATATCAAAATTGATAAAATATTACAAAATTATGACTCATTTGAAACAAAACTTAAGAAAATTGCTTTTTTTTTCTTATTTTTTCTTAATTTTAAAGATTAAAAGTAGTGGCGACGGTTATAGAACATTTTACTAAAACATTTCTCAAGATTTCTATCAAAATTGATAAAATATTACAAAATAATGACTCATTTAAATCAAAATTAAAAAAAATTGGTTTTTTTTGTCATTTTTTCTTAATTTTATAAAGATCAAGAATAGTGGCTACTGTTGTAGACCAATTTACTAAAACATTTTTTAAGATTTCTATCAAAATTAATAAAATATTACAAAATAATGACTCATTTAAATCAAAATTAAAAAAAAATGTTTTTTTTGTCATTTTTTCTTAATTTTAAAGATCAAGAATAGTGGCTACTGTTGTAGACCAATTTACTAAAACATTTTCCAAGATTTCTATCAAAATTGATAAAATATTACAAAATAATGACTCATTTAAATCAAAATTAAAAAAAATTGTTTTTTTTTGTCATTTTTTCTTAATTTTATAAAGATCAAGAATAGTGGCTACTGTTGTAGACCAATTTACTAAAACATTTTTCAAGATTTCTATCAAAATTGATAAAATATTACAAAATAATGACTCATTTAAATCAAAATTAAAAAAAATTGTTTTTTTTTGTCATTTTTTCTTAATTTTAAAGATCAAGAATAGTGGCTACTGTTGTAGACCAATTTACTAAAACATTTTTCAAGATTTCTATCAAAATTGATAAAATATTACAAAATAATGACTCATTTAAATCAAAATTAAAAAAAATTGTTTTTTTTTGTCATTTTTTCTTAATTTTATAAAGATCAAGAATAGTGGCTACTGTTGTAGACCAATTTACTAAAACATTTTCCAAGATTTCTATCAAAATTGATAAAATATTACAAAATAATGACTCATTTAAATCAAAATTAAAAAAAATTGTTTTTTTTTGTCATTTTTTCTTAATTTTATAAAGATCAAGAATAGTGGCTACTGTTGTAGACCAATTTACTAAAACATTTTTCAAGATTTCTATCAAAATTGATAAAATATTACAAAATAATGACTCATTTAAATCAAAATTAAAAAAAATTGTTTTTTTTTGTCATTTTTTCTTAATTTTATAAAGATCAAGAATAGTGGCTACTGTTGTAGACCAATTTACTAAAACATTTTTCAAGATTTCTATCAAAATTGATAAAATATTACAAAATAATGACTCATTTAAATCAAAATTAAAAAAAATTGGTTTTTTTTTGTCATTTTTTCTTAATTTTAAAAAGATCAAGAATAGTGGCTACTGTTGTAGACCAATTTACTAAAACATTTTTCAAGATTTCTATCAAAATTGATAAAATATTACAAAATAATGACTCATTTAAATCAAAATTAAAAAAAATTGGTTTTTTTTTGTCATTTTTTCTTAATTTTATAAAGATCAAGAATAGTGGCTACTGTTGTAGACCAATTTACTAAAACATTTTTCAAGATTTCTATCAAAATTGATAAAATATTACAAAATAATGACTCATTTAAATCAAAATTAAAAAAAATTGTTTTTTTTTGTCATTTTTTCTTAATTTTAAAGATCAAGAATAGTGGCTACTGTTGTAGACCAATTTACTAAAACATTTTTTAAGATTTTTATCAAAATTGATAAAATATTACAAAATAATGACTCATTTGAAACAAAATTTAAGAAAATTGTCTTTTTATATCAAAATTGATAAAATATTACAAAATAATGACTCATTTGAAACAAAACTTGAAAAAATTGTTTTATTTTTGTTATTTTTTCTTAATTTTAAAGATTAAAAGTAGTGGCGACGGTTATAGAACATTTTACTAAAACATTTCTCAAGATTTCTATCAAAATTGATAAAATATTACAAAATAATGACTCATTTGAACCAAAATTTGAAAAAATTGTATTTTTTTTTTGTTATTTTTTTTTTTAATTTTAAAGATCAAGAATAGTGGCTACTGTTGTAGACCAATTTTGTAAAACATTTTTCAAGATTTTTATCAAAATTGATAAAATATTACAAAATAATGACTCATTTGAACCAAAATTTAAGAAAATTGACTTTTTATATCAAAATTGATAAAATATTACAAAATAATGACTCATTTGAACCAAAACTTGAAAAAATTGTCTTTTTTTTTGTTATTTCTTCTTAATTTTAAAGATTAAGAGTAGTGGCGACAGTTATAGAACATTTTACTAAAACATTTTTCAAGATTTTTATCAAAATTGATAAAATATTACAAAATAATGACTCATTTGAATTAAAAATAAAGAAAAACATCTTTTTTTTTGTTATTTCTTCTTAATTTAAAAGATTAAGAGTAGTGGCGACAGTTATAGAACAATTTACTAAAACATTTTTCAAGATTTTTATCAAAATTGATAAAATATTACAAAATAATGACTCATTTGAAACAAAACTTGAAAAAATTGTTTTTTTTTTGTCATTTTTTCTTAATTTCAAAGATTAAAAGTAGTGGCGACGGTTATAGAACATTTTACTAAAACATTTCTCAAGATTTCTATCAAAATTGGTAAAATATTACAAAATAATGACTCATTTGAACCAAAACTTGAAAAAATTGTCTTTTTTTTTTGTTATTTTTTTTTAATTTTAAAGATCAAGAATAGTGGCTACTGTTGTAGACCAATTTAGTAAAACATTTTTCAAGATTTTTATCAAAATTGATAAAATAATACAAAATAATGACTCATTTGAACCAAAATTTAAGAAAATTGACTTTTTATATCAAAATTGATAAAATATTACAAAATTATGACTCATTTGAAACAAAACTTAAGAAAATTGCTTTTTTTTTCTTATTTTTTCTTAATTTTAAAGATTAAAAGTAGTGGCGACGGTTATAGAACATTTTACTAAAACATTTGTCAAGATTTTTATCAAAATTGATAAAATATTACAAAATAATGACTCATTTAAATCAAAATTAAAAAAAATTGGTTTTTTTTGTCATTTTTTCTTAATTTTATAAAGATCAAGAATAGTGGCTACTGTTATAGACCAATTTACTAAAACATTTTTCAAGATTTTTATCAAAATTGATAAAATATTACAAAATAATGACTCATTTGAACCAAAATATAAGAAAATTGACTTTTTATATCAAAATTGATAAAATATTACAAAATAATGACTCATTTGAACCAAAACTTGAGAAAATTGTCTTTTTTTTTTGTTGTTTTTTCTTAATTTTAAAGATTAAGAGTAGTGGCTACTGTTGTAGACCAATTTACTAAAGCATTTTTTATCATTTTTATTAAAATCTATAAAATATTTCAAAATAATAACCCATTTGAACCAAAATTTAAGAAAATTGTCTTTTTTTTGTTTTTTCTTCTTAATTTTAAAGATTAAGAGTAGTGGCGACACTCTTATAGAACAATGTACTAAAACATTTTTCCAACATTTTTACCAAAATCTATGAAATATTACAAAATAATGACTCATTTGAAACAAAATTTGAAAAAATTGTTGTTTTTTTTTGTTATTTTTTCTTAATTTTAAAGATTAAGAGTAGTGGCGACAGTTGTAGAACAATTTACTAAAACATTTTTTATTATTTTTATCAAAATCTTTGAAATATTACAAAATAATGACTCATTTGGCTTTAAATTTTTTACTACAACTGACAGAAACGGTATAAAAGTTTTGAAAAATTGGTTATTATTTGTACAAATAATTAATTAATCAACAATCATTAAACAAAATCTCTACTGTAAAAAGTTTAAAATAAACAAAAATCCTCGTATTAGGGTCACCGGCTCAAAACCGCCTGACAAAGAAACTAAAAATATTTAATAAATTATGTTCTAAAAAAAATCTATTTATGCTTTTTTTATTAAAAAACCACTTACTTTTTAAGCACTTTTATGATACGAATATTCCACTTATAATAAACATTGTGCTTTATTCTAAACAAAAAAATAAACAAAATTTTCAATATCAAAGATTTCGGATTCATTTATTTATATCGCGGCGGCCCGAAGGTCAGGTGCATATCTTCTATCCAAAAATTAACTTTTATTTGTTCTATGATAAATCGCTTGGAGCGTCTCCAAGAAAAACTAAACATTTAAAATTTACATGATAAAGCTTGTAACTGCATCAAATTTTGATTATCCCGCTAGGAAAATCAGTTTTTCTAATAAGCCCATTCTAACACTCAAGTGACGTCATTTGAGTGTTAGAATAGATTAGTAAAATTTCCTGTATTAATGTTGGTAGCTGTAGCGCTGAACTTCATGGGAGTGAGGAAGTGACATTTATTATTTATTTTGACGCAGCAAAAGTGAGGTTAGCGTCATTATTATTCACTCAATTTGGCTCAGCGTCATCTCGCTCGCGACATCAAGCTTGAAAATTGCCTGCAAACATTTTTAATTTTTTTGCTGCCACTTAAACCGTTTTGTCTTCAGAAATAATTACTTTACTGGAATACAAGTAAAAAATATAGACGGTTTAATGCAAAAATAATGGCGCTGAATTTCATGGGAGTGAGAAAGTGACATTTATTATTTATTTGAGCGCAGCAAAAGTGAGGTTAGCATCAGGTTCTTTATTATTGGCTCTGCGTCATCTCGCTCGCGACATCAAGCTTGGAAATTGCCTTCAAACATTTTTAATTTTTTTGCTGCCACTTAAACCGTTTTGTCTTCAGAAATAATTACTTTACTGGAATACAAGTAAAAAATATAGACGGTTTAATGCAAAAATAATGGCGCTGAATTTCATGGGAGTGAGAAAGTGACATTTATTAGTTATTTGAGCGCAGCAAAAGTGAGGTTAGCATCAGGTTCTTTATCATTGGCTCTGCGTCATCTCGCTCGCGACATCAAGCTTGGAAATTACCTTCAAACATTTTTAATTTTTTTGTTGCCACTTAAACCGTTTTGTCTTCAGAAATAAATACTCTACTAGTAAAAAATAGTGTAAATACAAATGAAATTATGTTGTACAAACATTTCTACAATTTTTTGTGTATGAAAGCTAATGTTGCGGCGTTTTTTATTATCTACTCGGTGAAGATTTTCAGTAAAAGCTATAAAATTTATCAGTTTTTATGTCTTTTGTAAGATAAATTTTATCTTCGGGCTTTAATTAAATTGCACAAAACTCCAATTTTAGCTGATTTGAAATCCATGTCAATTTTCTGACTATTTTGAACATAATATTTATAATTTTAATGAATAACGCATTTCGTCATCTTCTTTTTTTTGTTTTTTGTTTCAACTGAATTAACTTTTGTTCCGGAACTAATCCGATTTTCTGGTAATGCGAAGGAGCTGAATCGTTAGTTATTTACCTTACGAAGCCTATTATCTGACGATTCTATCCAAAATGTAATTTGGTAAAGTATTATCTTTTTAGATCAATTTTAAAGTAAAATTGCTTGGAAACTGACGTGCGTTCATCAATTATTTAGATCTACACTTGCTGTGCAACTTAATTTGACAGATTTTAATTTGACAGTATGATTGCTGACAAATGTTAAAGGTCGGGGCTTCTTGGCGGCCATAAAACCGGTCCACCTCTGCCAATCCAAATATTTTCAAACTTGCAATTTAGTCTAATGCTCTAGACAAGCATCTTGTTGAAAATAGTTTCTTGTTTTGACATCTAGAAGAGTATTATTTGGGTTTGAAGCGTTTATTTTGTTATAATTGTGCGTTTTGTAACTTTCTGCTCTAGATAAACTTCAAATGGTATCAGATAATAAGTAATTTCCCAACTTTTCTAACATTTGAACGTTTTGTCAAAAGTAAGCTTTTTCTAAGCGTCTAGAGATGGTTTTTGTGTTTCATTTGTAGAATTAAAACGAATCAATCTTATTGCTTCCATCAATCTTGGAGGAGCAAAGCCCGAAATAATACTTTTTAGATCATGTAAAACTCCCATTCCATCGCAAGATCAATACACCAACAACTAACTCCTTGGAGTTGTTTGCTGTAAAGTGGAGCTATGAGACCGACCATTTTAATTAAATTAATTGGATTAGCGCCAATCAGGCATTAGGCAGCCTCACATTTTAGGCGATCTATCAACGCAATGGCCTGTCTAATCCGAAACGATCAAGTTTGAGATGTTTGTATGAAATTATTGAAATAGTTTTATTGAAGAAGTTTCGAATTGATGTTGGAAGTTGGACAACAAAAACAAAATTATAGCGGAAAGCGCTTTATTATTTCGCGCTGCATTTTAAACGTGTTTCTCTAAAATCGTTCTATTAGAAGGGTTAAGTAGGTTCTGTTTTTGTTTTAGACATGTTAGAAATTAGGCAAAAAATCTACGACTTTACTACTTTTATAAACTTTTTTTTTATCAAAATCTGAAAAATATTACAAAATAATGACTCATTTGAACCAATATTTCAGAAAATTGTCTTTTTTTTTGCTGTTTCTTCTTAATTTTAAAGATTAAAAGTAGTGGCGAAAATTATAGAACAATTTACTAAAAGATTTTTATCAAAATTGATAAAATATTACAAAATAATGACTCGTTTGAGCCAAACTTAAAGAAAAACGTTTTTTTTTATATAGTTTTTTTCATTTTGAAGAATAATAATAGTGGCGACTGCCATTGAACCATTTACTAAAATTTTTGTATTACGACGCATCCACCGTTTTTTAACTTTTTTATCATAATCTATGAAATATTGCATAATAAAGACTTATTGTACTGAATATTGACATATTTGTATCAAAATTGAAAAAAAAGGTGATTTTTTTTTGTTATTTATCTTAATTTTAAAGATTAAGAGTAGTGGCGACTGTTGTACAACAATTTACTTAAACGATTTTCAACGTTTTTATCAAAATCTAAAAAAGAATTACAAAAAAAATTAGTCATTTGAATCAAAATTAAAGAAAAGTGCTTTTTTTATTTCTTCTTAATTTTAAAGATTAAGAGTAGTGGCGACAGTTATAGAACAATTTTCTAAAACATTTTTGACATTTTTATCAAAATCTATTTATATTATTAGAAAATAATGACTCATTTGAACCAAAATTGAAGAAAATTGTCTTTTTTTTGTTATTTCTTCTTAATTTCAAAGATTAAGAGTGTAGTGGCGACAGTTATAGAACAATTTACTAAAACATTTTTCAAGATTTATATCAAAATTAATAAAATATTACAAAAAATGACTCATTTCAACCAAAATTTAAAAAAAATGTCTTTTTTTTTGTTATTTCTTCTTAATTTTACAGATTAAAAGTAGTGGCAATTATTATAGAACAATTTACTAAAACATTTTTTAAGATTTTTATCAAAATTGATAAAATACTACAAAATAATGACTCATTTGAACTAAAATTTAAAAAAATTGTTTTTTTTTTTGTTATTTTTTCTTAATTTTAAAGATTAAAAGTAGTGGCGACAGTTATAGAACAATTTACTGGAACATTTTTTTAAATTTTTATCAAAATTGACATAATATTACAAAATAATGACTCATTTGAACCAAAATTTTTAGAAAATTGTGTTTTTTTCATGTTGTTTCTTCTTAATTTTAAAGATTAAGAGTAGTGGCAATTATTATAGAACAATTTATAAAACATTTTTTAAGATTTTTATCAAAATTGATAAAATATTACAAAATAATGACTCATTTGAACCAAAATTAAAGATAATAGTTCTATTTTTGCTATTTTTTCTTGATTTTGAAGATTAAGAGTAGTGGCGACAGTTATAGAACAATTTACTAAAACATTTTTTAACATTTTTATCAAAATCTATGAAATATTACAAAGTAATGACTCATTTCAACAAAAATTAAAGAAAAATGTCGGTTTTTTCTTTACATTTCTAGTTAAAAAATAATAACTATTGATATAGAACCGATAGAAAAACTTAAAGATTAATAAAAAAATTATAGTTTTTCATACTCGAATAAGAAATATATTGAACAAAAAACTATGTTTCGTATAACAATTGATGAAAAACGGCAAATAATGGAAAGAAAAAAGTTAGTTCTGCATCATAAAATTCTCATAATTTTTTTTATTCCAACTCATACATATAATAAAAAAAGTCAAAAAAAAAAAATTGAAAACAATGGATATCTATTAGTTAAAGAAAAAATAGATGTTAATTGACAAAGAGAGTCTAGAGATTATTAGAGTTTCTATTGGATAAACCATCACGTGACTTAGCACAAAGTGCGTTGATTGGCTAGCCAGACAGGCTAGAGCACGTGATATTATTTATCTCCACTTTGTCTTTAACTTGAAAATACTCTAGGTACACTTAAACAAAAACTTAACGTTACCAAACATGGTGGGGTCAGTCACATAATTTACATCCTTTATCAACAAGATTAAATCTATATGTTGGAGTCAAATGACGAATTCATACTATGGCCGATATAATTGAACATATCCTCATTTATGTCTATATCCCAGACATGGCAATTGCTGAAACAGTGATACGATTTGGACACATCGCAAAAGGCTTATAAACACCATAAGCCGTTGCCGAACAGAACTAAAGCAATTATTTTAAATTAAACAAATAATGTATTTGCTTATAATGTTTTATTATATATTGCAATAAAAAGTACTTAAATGACAGATAGGTTTTTTATTCTATCTAGACGTCTATGATCTTGACAGCTCAATTTTTTTTTTTTTCGTGCTTTTTTTTACTTGACTTAAAATATTTAAATATTACAACTAGTTTTTCGATTTTTTTTGACAAAAATATACCGTCAACTGTCAAATTCAATGAGTCAAAAGCCAAAAATACGTCCAATTATATCGGCCATTGGCCGAAATTGCCATGTGACAAGTAAACCTAAATTAAAGCTTGCACAAATTTGAATAAATAAAGTACAATTTTGTATTGAATAAATTATTTACAATTATAGAGCAAATATTGCTATTTATCGGTCAATAAAATCTACATTTTACTATACATTTATTCAAACCCATATCTAAAATTAGAACCAGAAACTTTGACCTTTTTCCATAAAAATTCTGCACATGGAATCAGAAAGCAGCATTTTCCCTTTGAGATTTTGTTATTAAAACCATTGTTTAATTACTATAACTATTGTAATGATTGACAACACACAAGTAATTATTTATTCCTATTGAGATACCTGTCACACAATAATTATTAATTAAACCTCCTACGTTGCGTGTTTAGCACAAAAGCTCGGTTCCTCCTCAGTTGATTGTTGTGGTTACCTATCTATTAGGTCTCGGTTTCAAATCATTTGACTATTATTCCAATTGCTGTTTGTTTACTTTGGTGGAAAAGCCATTATATAGAACTTTTGCAAAACCACTTTTTCGGTTAACTCTAAAGCTCTCCAATTAACTGACTCATAACAAAAACTAATGTTATTGCAACAATTGAAAAAGATAATATTATTACAAATTGAGTGAGTTTACTAACTAGAAGCAAAAAAAAGAAGTTTGTGGGGTAAGCCAAGACGTGGTGCGGTTCAACGAACAAAAAAAGATTCGCGGTCTCTTCAATGTGGGCGAAATACTGTGCATGTTATCATGGACATTAAAGCCTCACAAAAATACAGGTATTTCACAATATGGTTTGTGTGAAAAACGAATCAAAAAATTACAAGTGCAAGAAATTAAAAGAGCATGTCCTACAGTTTCTAGCAGAAGAGCCCAATAAAAAATGTTTGATGATATTGATATTTACTTAAACATTTTTCAAGATTTTTATCAAAATTGATAAAATATTGCAAAATAATGACTCATTTGAACCAAAATTTTAGAAAATTGTAATTTTTTTTGTTATTTTTTCTTAATTTTAAAGATTCAGAATAGTGGCGACTGTTGTAGACCAATTTACTAAAACATTTTTTAAGATTTTTATCAAAATTGATAAAATATTACAAAATAATGACTCATTTAAACCAAAATTTAAAAAAAATGTTTTTTTTTCTTATTTCTTCTTGATTTTAAAAGATTAAGAGTAGTGGCGACTGTTTTAGAACAATTTACTAAAACATTTTAGAAAATTTTTACCAAAATTGATAAAATATTACAAAATAATAACTCATTTGAATCAAAATTCAATAAAATTGTTTTTTTTTTGTTATTTCTTTTTAATTTTAAAGATTAAGAGTAGTGGCGACAGTTATAGAACAATTTACTGAAACATTTTTCAAGATTTTTATCAAAATTGATAAAAAATTACGAAATAATGACTCATTTGAACCAAAATTTAAGAAAATTGTCTTTTTTTTTGTTATTTCTTCTTAATTTTAAAGATTAAGAATAGTGGCTACTGTTGTAGACCAATTTAGTAAAACATTTTTTAAGATTTTTATCAAAATTGATAGAATATTACAAAATAATGACTAATTTGAACCAAAATTTAAAAAAATTATCTTTTTTTTTTGTTATTTTTAATTAATTTTAAAGATTAAGAGTAGTGGCGACAGTTATGAACTGATCACTAAAATATTTTTCAAGATTTTCATCAAAATTGATAAAATATTACAAAATAAGGACTCATTTGAACCAAAATTGAAGAAAGTTGTTTTTTTTTTGTTATTTTTTCTTAATTTTAAAGATTAAGAGTAGTGGCAACAGTTATAGAACAATTTACTAAAACATTTTATAACAATTTTATCAAAATCTATTAAATATTACAAAATAATGACTCTTCTGAACCAAAATTTAAAAAAAATGTCTTTTTTTTTGTTATTTCTTTTTAATTTTAAAGATTAAGAGTAGTGGCAACAGTTATAGAACAATTTATTAAAATATTTTATAACAATTTTATCAAAATCTATAAAATATTACAAAATAATGACTCATTTGAACCAAAATTTAAAAAAATTGTTTTTTTTTTGTTATTTTTTCTTAATTTTAAAGATTAAGAGTAGTGGCGACTGTTTTAGAATAATTTACTAAAACATTTTTCAATATTTCTACCGAAATTGATAAAATATTACAAAATAGGAACTCATTTGAACCAGAATTTAAAAAAATTGTCTTTTTTTTTTGTTATTTTTAATTAATTTTAAAGATTAAGAGTAGCGGCGACAGTTATGAACTGTTTACTAAAATATTTTTTAAGATTTTCATCAAAATTGATAAAATATTACAAAATAATGACTCATTTGAACCAAAATTTAAAAAAAATGTTTTTTTTTCTTATTTCGTCTTGATTTTAAAGATTAAGAGTAGTGGCGACTGTTTTAGAACAATTTACTAAAACATTTTACAAAATTTTTACCAAAATTGATAAAATATTACAAAATAAGGACTCATTTGAACCAAAATTGAAGAAAATTGTTTTTTTTTTGTTATTTTTTCTTAATTTTAAAGATTAAATGTAGTGGCAACAGTTATAGAACAATTTACTAAAATATTTTATAACAATTTTATCAAAATCTATAAAATATTACAAAATAATGACTCATTTGAACCAAAATTAAAAAAAATTGTTTTTTTTTTGTTATTTTTTCTTAATTTTAAAGATTAAGAGTAGTGGCGACTGTTTTAGAATAATTTACTAAAACATTTTTCAATATTTCTACCGAAATTGATAAAATATTACAAAATAGGAACTCATTTGAACCAGAATTTAAAAAAAGTGTTTTTTTTTTTTGTTATTTTTAATTAATTTTAAAGATTAAGAGTAGCGGCGACAGTTATGAACTGTTTACTAAAATATTTTTTAAGATTTTCATCAAAATTGATAAAATATTACAAAATAATGACTCATTTGAACCAAAATTTAAAAAAAATGTTTTTTTTTCCTATTTCGTCTTGATTTTAAAGATTAAGAGTAGTGGCGACTGTTTTAGAGCAATTTACTAAAACATTTTACAAAATTTTTACCAAAATTGATAAAATATTACAAAATAAGGACTCATTTGAACCAAAATTGAAGAAAATTGTTTTTTTTTTGTTATTTTTTCTTAATTTTAAAGATTAAATGTAGTGGCAACAGTTATAGAACAATTTACTAAAATATTTTATAACAATTTTATCAAAATCTATAAAATATTACAAAATAATGACTCATTTGAACCAAAATTAAAAAAAATTGTTTTTTTTTTGTTATTTTTTCTTAATTTTAGAGATTGAGAGTAGTGGCGACTGTTTTAGAACAATTTACTAAAACATTTTTCAAAATTTCTACCGAAATTGATAAAATATTACAAAATAAGAACTCATTTGAGCCAAAATTTAAGAAAATTGTCTTTTTTTTTGTTATTTCTTCTTAATTTTAAAGATTAAGAATAGTGGCTACTGTTGTAGACCAATTTAGTAGAACATTTTTCAAGATTTTTATCAAAATTGATAGAATATTACAAAATAATGACTCATTTGAACCAAAATTTAAGAAAATTTTTTTTTTTGTAATTTCTTCTTAATTTTAAAGATTAAAAGTAGTGGCCACACTTATAGAACAATTTACTAAAACATTTTTTAAGATTTTTATCAAAATTGATAAAATATTACAAAATAATGACTCATTTGAATCAAAATTAACAAAAAACGGTTTTTTCTATTTTATTTTTTAATTTTAAAGATTAAGAGTAGTGGCGACTGTCTTATAACAATTTACTAAAACATTTTTCAAAATTTTTACCAAAATTGATAAAATTTTACAAAATAAGAACTCATTTGAACCAAAATTTAAAAAAATTGTCTTTTTTTTTGTTATTTTGTCTTAATTTTAAAGACTAAGAGTAGTGGCGACTGTTGTAGAACAATTTACCATCAAAATATCAGTGTTTGCTGATGAAAGACTCATCAAAGAATTATTACAAAGTTTTTACAAAGAATGGAGTGAGTACAATAACTAGAAACAAGAAAACAAAGTTGGTGGAGTAAGCCAAGACGAAAAAAAAAAGATTTGCGGTCTCTTCAATGTGGGCGAAACACTGCATGTTAATATTGACATTAAACCCTTCTCACAAAAATACAGATATTTCACAATATGGCAAGTTAATTTTCGCTTTTTTGAAGAACGAATCAAAAAATTACATATCCTTCAGTTTCTACCAGAAAAACCCAATAAAAAAATATTCATACCAATTTTGTTATTATTTTTATTTATCTTTTAATATAAATATTGACATAAATCTCAACAAATAATTTCATCTCAGATTTCTGTGAATTGTAATTTTATGCATTCCATTTTTTGATGTTTTATTATTGTAAAACCACTTGGGTTTTATAGACCCTATAATTCAATCAAAAACATCATTTTTATGACGTCATAATAAAAAGGTGTAGGATAAAAATTTTTTGATCAATAAAATTATTATTAGAATTTTTTGATATTCTTTAGGTACTATTTAATAAAACAAATGAAAAACACAGAAATGTACAATTTTTCATTTTGTTGGTTTTGTTTTTATTTTTATGTTGGTAAAACATTGTTGTATAAAAAAACATTTATAATAGGTTTACGACGAGTTTTTTAATATTATTTTATTTATAACAATAAAACGCAATTGCAGCACCCAGTAGTAAAAAACTTTTTGTGTTAAAAGTACTTATCATTAGTGCCCTTATAAATGTTTTTTAATTTTTAAAAGTTGGTATATATAGCAGCTAAAAAAATCACTACGTCAAATATCAATATTATAATTTTTTCCCTACGTACAAACTATTACTGTTAAAGTAAAAAAAAATTTTTTTTTGTTAAAAATAAAACAACTTATGTCAAACAAAAGCTTTTAAATTGATTTTGTTGCTGTTACCAACCGTTAGCAACAAAATTTCTCAGAGCTTGAAAATTAACGATTTTCTTACATAAAATTAAAGGAAAAAAAGCGCAAATTTTAAAAAATAGCTTAATAAAAACGTTTTATAAAGAGGTGTTCTATAGAAAGCAAACTTGTGCACTAAATTAACATTTATAAAAATAAACTCTATTCACTTTCAAGAAAGAGTGCGAGAAAACAAATGAAACAAACATGAAGATGGTTGATTTTCCATTATAAACCAATTGGTTTTCAATTTTGTTTAATTATATTTAAAATCAAATATTTAAGTGGTTAGCTTTAGCCTTTTTTCTGGGAGGTCTAAGAGGTCTGGGATTAGCCTCAGTCTCTGTAGACGACATTTAAGGACAGGACAACACACAGAAACAGATGCACCTTTGTGCTTTCGAATGGCAGCTCCGCCAGGATTCCAAGAACTGGATAACACGTGGATGTTATGAATGGATCACGCATTGATCACACATTACTTTCTCTTGAATTTGAACAGACTATAGTTCTTTAATATACTTTTTGTATTTGACACCAACTTATGTAAACTGTAGATTAATGTCAAATGATCTTCAGCGTAAATCCATCGAAAAACGCTTTACCATGAGGAAAATTCGTGTTAGGGTTAGAATTACGTGCTCAAATTCGAAATTTACAAATGAGAGAGCGCTGAGGGCAACCACATTTCCGATAATGACGTCATTTGACCCTTTAATGTGTTGGAAAGAAAAAATAAATGAGAGACAACTTGAGAAAATGCTTTATTTCATAATTTAGTCAACCAATGCAGAAACACAATCGGTCGTGGCGATGGCATGAAGGAAAGCTTCTCTGACGTACATTTCTAGAACTGGCAAAGCATTCTGACGCAAATTTCCTATCACCCATGATTTGACCCGAGGCTGAAGCCAGCTTAAAGAAGCCAACCCTGATATGTCAATGTCTATGTCGCTGAAATCAGAAAAAATTATTAAAAAATGTTTTTGGCTTTAATCTTGGAGGAGTAGCAAAAATATTAGTAACAATTGCTAATCCAATAATTTTCTGTATTTGTTCCAGAAAGGCGATCGGCAATCATGTATTTTGAAACATCAAACACGACACGTAAGAGGAGTGCATCTAATGTTTCAAGTAAGTAAACACGTAAACAGAGCCTTTTTTTCCCGTACTAAACCATTAATTATTAAAAAAACATAACACCATTGCAGAAATAGTTCATTCAAATTCAACTTATAATAAAAAATGCTCCAAAAATTAAAGCCAATAGGCCGAATACTGAAAAGTAATTAAAAAAATTGAAATTTTGTAGATATTGCTGCTCAAATTCTTGTAATTTCAAGATTATTCATACTTTTAATACAAAATAGCAAAATATTCGCGGTTTTGGTGCCTATTTGAGATTTTTTTACCTAAAAATAACCTAAAAATTTCGCCATTTTTTTAAAAAAATAGATCTACATCTATAATTTCTAGCTCTAAATCTAAATTTAGATCTAGAAATCCTTGCGGAAATTCAGAAAACAACATTATTATGTTTATGTTATATTGTTCAAATGTTTTTAAATGTTGAATCTGACGCGTGAGGAGATAGTAATTTAGCTTGATTTTTCAAAAAAACTTATTATTTTTTTTTGGTTTAAAAAAACTATCAAAACGGCTTTTTTCATTAATTAGAGTAAATTCTCAAACGCCGTTTGTGACCATAATAATGCTGTTTAAGGTTATGTTACAGATTGTAAAGTCAAAATTAAAATTTTCATCTAGAACACGCCGGTTTATTAGATATTTTGATATAATTTACAAAGACGCTCAACAGGCTTGCTTGCAGTGATTAAATTTTAGATCTTTTTGTAATAATTTTCCGAATATTTTCCAGAGGGGTTGTTATGTGTTATTAGAGGCACATTACTTTAATAATTAAAAAAGTAAACGATCTAATTTGCATATTGTGCGGGCTTCAAATTTAGGCAAATAGCTCAAGAAGCTAATTACCTGGAGTAATTAACACCATTAATGCAAACCAAACCCTTCTTTGCCCCGGTAATGTAATTTTCTAGTCAACGATTAGTGCAGATTAGTAGTTCAAATGTCACTGCATTTGCACATAACTCTTTCTTTTGTTTATTTTTTAAATTTCCATTGTTTTGCTTAACTATTCGATCTCCGTTAGAGGAAATTTAAATTTAGTTATATAGCAACTAATAAATGTTTGTTATAAAATTTACAATTAGGAAAAAATAACATACAAACAATGACAATAATATTTGCTATTTTTCGTTATTTACATTAAAATCAAATTTTGGAGAAATGTTGTTATTTGTGCAATTTATAAAATGTTTGCTTTGTTGACAAACTCTATCTATATGTTTCTGTAACGAAATTTGATGCGAGTGGAAGATTTCAAACGCGAGCGCTAAAGCGGCAACCAAATTTTAATATAAATTTTTTTTTCCAGACACAAAACATTCTTTATTGTTGCTTGTTGAATAAATAAATCACTAACTTACCGGTCGAATATTGTTGACAACACACACACAAAATAAAATAAAAATAAACACAAAAACAAATTTTTTAGGAAATAATTGTAACACCTCAAAGAGAGCAGAGATGCATATATTCCTTTGTTAATTTTTAAACTCATAATTAATAAAAAAAAATTATTTCTACAAAATCTGTAATTGGCCGCCATCTTGTTTTTAAATACAATTTTTTTGTTTTTCTAAAATAACTCGCTAATTTACAATTTTAGAGCAAAAATAGTGATATTCGAAGTTGTTGGAAATTTAATTTGCTACAAGTTTGGTGATTATTATTTTACGCTAGAATCAATATTTATCAAGTTTTTTTGTCAAAAAACTACATGATAAACAAAATATTTAGAAAATAAAAAAAAATACATACTTTTGATTTGAGTATAAATCCGAAAATATTGATTGTGGAGTAAAAAAAGTGCGAGAACCAAAGTTGGAGAAAATAAAATACCTTCATTTGCTCGTATTTTTGCCACACATTGTTGTGTCCAGTAGGTCAAAAAAATCTTAAAAAAGTGAGTTTACATACAACAAATGTGTTTCTAGAGTACTAAAAGTACTCTAAAAGTAGAAGAGTACTAAAGTACTTTTTTAATAGAAATAATATGTAAGGAAACCGGCATTTTACTGCTTTTTTTTTTCAAGCAAATCCCACCGCCGCGGTCGCCGCCATCTTGATGTAAAATTCAATTTTTTTGTTTTTCTAAAATAACTCGCTAATTTACAATTTTAGAGCAAAAATAGTGCTATTCGAAGTTGTTGGAAATTTAATTTTCTACAAGTTTGGTGATTATTATTTTACGCTAGGATTAATATTTATCAAGTTTTTTTGTCAAAAAACTACATGATAAACAAAATATTTAGAAAATAAGAAAAATACTTTTGATTTGAGTATAAATCCGAAAAAATTGATTGTGGAGTAAAAAAAGTGCGAGAACCAAAGTTGGAGAAAATAAAATATCTTCATTTGCTCGTATTTTTGCCACACATTGTTGTGTCCAGTAGGTCAAAAAAATCTTAAAAAAGTGAGTTTACATACAACAAATGTGTTTCTAGAGTACTAAAAGTACTCTAAAAGTAGAAGAGTACTAAAGTACTTTTTTAATAGAAATAATATGTAAGGAAACCGGCATTTTACTGCTTTTTTTTTTTCAAGCAAATCCCACCGCCGCGGTCGCCGCCATCTTGATGTAAAATTCAATTTTTTTGTTTTTCTAAAATAACTCGCTAATTTACAATTTTAGAGCAAAAATAGTGCTATTCGAAGTTGTTGGAAATTTAATTTTCTACAAGTTTGGTGATTATTATTTTACGCTAGGATTAATATTTATCAAGTTTTTTTGTCAAAAAACTACATGATAAACAAAATATTTAGAAAATAAGAAAAATACTTTTGATTTGAGTATAAATCCGAAAAAATTGATTGTGGAGTAAAAAAAGTGCGAGAACCAAAGTTGGAGAAAATAAAATATCTTCATTTGCTCGTATTTTTGCCACACATTGTTGTGTCCAGTAGGTCAAAAAAATCTTAAAAAAGTGAGTTTACATACAACAAATGTGTTTCTAGAGTACTAAAAGTACTTTAAAAGTAGAAGAGTACTAAAGTACTTTTTTAATAGAAATAATATGTAAGGAAACCGGCATTTTACTGCTTTTTTTTTTTCAAGCAAATCCCACCGCCGCGGTCGCCGCCATCTTGATGTAAAATTCAATTTTTTTGTTTTTCTAAAATAACTCGCTAATTTACAATTTTAGAGCAAAAATAGTGCTATTCGAAGTTGTTGGAAATTTAATTTTCTACAAGTTTGGTGATTATTATTTTACGCTAGGATTAATATTTATCAAGTTTTTTTGTCAAAAAACTACATGATAAACAAAATATTTAGAAAATAAGAAAAATACTTTTGATTTGAGTATAAATCCGAAAAAATTGATTGTGGAGTAAAAAAAGTGCGAGAACCAAAGTTGGAGAAAATAAAATATCTTCATTTGCTCGTATTTTTGCCACACATTGTTGTGTCCAGTAGGTCAAAAAAATCTCAAAAAAATGAGTTTACATACAACAAATGTGTTTCTAGAGTACTAAAAGTACTCGAATACTAAAGTACTTTTTTAATAGAAATAATATGTAAGGAAACCGGCATTTTACTGCTTTTTTTTCAAATATTATCAAAATATGATTATTTTTTATTACGTCAAATTTATAATTAGATTATTAAAAGCAAAAGTCTGGTAACATAGCAATATGACGCCAATATATTAGCTCATAGTTAATCCAGTTGGCTGCCTATGGTACCTAGTTCAACAAAAAAAATTTTTATTAGGGTCTATAATTGTGAAAAGCAAAAAAAAATAATTAGTCCAGTCGAGATAGACCTTAAAATAGAAAAAATTAAGAACCGCAATTTTTTTGTGTTAAACATCAAAGAGTTTGGTAGCTTAAATTTTGATTTTCGAGCAAATCCAACCGCCGCGGTCGCCGCCATCTTAATTTAAAGTACAATTTTTTTGTTTTTCTAAAATAATTCGCTTATTTACAACTTTAGAGCAAAAATAGTATTCAAAGTTGTTGGAAATTCAATTTTCTACAAGTTTGGTAAATATTATTTTACGCTAGGATCAATATTTATCAAGTTTATAATACAATTTTTTTTGTCAATAAACTACATTATAAACAAAATATTTAAAAAATAAAAAAAATACCTTTTGGAGTATAAATTCGAAAATATTAATCGTGGAGTAAAGAAAGTGCTAGAACCAAAATTGGAGACAATAAAATTCCTCTTATTACGATTTTTTTTTATAAACTTGATAGTATAACTCAGCAAATATTGATTCCAGCAAAAAAATAAAAATAACCAAACTTGTAGGAAATTCAATTTCCAACAATTTTAAAAAACACAATTTTTCTCCTAAAATTGTAAATTAACGAGTTATTTTAGAAAAACAAAAAAGCTAAACTTTATCGAGATATAGACTTCCAACCATTCCCCAACGTTTAAAAAAAAATCGCCGCCCCTAATTTTTTCTACTTAGGGCTATTTTCATGTCTGTTTGAAGTGCACTATTTCAATTTTTTTTTTTTTTTAAATGGATTTTTTAGGCTCAAAGCGATAAAGTGTCACAAAATTCGGATTTGCGATTATAACTGTCTAAGGTCGGTTTTTAGGTAAAAAATTTTCAATTTCGAGTCTCAAGTATGAAATTTAAGCTGTGACTATAAATACTGCTCTAAGCGACAAATGACCTAAACTGTCAAAGAAATTTTTTTTTATGAAGAATTTAGGGTGTAAAATGTAGATGTATTTTTACAGTTCTTTATTGCATCAGAGACCTACGTTTCGGTACAAAATTTTACCTTCTTCAGGATTAAAAAAATTATCAAAAAAGTTTTTTTCATTAATTACAGTAAATTCTCAAGTGCCGTTTTTGACCATAATAATGCTGTTTACAGTTTAACTCATGTCTATCTAATTTTTCTGTATTTTTGTCAAAATCTTACAGATTTTTCTGTATCTGATCTGAAAAATAAGTTGTTGATGCCGTTGAAAAACAGATCTGAAGTGTGGGGAAATTGCCACTTTCTGCATTCTTATTATTTGCCCAAACAACCTCCCTAACAATAATAATAAGCCACTTCAGACGGCTTGTAAGCCGTTGGAGTGTATGTTTACGACTTGAATAATAATTGTACACCAAATCCCGGTTCCCAGGTGACGTGTTGATAAGTTAGCGTGTGGGAAAATTTCTCTTAAGAAAGTAATTTATCTTGACGCGGAAATTCCATTTCCATTCACACTTAATAAAACAAAGCTGGGGGATTATTATTTTGAACATATTATTAATTGGATTTAAAATCTAATTTTCGTTCACCACTTTGTCTAATAGATGGATTCCAGGTGAATTAACACCTATCCCAACAAGCAGTGTAACAGTATTCGACAGGGGTGTTGCACTGGTTCACTATTTCATAAGCGTTTGACTTTTTAAACAAAAACTGACAAGCCAAAGTTGTGCAACTAGATAATTCCATTTTGGCAACATTTTCAGCAAAAAGTATTCTCTACTTGAATAATTTCCGAACCTATTTGCATCGCATACGACAAAATTTGATAGATCCGTCTCTTTATAGCCCAAATTTAATCCAGGGATATTCGAAAAGCATATTTCCCACATGATCGAACAAAAAGTTTAAGAAACGCTCCTGTTTATATTCCATTATTCAACGTTACTTTTCAACATAAACGTAGATAGAGTGAAAACGCTAACAATAATATTCGGTTTAATAAAAAAAAAATAAACCGCTTATTTGAGCAGTTGCTTCAAGCAAAGATAGATTTTTATAGTTATTGTGGCACGAACCAATAACGGCAGAAAATATGATTTATAACAACGCTTTTATTTCTTTTGTGGGACGTACAAACAGCAAAAGTAGCGCCATTTGCTAAATAACACTTCCGCTGGGAAATTATTGCTGCCTAAACAAGTTATTATTATTGGAAAGGTAATTCTAAATTTGGTATCTATTTATATTCTTCTAGTACCTTGGATTCTGCTTGTGAAATCAATCTTATTCGATATCGAATCCTCAATGTAACCTTCTGCTACAGAGGAGCTTCTCCACCCATCATGTCGTTTAATTGCTGCAAAGTCAGCTGACAAATTCTAAACTAGTAAATTGAATAATTTGTATAATTAGCGAAAAAATTGATAACAATGTTATGCTAAGCTATTTATACACAGTATGTCTCAAAAAAAAGTAACATCCAACGTAATAAGTACAGTGTTGCAGCAAACTTATTAAGCTACATCCAAACTTCAACAGTATCTTAAAAAGACAACAAGTAATGCCAC
This sequence comes from Lagria hirta, assembly GCA_947359425.1. Classification (NCBI taxonomy): domain Eukaryota; kingdom Metazoa; phylum Arthropoda; class Insecta; order Coleoptera; family Tenebrionidae; genus Lagria; species Lagria hirta. The sequence continues at coordinate 22,112,398 of OX375802.1, forward strand.
TCTCCTGCAAAGTGTTAAGTTAAATAATACTCTAGAATAAGTATTTTAGCAAAAACCCAGAAAAAGTTCTGGAAAGTTGTGGAAACTGCTCTGCTAAAGAGATTAGATTTTGTTAAAAATAAATCTATAAAAGTTACGGTTAAAAACAAAATTGTAATCTTTTATATTTTGTAAGAAAGATGAATCTTCTATAATTTGGCAAACAATTTGATTGCCTAATCGTTCATTTTATACATTTAGTTGCGTGAATACATCCGGCTCGAAGGACCAATTTTAAAAAGTGAGGAAAAGTTTACACGTCAAGCCTAGGCTCATTCATTATTTTCCCTAAATAATTGAAAACTTTTTCCATAACCATTATTAAAAAGTTGAAAAACGAAAAAAAAGTTTAATAAAACTACGAACGTTTATTAGTTTTCTTCTAATGAGGCAAGCTCAACTTTCACAATAATTAAAAAAAAATGAAATTAAGAGACTTACTTGATCATTGCGACTTGTAGTGCATCTAATTTAGGTAAGCATCTTTCGCCCTCCTTTTTTACGACAATCTTCACGAAAAAGCGATTTTTGTAAGCGGCGCTTTTAATCGTCCCCTTCGCATTTGTGTCGCTGTAATCGCTTTCGTAAGTCGAGTAGCCATGCTGAAAAATATGTTTCATGTACGTTATTAGTGCGGTAAGTTGCATTTTGAAGCACTCCGCAGAGCGTCGTGCAAAACGGCGGGCTGTAGAATGACTAACGCACGATTATTGTATTCAACTTGTTAGCTGAGGACTCAATTTTGTCTGTTTTAAAAATTCCCAAACGTGAATTGACTTGAGGCTGACAGCTCAAGTGCAACCAATGCTTAGCTAAGTATCACACTATAAGACAGCGGCGACAACGCCTTAAAAGTTGCACCAAAAATAGTAAATTGTCTTTATTTTTGAAATCTATAGTGCGGTAAATTGTCCTAGTATAAGCGAACTATATAGATCTCTAATTTTTATGGTATTTTACAACACGCCAGTGAGTCAAGAGCATGTGGAAACATTTAGTTACCAAAGCAGTTGACAAGACATAAACATGCTAATTTTTAAACTCATAATTAATAAAAAAAAATTATTTTGTCAAAACCGGTTATTAGCCGCGGTCGCCGCCATCTTAATTTTAAGTTCAATTTTTTTGTTTTTTTAAAATAACTCGCTAATTCACAACTTTAGAGCAAAAATAGCGGTATTCAAAGTTGTTGGAAATTTAATTTTCTACAAGTTTGGTGATTATTATTTTACGCTAGGATCAATATTTATCAAGTTTTTTTGTCAAAAAACTACATGATAAACAAAATATTTGGAAAATAAAAAAAATACCTTTGATTTGAGTATAAATCCGAAAAAATTGATTGTGGTGTAAAAAAAGTGGGAAAAGCAAAGATGGAGAAAATAAAATATCTTCATTTGTTCGTATTTTTGCCACACATTGTTGTGTCCAGTAGCTCAGAAAAATCAAAACTCAATTTTGTCTGTTTTAAAAATTCCGAAATGTGAATTGACTTGAGGCTGACAGCTCAAGCGCAATCAATGCTTAGCTAAGTACCACACTACAAGATGGCGGCGACGACGCCTTAAAAGTTGCACCAAAAATAGTAAATTGTCTTTATTTTTTAAATCTACAGGTCTTATTAACTGCGGTAAATTGTCCTAGTATAAACAAACTATATAGGTCTCTAATTTTTATGGTATTTTACAACACTCCAGTGAGTCAAAAGCTTTGCATGTGGGAACATTTAGTTACCAAAGCAGTTGACAAGACGGAAATATGCGGTTTACAATCGACGAGGCTAAAAAATAATTTCAGTAACAAGCAAAAAGATCCAACTACATCTGTAAAATTGAACATGTTTCGTTCCTATTGGAACTCTTCAGCAAGTCGCAATTGTTTGCTTGTTTCACTCTTAGCCAACAGCCCTTTTATTAGTGCTGCTTGAAAATGTTAAGCGTTTAGTAGTCACTTCATTTGACATTACTTTGAACTCTCGAAGATTGATCCCACCATAGATAGCCAGCTTCTGTTTATCTTCGTACAAACTAAAGCTTTGTATTCTAGTCAAAGTGGCAAGATCCTGGAGAAACCCATCTCCAGTCTTAAAAATTCCTTGCTGCATCCCAGATACCTTTCCTTTGTAGATGACGTCAAAAGCCGGCGTTTTCAGCGTTCTCAATTCTTTAGCCACTAGATAATCTTTGGCGCCGCAAAGCAATGAGTCGAGAAGTTTGTTGGCACGAGATGCTTGCTCTTTGGCGTAGCCTCTAGAAAAAAAAATTATTAAAAAAATCAATTTTCGACGGTTTTAATTAAAAAGTTTTTAGCAACATCAGATTTTATAATTATACATGTAAGGACGCAGCTACATCCGGCTCGAAGGACCAATGTTGACGGGTGAGGGTAAAAGCTATTTGGTCAGCATGTCATTTAAAATTCTAATTTAAAACGTCATCTAGGAGAAGCCAACGGAACATCAAAGTTGAAAAACTAGGTTTCTACATGCTAATGCATATGTCATTCTACTAAATGACAGATATCAATTTGGCACAGAAGGTAGATCGCTGATTGAAAAATGTAAATTATTTTTTTTTTTTGTTACTACTAATACATAGAAACATAAGTCTACTAGACTACTAGATTCGTAGACTTGGACATGTTCTGTTCTAATTGGAACTCTTCAACCAATCGCAGCAGATTCTTATGCGCTTTGTCCAATAAATATTGTTTTTCAGTAGATTGTTTTCTGTTGACAATCAATTTGCTGCTAGTCTAATCTTTAATATGCTTTTTTGTAAACATTATGGCACAACACGTAGCCTCTGCATTTTATGCTTGTTTACTCTCTGTAAAACGCCCCAGAAAACAGAATAGCCTCTAAAAAAGGCACTTTTGCGGATATCAAGGCGGAGAAAAGAAGCACCTTGGACAGCGTCGACACAAAACGAGCTGCTTTCAGAAAAGCATTATTGTTTGATGCCGCATTAAAAGTTTTATTGGCGTTTTTTAGTAGTCGACATTGTCCGTGCGGCGTTTGTTTATTTTAGCGCTAATTAATAGCCGAATGGTCAACTATTTAGCTACTTTTTAAGTGTTCCAAGCGAGCTATTTAGGTTACTACCAACATTGCAAAGTTTACACTTTAGTGAGACATATTAAAAAAGTTTCATTAATGCCAGTTCGATAAAGGGAAAAGTGTCGTAAAACGCCAGGAAAAATGTAATAAGCTTTGATTAGGTGTAATGCAGATACGCGTTAAATTAAAAGCAACGTTCACAATTTACCTCCGTATTAAGTTAATGACAGGTGAGATTACAAAAACTTATATTTTTCAAAAAAAACAAAAACATATACAAACGTTCTACTAAATTTAATGTCCTCTAAATCCCGCCCGCCAGTCTGGTAATCCCCCCACTCTCCCGACTTTTTTTTTCAAGTTTTCTCCTACACACATCGCATACATCTTGTAACATTGTGTTCAGAAGAGTTATTCGCCAGTAATTTTTTTAATTCTTTTTTATGTAGGTATTGGTACTATTATTATTATTATTTTTATTTATATTATTATTTTTATATTATTTTTAGTTTTTATATTATTTTATTTTTATTATATTATTTTTATTTTTGTTATATGGGTTGAGTCGAGTAGCTATAGCTAAACTTCGCCCTTTCCCTGTAAATCGAATGGAATAAAAGCATTATTATTATTATTATTTCTTTTGACTATTCCCAAGAAAACGCTTCTCCCTTCCACACTTCATTCAGTTTTTTTTAACTTTTTCAATCACACCAGTTCCATTTTTTTAATTTTATTAGCTTTTTTCTGGTTATTTTTTATCTCTGCGATCTTTTCTCTTCGTTTTTTTTTCCGTTTCCACTCATTTACTCATTCTTTTTCATTTGTTATCTTTTCTCTTTCTTCTTCTTCTAGAATTTGTTTTATGTTGTTTATTATTTTATATTTATTCTCTTTTTGCTTTTATTTTGATTGTTTTCCTGTTTTATTTGTTATGTAGTTTTCTTTATTCCAGAAATGATACAAGCCTGGAATTATTCGCTAGGTGTTATGAAACCAGAGAATAAACGCTGCTATTTTTAAAACTATGTAAATAGAAAATTTCATCCGCTTAGATTCATTTCAATGAGATTAAAAGACGGGAGGATACGCTTTTAAGCGTTTTTATTCCCGATTTTCCGGGAATATTCAAATTGGAATCAAAGCAACGGGAACGCGGTGTGTTTGTATAAAAAACAGAAATTCGGAATAGTATTTTTTTTCAAACGTTTGGTTTTCAGGCTGATTTGTAATTAGGCGCAATTTTGTTGGTCAAAATTATTTCAGCCGTTGACAAAACGCTGATTGTAAACAGTTATTTACATTAAAGTCAGAAAAAACAGCTTAGAAATTTCACTAACGAGGTTTGTATTACACTTTTCTGAAAATTGTAAAAAACGCCACAAAATTTTACAAAAATAAAGTCAAAAGTCAATTTTGTTGGCAATTATAGTTACAAAGGAAACAACATAAAAAAAAATACGTCATTCTATTGCTTGTGTAGTGAAAACGCTGCTAATTAGTGTTTTGCGACATCAAAAAAAGTATATTTCAAACCAAGGTAAGAAAGTGCTTTCTTGCAGACCGCGAGCAAAGTTTATAAACCGAGCCGAAGGCGAGGTCTACAACAAAACTAAGTTTCATTAGGAAATACGTCAGTTTTTGAGTATTTTTCATAAACAATTAGACAAATATTATTAAAATTATTGATAACAAAGTGTTTGATAATCGCTGCAGTGATACAAAAGATGATACAGCAATTTCAGATTGAATAAATACAATTGGGTCTTATATTTCCTAAGTGCGTATTATCTCCGTAATATGATAAAACTAGCGACATCTATTAGATGCTCTTTAAATTAAGGTGAAGAAACTACGCTTTTACGTTTTGATGATAGAAGCCCGACTTTTTAAAAGCTCAAATTTAAAAAATTGCAAAGCACGCATTTTTTAAATTTTTTAAGATGAAAATTTTGGTAGAAGATTTATCTAAACTTGAAAAAATTTCTATAATAATTACCGTTGCATTTAAAACCTCTTGTATTTGTCTTTCAAATAGAATTCGTACCCTTATACGCTGCAAACAGCAGAGGATGCTGGAAAAACAAACAAGAATTTTGATGAAATGTTTTTTTCTTAATTCACAAACATGAGGTGAGGTGAGACAACCTATCAGAGATTAATTGTGGCAAGAACTTTGTTTATTTATAATATAAAATAAGCAAGTTTATGGTTTATTTTTACACCCATCGTTTAAGAGCCTAAATTCGCTTCTAATGAAAAAAGATTTTCCCACAACTCGGTGCTTTTTACTTTGCAGCGAAAAATAGGAAAACATTTTTTGTAACTTTGGTTTTCTGTTTTAATAAAACCATAGCAAGCGAGCAATGAGACTATTTTAAATTTAAAAAATCAGACATTTGCTTCAAACAAAGTGCGATATTTTGCTTTTCAAAAAAGATTTCTATTTCAGCATTTTAGCCATTTTAGGTTTTGACATTTTTTCATTTTGTGAAAGAGGGTATTTTGAGATTATTTTAATCGAAGGTCTGATTATTGTATTAAAAAAAAAATTCATTAGACAATTAATTGAAAACAAACAGAAAAAACTTTATAATAATAATATTTCTTATAGTTTTAAAAATATCATTGACTTTATTATACAAAACTATAATTTCTGTTCTATAACAGTCGCTACTACCCTCAATCTTTAAAATTTAGGAAAAATAACAAAAAAAAACATTTTTTTTAAATTTTTGTTCAAATGAGTCATTATTTTGTAATATTTTGATAAAAATCTTGAAAAACGTTTTAATAAATTGTTATACAACAGTCGCCACTACTCATAATCTTTTAAATTAAGAAAAAATAACAAAAAAAAAACAATTTTTTCAAGTTTTGTTTCAAATGAGTCATTATTTTGTAATATTTTATCAATTTTAAAAAAAATTTTGAAAAATGTTTTAGTAAATTGTTCTATAACTGTTGCCACTACTCTTAATCTTTAACATTAAAAAGAAACAACAAAAAAAAACAATTTTCTTAAATTTTGGTTCAAATGAGTCATTATTTTGTAATATTTTATTAATTTTGATGAAAATTTTAAAAAATGTTTTAGAAAATTGTTCTACAACTGTCGCCACTACTCTTAATCTTTAAAATTAAGAAAAAATACCAAAAAATAGACATTTTTTAAAAATTTAAAATTTTGGTTTAAATTAGTCATTCTTTTGTAATATTTTATCAATTTTGATAAAAATCATAAAAAATGTTTTAGTAAATTGTTCTACAACAGTTGCCACTACTCTTAATTTTTAAAATTAAGAAAAAATATCTAGAAAAAAAACAATTTTCTTAAGTTTTAGTTCAAATGAGTCATTATTTTGTAATATTTTATCAATTTTGATAAAAACTTAAAAAATGTTTTAGTAAATTGTTCTATAACTGTTGCCACTTCTCTTAATTTTTAAAATTAAGAAAAAATAACTAAAAAAAACAGTTCTTTCAAATTTTGGTTCAAATGAGTCATTATTTTGTAATATTTCATAGATTTTCATAAAAATGTTGAAAAATGTTTTAGTAAATTGTTCTAACAGTTCCACTACTTTTAACCTTTAAAATTAAGGAAAAATATCAAAAAAAAGACAATTTTTTTTAAATTTTGGTTGAAATGAGTCATTATTTTGTAATATTTTATCAATTTTGATAAAAATCTTAAAAAATGTTTTAGTTAATTGGTCTACAACAATAGCCACTATTGTTGATCTTCAAAATTAAGAAAAAATGACAAAAAACCACAATTTTTTTAAATTTTGGTTTAAATGAGTCATTATTTTGTAATATTTTATCAATTTTGATAAAAATCTTGAGAAATGTTTTAGTAAAATGTTCTATAACCGTCGCCACTACTTTTAATCTTCAAAATTAGGAAAAAATAACAAAAAAAAACAATTTTTTCAAGTTTTGTTTCAAATGAGTCATTATTTTGCAATATTTTATCAATTTTGATATAAAAAAACAATTTTCTTAAATTTTGTTTCAAATGAGTCACTATTTTGTAATATTTTATCAATTTTGATAAAAATCTTGAAAAATGTTTTAGTAAATTGGTCTACAACAGTAGCCACTATTCTTGATCTTTAAAATTAAGAAAAAATGACAAAAAACAACAATTTTTTTAAATTTTGGTTTAAATGAGTCATTATTTTGTAATATTTTATCAATTTTGATAAAAATCTTGAAAAATCTTTTAGTAAATTGTTTAACAACAGTCGCCACTACTCTTAATCTTTAAAATTAAGAAGAAATAACAAAAAAAAAACAATTTTCTTCAATTTTGGTTCAAATGAGTCATTATTTTCTAATATTTAAAAGATTTTGATAAAAATGTCAAAAATGTTTTAGAAAATTGTTCTATAACTGTCGCCACTACTCTTAATCTTTAAAATTAAGAAGAAATAAAAAAAAGCACTTTTTTTTAATTTTGATTCAAATGACTAATTTTTTTTGTAATTCTTTTTTAGATTTTGATAAAAACGTTGAAAATCGTTTAAGTAAATTGTTGTACAACAGTCGCCACTACTCTTAATCTTTAAAATTAAGATAAATAACAAAAAAAATCACCTTTTTTTTCAATTTTGATACAAATATGTCAATATTCAGTACAATAAGTCTTTATTATGCAATATTTCATAGATTATGATAAAAAAGTTAAAAAACGGTGGATGCGTCGTAATACAAAAATTTTAGTAAATGGTTCAATGGCAGTCGCCACTATTATTATTCTTCAAAATGAAAAAAACTATATAAAAAAAAAACGTTTTTCTTTAATTTTGGCTCAAACGAGTCATTATTTTGTAATATTTTATCAAATTTGATAAAAATCTTTTAGTAAATTGTTCTATAATTTTTGCCACTACTTTTAATCTTTAAAATTAAGAAGAAATAACAAAAAAAAAGACAATTTTCTGAAATATTGGTTCAAATGAGTCATTATTTTGGAATATTTCATAAATTTTGATAAAAATGTTGAAAAATGTTTTAGTAAATTGATCTATAACCGTCGCCTTTACTCCACTACTTTTTATCTTTAAAATTAAGAAGAAATAACAAAAAAAAGACAATTTTCTTTAATTTTGGTTCAAATGAGTCATTATTTCGTAATTTTTTATCAATTTTGATAAAAATCTTGAAAAATGTTTCAGTAAATTGTTCTACAACTGTCGCCATTACTCTTAATTTTTAAAATGAAGAAGAAATAACAAAAAAAAACAATTTTCTGAAAATTTGGTTCAAATGAATCATTATTTTGTAATATTTTTCAGATTTTGATAAAAATCTTAAAAAATGTTTTAGTAAATTGTTCTACAACAGTCGCCACTACTTTTAATCTTTAAAATTAAGAAGAAATAACAAAAAAAACAGCAATTTTCTTAAATTTTGGTTCAAATGAGTTATTTTTTTGTAATATTTTATCAATTTTGATAAAAATCTTAAAAAATGTTTTATTAAACTGTTCTATAACTGTCGCCACTACTCTTAATCTTTAAAATTAAGAAGAAATAACAAAAAAAAAACAATTTTCTTAAATTTTGGTTCAAATGAGTCATTATTTTAAAAAAAATTTTAAAAAATGGTAAATGCGTCAATAACAAAATTTTTAGTAAACCATTAGCAGTCGTTACCATATTTTGGTTTAAATGAGTTATTATTTTGCGACATTTTGTGCCTTGACATACGCTTTTCACCCAAAAAACAATTTTCAAATAAAATACTGTAGAATATTGCTGTATACGAATCAATATATAAAGTAACACAATTTAGTGTCTGTAGCGAACTGTGGGTAGATAAAAGCCAAAGAGTCTAATTCAACTTGACATTTATTGAAATTCTTAAAATTGTAGATTGTTTAGGAAAATACGCACCATGTGTAGGCGAATGTGCGTATTACACAAAAAATTTTTTATAGAAAACCACGCAACATTGCAGCAGAAGTGGGATTTATGTTAAAAAAAAAATGTACAAATAATTCAAAACCTTAATAATCTGTCAAATGTCAATGTCAACTGAAAAACATATGAATAATTTCATACAAAGTTTTGACTGATAATGAATGACAATTCTAGCGGCCATCTGAAATCCGGCGTTGCCAAGTTGTTAGAGATTTCTGCCTTACCTGTATTCATCATCTCTGTCTGCTAAAAGCTCAGCTACTGAAAATTCGACAACAGCTTCGGCAAGCTGTTTGTGCAACAGGTCGGATATTATTTCAGTGAGTTGAGTCCAAACCGTCTTTCCCAGTGTTGCTTCTGTAAAATTTCATTAATTGTAGACGGCCCTCTTTGTAGTAGACAAATAAAATTTTATTGCGAGACTGAAAGAAAGCCCTTTTAAATCCAAAGATTCGATCAATGGCGGGAAAGCTCACAGCGTTTCTAAAGCTTTTAACAAATTATTTTCTGCCAACAAAGGATTTAAATACACTTCGTGCGATAAATTATGTCGGATTTGTTTTTTTATTCATTCATACATTTCGTTCACAAAACAATTTTCATCATAACACAAGCATTCTATGTTTTTTTGGGATGAAATTGTAAAACTGAATAGTGACGTCATGTGGAAAAATCCAGCTGGGAAAAGTATTGTCATTTGAAAAGTAACTGGTTTTAGGCAGTTTTTTCAAAATTTTACAAACAATTGCTGGTTACGCCAAATTTAAATTTATTTTCTAATTGGTCAAAAAAATTTTTAAAAAAATCAAAAAGTCCGGCTGTGTTCGATTCAACAGTCCTTTGTTTGAGAGATAAAACTCACCAATATCCGAATTAATTATTTCGTTTTCAATTTCTTTTTCCGAGCCAACGTGATACTTGACCTGGAACATAAGCGTTGTTTTTTTGTTTATTTATTTTAGGTTATTGTGATCAATAGCTTACGCGAACGCTAATTTCTGCGGGTTCATAGCTAACATCATAATTTTGTGGAAAAAGCGAATCGTATTTCAGGACCATTCCAACTTTGCCATTAGCCTTAACATTGCTGAATCCAATCCTGCAAAAAATAACCACTTCATTAGACAATTCCATTAAAAACAAATCCCTAAGGATATTTCCCACCCACCCAATCTGGGAAGATCATCAACAATAACAAATAAAAATTTATAGCTTTTTCGAAAAGCACATTTTTGGCTTACACTAGTTTTCCAACATGCGATACGGGAAGCCATTTCTGTAAACTTTTATTGTGGGCTTCATATTCGGCTTCTATCCTTAAATTTCCAAGATTTAGGGAGATGTCCAAGCTGGACATTGGTAAGTCTGGAGACATTTCTATTATCCGGAAATCGGGAATCCATGGAAATTTTACGTCACGCAATTCGCTAGAATATTGAAAAAAAATGACAATAATATATGCACAAATTGGATTCGGGGAGAAAATCAGAGGACGCTCCCGAGGGCTTAACACTTATTAGTTTCAGTAATGTTCAGTAAGGAGAAAAAAATTACCGGGATAATTTTATGATTATCATAGAAAAGTCTTAAAATCTCAGTGTCTGATTGGCTCAGATAAAAGTCATAGAATTTTTCTTAAAGTGCTGGGATGTAAACAATATTTGTAAACATGTGTGTCAAATTTGTCAAAGTTTTCTGTATTTTTTGCAACTTTTGATGTGTCTTTTTAGCAAAAATTAGTAGAAAAACATAAAATTGAAAAATAATATCAAAATGTTATAGATAAATTGTTGATATTAATTTCCAATGGGCTCTATATCAATCATTCTTAAATTTTGAAAGTAAGAAAAAATAGCAAAAAAAAAACGTTTTTTTCTTTAATTTTGGTTTAAATGAATCATTATTTTGTAATGTAAAGTGCTTTTTCTTATAATTTTCTGAATTTTTAGCTATTTTTGTTGTGGTTTTTTAGCAAAAATTAGTAAAAAGTCATAAAATTTAAAAAAATAACAAAATGTTTTTGATAGATTATTGATATTAATTTCCAATCGGTTTTGTATTAATTGTTATTATATATTTTAAAGTAAAAAAAATTTATAAAAAAAAGCGTTTTTTACTTTAATTTTGGTTAAATAAGTCATTATTTTGTTATATAACTTATCACTTTTTTTCGAAATTTTCTCCATTTTTTTGCAATTTTTGTTGAGCTTTTTTAGCAAAAATTTCTAGAATAAAAAAGTTGACAAAAATATTAGAATGTTATTGATAAATCATTGATATTAATTTCCAGTTAGTTTTATATTAATCGTTATTATTTTTAAATTTTAAAAGTAAAAAGAAATAAAAAAAACCGTTTTTACTTTAATTTTGGTTAAATAAGTCATTATTTTGATATAACTTATCACTTTTTTCGAAATTTTCTCTATTTTTTACCATTTTTGTTGTGCTTTTTTAGCAAAAATTACTAAAAAATAACAAAATAAAAAAAAACAAAATGTTATTGATAAATTATTGATATTAATTTCTAGTTGGTTCTATATTAATCGTTATTATTTTTAAATTTTAAAAGTAAAAAGAAATAAAAAAAAAACGTTTTTACTTTACTTTTGGTTAAATAAGTCATTATTTTGATATAACTTATTACTTTTTTTCGAAATTTACTCTATTTTTTACAATTTTTGTTGTACTTTTTTACCAAAAATTACTAAAAAATAATAAAACAAAAAAAAACAAAATGTTATTGATAAATTATTGATATTAATTTCCAGTTGGTTCTATATTAATCGTTATTATTTTTAAATTTTAAAAGTAAAAAGAAATAAAAAAAAACGTTTTTACTTTAATTTTGCTTGAATAAGTCATTATTTTGATATAACTTATCACTTTTTTTCAAAATTTTCTCTATTTTTTACAATTTTTGTTGTGCTTTTTTAGCAAAAATTACTAAAAAATAACAAAATAAAAAAAAACAAAATGTTATTGATAAATTATTGATATTAATTTCTAGTTGGTTCTATATTAATCGTTATTATTGTCAAATTTTAAAACTAAAAAGAAATAAAAAAAAAACGTTTTTACTTTAATTTTGGTTAAATAAGTCATTATTTTGATATAACTTATCACTTTTTTTCAAAATTTTCTCTATTTTTTACAATTTTTGTTGTGCTTTTTTAGCAAAAATTACTAAAAAATAACAAAATAAAAAAAAACAAAATGTTATTGATAAATTATTGATATTAATTTCCAGTTGGTTCTATATTAATCGTTATTATTTTCAAATTTTAAAAGTAAAAAGAAATAAAAAAAACCGTTTTTTTTTTAAATTTTGGTTAAAATTGGTCATTATTTTGTGATAAAGTGCTTTTGTTAAAGTTTTTTTCTAATTTTTGCAATTTTTCTTAAGCTTTTTTAGCAAAAAAAACGAGAAAAAACTACTTTTAATAAAAAATAGCAAAAAATTATTGATATAAATTTTCAATCGACTCTATCAATCGTTTTCATTCTTAAATTTTGAAAATAATAATAAAAAACAAAAAAATGACGTTTTTTTAAAATTTTGGTTTAAATAAATCATTATTTTGTAATGTAAAGTGCTTTTTCTTATAATTTTCTGAATTTTTAGCTATTTTTGTTGTGGTTTTTTAGCAAAAATTAGTAAAAAGTCATAAAATTTAAAAAAATAACAAAATGTTTTTGATAGATTATTGATATTAATTTCCAATCGGTTTTGTATTAATTGTTATTATATATTTTAAAGTAAAAAAAATTTATAAAAAAAAGCGTTTTTTACTTTAATTTTGGTTAAATAAGTCATTATTTTGTTATATAACTTATCACTTTTTTTCGAAATTTTCTCCATTTTTTTGCAATTTTTGTTGAGCTTTTTTAGCAAAAATTTCTAGAAAAAAAAAGTTGACAAAAATATTAGAATGTTATTGATAAATCATTGATATTAATTTCCAGTTAGTTTTATATTAATCGTTATTATTTTTAAATTTTAAAAGTAAAAAGAAATAAAAAAAAACGTTTTTACTTTAATTTTGGTTAAATAAGTCATTATTTTGATATAACTTATCACTTTTTTTCGAAATTTTCTTTATTTTTTACCATTTTTGTTGTGCTTTTCTACCAAAAATTACTAAAAAATAATAAAACAAAAAAAAACAAAATGTTATTGATAAATTATTGATATTAATTTCCAGTTGTTTCTATATTAATCGTTATTATTTTTAAATTTTAAAAGTAAAAAGAAATAAAATAAAAAGTTTTTAATATATATATAATACTTTAATTTTGGTTAAATAAGTCATTATTTTGATATAACTTATCACTTTTTTTCGAAATTTTCTCTATTTATTACAATTTTTGTTGTGCTTTTTTAGCAAAAATTACTAAAAAATAATAAAATAAATAAAAACAAAATGTTATTGATAAATTATTCATATTAATTTTTAGTTGGTTTTATATTAATCGTTATTATTTTTAAATTTTAAAAGTAAAAAGAAATAAAAAAAAAGTTTTTAATAAATATATAATACTTTAATTTTGGTTAAATAAGTCATTATTTTGATATAACTTATCACTTTTTTTCGAAATTTTGTCTATTTTTTACAATTTTTGTTGTGCTTTTTTAGCAAAAATTACTAAAAAATAATAACATAAATAAAAACAAAATGTTATTGATAAATTATTCATATTAATTTTTAGTTGGTTCTATATTAATCGTTATTATTTTTAAATTTTAAAAGTAAAAAGAAATAAAAAAACCTTTTTTTTTAAATTTTGGTTAAAATCGGTCATTATTTTGTGATAAAGTGCTTTTGTTAAAGTTTTTTCTAATTTTTGCAATTTTTCTTAAGCTTTTTTAGCAAAAAAAAACGAGAAAAAACTACTTTTAATCAAAAATAGCAAAAAATTATTGATATAAATTTTCAATCGACTCTATCAATGGTTTTCATTCTTAAATTTTGAAAATAAAAATAAAAAACAAAAAAATGACGTTTTTTTTAAATTTTGGTTTAAATAAATCATTATTTTGTAATGTAAAGTGCTTTTTGTTAAAATTTTCAGTAATTTTAGCAAAAATTGCTAAAAAATTATAAAATTTAAAAAATAACAAAATATTGTTAATAGATTATTGATATTAATTTCCAATCGGTTCTATATTAATTGCTATTATATATTTCTAAATTTTAAAAGTAAAAAAGAAATAAAAAAACGTATTTTTTTAAATTTTGGTTGAATCGGTCATTATTTTGTTATATAACTTTTCGCTTTTTATCAAAATTTTCTCTATTTTTTGCAATTTTTCTTATGTTTATTTAACAAAAACTGCAAAAATAAAGAAAACTTTGACAAAAAACATGTTATATCAAAAAGAATAATGACTTGTTTCAACCAAAATTATTAACCAAAATTAAAAAAAAAACTTTATTTTTAAATGTTGTTAAAGTAAGTCATTATTTTGTGAAAAAACTTTTTGCTCATTGTCAAAATTTGGTCTATTTTTTGCAATATTTCTTGTGCTTTTTTAACGAAAATTGCAAAAATAAAGAAAAATTAGGAAAATACATGTTATATCACAAAATAATGACTTATTTCAAACAAAATTATGAACCAACATTAAACTTTTTGCTTTTTGTCAAAATTTTCTCAATTTTTTAAAATTTTTTATGTGTTTTTCTAGCAAAAACTGCAAAAATAAAACTTTGACAGAAAACATGTTATATCACAAAATAATGACTTATTTCAACCAAAATTATTGCCCAAAATTGAAAAAAAACCTATTTTTAAATGTTGGTTAAAGTAAGTCATTATTTTGTGACAAAACTTGTTGCTCAAAAAAGTTTTTGAGCAAAAAAGTTTAAAAAAACGTTTTTTCTAAATTCTAGTTAAATTAAGTCATTATTTTGTGATACAATTTTTTGCTTTTTGTCGAAATGTTCTCTATTTTTTGAAATTTTTCTTGTAGTTTTTCAACAAAATGGCAAAATAAAGAAAATTTTGACAAAAACCGTGTCATATCACAAAATAATGACTTATTTCAACCAAAATTATTAAACAAAATTAAAAAAAAAAGTTTTTTTTTTCAATTTTGGTTAAAATAAGGCGTTATTTTGTAATAAACAAAACTTTTTGTTTTTTGTCGGAATTTTCTCTATTTTTTACAATTTTTCTTAAATTGCAAAAATTAAATAAAATTGACAAAAAACATGCTATTTTACAAAATAATGACTTATTTTAATCTAAATTATTAACCAAAATCTAAAAAAAAAACGTTTTTTTTTTAATTTTGGTTATTATTTTGTGAAAAACCTTTTTGCTTTTTGTCAAAGCTTTCTCTAGTCTTAGCAATTTTTCTTGTGTGTTTTTAACAAAAATAAAAAAAACTTTGACGAAAAACGTGTTATATCACAAAATAATGACTTATTTCAACCAAAATTAAAAAAAAAAACGTTTTTTTTAAATTCTAGTTAAATTTCGTCATTTTTTTGTGATACAATATTTTGCTTTTTGTTAGAAGTTCTCTATTTTTTAAAATTTTTCTTGTAATTTTTCAACAACAATTGCAAAAATAAAGAAAATTTTGACAAAAACCGTGTTATATCACAAAATAATGACTTATTTCAACCAAAATATAAAAAAAACTCGTTTTTTTCTTGTTGTTATTTAGACAAATTCATATACTCAGATTGTACCCTACACAGACATTATTTTCTTTTATGATTAATACTTTTTTTCGGTTGGGAAGAAAGTTTTGTATGCGAACCTTTGTTAATCCCTTGCTCTCGCTCTCTTCGGTCGCTCTGACATCACTACAGCCGCGGGATTAACCCGGCGGTTTATTTCCTTGACACATAAATAACCATTATAATAGTGGTCATTAAAAAACCAAAATTGGTGCCTGACCATACAAAAAGCTATTTTCAGCGCCAAAATACCCAAAAATTTTAAATTTTTGAAAAAAAAATTTTTGTTTCACTTACATCTTTGTGTCAGCAAACGATACCAGTACATCATCCATGGGATGTATAAAATTTTTCCGCATGCTTTGAATTCGCACCCCCTCATTTTTAAACGCCTAAATTCCAAAATTACTCCAAATTGCACTTTTGGCTGAAATATTTTCACTTACGCGCTTCAAATTTTCCTCAAAGTTTGGGCTGACATCTAGTAGCAGCTGTTTCATATCACTGAGTAGCTCTGTGGAAAACATTAGAACGATGAATAAAAAAAAATTTGCTATGCCAGAATGCACTGAATATAAAAAGATTAGATAAGAAAAAATTACTACAAACTATTTGTTTAAACAATTGAAATCTCGTTTTGATAAGAACTTTTCGATAATATTGTGTCATTGTAGTATTTCAATTTACCTGCTTTTGTAAATGAGATTAAGCCAAGAAGAAATATCAGATTAATGTCCATGATTTACGCACTAGTGCTTTAAAATTAAAATAATACAGAATTAAATATTTGACAAACACAGAGGTTATCTGAAAGTTCAAAGGATTCCGCATCAACTCATACTAATCCATCTTTTCTGCAGATTAGACCATTTTTGATATAATTAGCTATAAATTATGACAAAATAATAGATAACACCGGTGTACAAATTAATATTTTTCAAATACCAAAAGGCTCATTTCTTGTTATTTGAATATAAAACATAAAACAAATTGCTATTTATTCTAAGAAAAGATTTGCATAATAAAGTCGAAGCAAATTCATTCAAATTAGATAACATGTTTTGTTCTTATTGGAACTCTTTAGCAAATTGCAACATATTCAGATTTGAATAAATTTACACTGACTTATATTTACTCAAGTGCCTATTATTTCTGGTATACAAAATTTTTAAAAAATTGACAAATATGTCAAATTAATAGTGTAAAAATAAGCTTTGTATTGTTGCCAATCTTTTTTTAGTAACGTTTCAGTGACATCTTAGTGGTCACTGACTGGATAATTTCCTATTCCCATTTAATATTGTTTTGATTAAAACTATACCAATTAACAATTATTTAGAAAATAAATATAAATACCTTTAGCGGGTATAAAAATGCCAAACACACAAAACTGAGCCACAATTTTTATAATCGCTTAGCCAAATTGAATACATTTTAAGATAACTTTATCTAAGGTTGATTTTTATAATCT
This sequence comes from Lagria hirta, assembly GCA_947359425.1. Taxonomy (NCBI): domain Eukaryota; kingdom Metazoa; phylum Arthropoda; class Insecta; order Coleoptera; family Tenebrionidae; genus Lagria; species Lagria hirta. The sequence goes on from OX375802.1 coordinate 22,129,585, forward strand.
GGATTTGATCCACCAATTTTATTTAAAAACACTTAAGGCGTATGAAGGTTATAGGTACAAAATAGTACAAAGATTTTAATTAAAAATATTATGAGAAAAGTCTGAAAATATTTTAAAACCAGCAACAATTTTCACTTTGTACGTACGGGAGCACCCATATATGACAATTTGGAGGTTAGGTTAAGTCTATAGATGGACCGAGCAAACACTTAAAGTAGTAGGTTTTTGAAATATATTGGAAAAAAAACTTTAATTTAATTTTTTGATAAGATCTCTAATAAGATCACTCATTAGTTTCAGTTATTTAGGGTAAGAAGAAAAAAATTACCGGGATAATTTTATGATTATCAAAGAAAAGTCTTAAAATCTCAGTGTCTGATTGGCTCAGATAAAAGTCATAAAATTTTTCTTAAAGTGCTGGGATGTAAGACAATATTTGTACACACATACAAGTAACTATGTGTGTCAATTTTTTACAAAATTTGTCAAAGATTTCTCTATTTTGGGCAACCTTTGATGTGTTTTTTAGCAAAAATTACGAGAAAAAATTAAAAAACAAAATAACAACAATTTATTAATATTAATTTCCAATCAATCATTCTCAAATTTTGAAAGTAAGAAAAAACAACAGAAAGAAACGTTTTTTCTTAATTTTGGTTCAAATGAGTCATTATTTTGTAATGTTTTATAGATTTTGATAAAAATGTTAGAAAATGGTACATGCGCCAAACACAAAAATTTTAAAAAACTGTTCTATGACAGTCGCTACTAAAAAACATAACAAAAAAAGCGTTTTTCTTAAAATGTAGTTCAAATCAGTCATTATCTTGTAATGTAAAATGTTTTTTGTTAAAATTAAATTTTCTCTATTTAAAAATAACAAAATGTTATTGATAAACTATTGATATTAATTACTAATCGGCTCTATATTCGTTGTTATTATTTTTAAATTTTAAAAGTAGAAAAAAATTAAAAAAAAAGTTTTTTTTCAATTTTGGCTTAACTTTTGGCTTTTTGTCAAAATTTTCTCTATTTTTCGCAATTTTTGTAGTGCTTTTTCAGCAAAAATTACACGAAAAAAATAAAATTGAAAAAAATATCAAAATGTTATTGATAAATTGTTGATAACAATTTCCACTTGGTACAACATTAATTTTTATTATTTTTAAATTTTAAAAGTAAAAAGAAGTGAAAAAAACGTTTTTTTTAAATTTTGTATAAAATCGGTAATTTTTTTATGATATAATATGCTTTTTGTCAAAGTTTTCTCTAATTTTTGTTGCACTTTTTTAGCAAAAAGTACGAAAAAACTAAATTTAATAAAAAATAGCAAAAAGTTATTGAAAAATTGTTGATATAAATTTCCAATCGACTCTATATCAATGAGTAATTATTTTGTAATGTAAAGGGTTTTTTGTAAAATTTTTTTGAATTTTAAGCAACTTTTGTTGTGTTTTCTTAGCAAAAATTACTAGAAAAAATTAAAATTAAAAAAAATAACAAAATGTTATTTATAAATTGTTGATATTAATTTCGAGTTGGTTCTATATTAATCGATATTATTTTTAAATTTTAAAAGTAAAAAGAAATAAAAAAAAAGCGGTTTTTTTTTAATTTTGGTTAAAATCGGTCATTATTTTGATATAATGTGCTTTTTGTGAAAGTTTTCTCTAATTTTTGCAATTTTTGTTGCACTTTTTCAGCAAAAACCACAAGAAAAAACTAAATTTATTAAAAAATAGCAAAAAGTTATTGAAAAATTTTTGATATAAACTCCCAATCGACTCTATATCAATTGTTTTCATTTTTCAATTTTGAAAATAAGAATTAAAAACAAAAAAATGATGTTTTTCTTCAATTTTGGTTTAAATGAATCATTATTTTGTAATGTAAAGTTTTTTTGTTAAAAGTTTTTGAATTTTTAGCAACTTTTGTTGTGTTTTTTTAACAAAAATTACTAGAAAAAAATAAAATTGAAAAAAATATCAAAATGTTATTTATAAATTGTTGATATTAATTTCCAGTTGGTTCTATATTAATCGTAATTATTTTTAAATTTTAAAAGTAAAAAGAAATAAAAAACAACGTTTTTTTTTCAATTTTGGTTAAAATTGGTCATTATTTTGTAATATAATGTGCTTTTTGTGAAAGTTTTCTCTAATTTTTGCAATTTTTGTTGCACTTTTTCAGCAAAAACTACAAGAAAAAACTAAATTTAATAAAAAACAGCATAAAGTTATTAAAAAAATTATTGATATAAATTCCCAATCGACTCATATCAGTCGTTATCATTCTTAAATTTTAAAAATAAAAATGAAAATCAAAAAAAATTATGTTTTTCTTCAATTTTGGTTTAAATGAATCATAATTTTGTAATGTAGTGTTTTTTGTTGAAATTTTCTAAATTTTTAGCAACTTTTCTTTTTTCTGGTTTTTTAGCAGAAATTACTAGAAAAAATTAAAATTAAAAAAATAATAAAATGTTATTGATAAATTATTGATATTAATTTCTAATCGGCTATATATTAATCGTTATTTTTAAATTTTAAAACTAAAATGATATTAAAAAAAAAAGTTTTTTTTTTAATTTTTGGTTAAAATCGGTCATTATTTTGTGATATAATGTGCTTTTTGTCTAATTTTTGTTTGGCATTTTTAGCAAAAACTACGAGAAAAAACTAAAATTAATAAAAAACAGCAAAAAGTTATTGATATAAATTTCCAATCGACTCTATATCAATCGTTTCTAGTCTTAAATTTTGAAAATAAAAATAAAAAACAAAAAAATTAAGTTTTTCTTTAATTTTGGTTCAAATGAATCATTAATTTGTAATGTAAAGTATTTTTGTTAAAATTTTCTGAATTTTTCGCAACTTTTGTATTGTTTTTTTAGCAAAAATTACTAGAAAAAATTAAAATTAAAAAAATAATAAAATGTCATTGATAAATTATTGATATTAATTTCTAATCGGCTTTATATTAATTGTTATTTCTAAATTTTAAAAGTAAAATGAAATTTAAAAAAATCTAATTTTGGTTAAAATCGGTCATTATTTTGTTATGTAACTTATTACTTTTTTCAAAATTTTCTCTAATTTTTGCAATTTTTGTTGCGCTTTTTCATCAAAAACTTCAAGAAAAAACTAAATTTAATAAAAAATAGCAAAAAGTCATTGAAAAATTATTGATATAAACTTCCAATCGACTCTATATCAATCGTTTTCATTTTTAAATTTCGAAAATAAGAATAAAAAACCAAAAAATGATGTTTTTCTTTAATTTTGGTTTAAATGACTCATTATTTTGTAATGTAAACTGTTTTTTGTAAAAATTTTCTGAATTTTTAGCAACTTTTGCTGTGTTTTTTTAGCAAAAATTACTAGAAAAAATTAAAACTAAAAAAAATAACAAAATGTTATTGATAAATTATTGACATTAATTTTCAATCAGCTTATATCCATCGTTTTTAAATTTTAAAAGTAAGAAAAAATAAAAAAAACTTTTTTTTTTAAGTTTTGATTAGAATAAGTCTTTTTTGTAATATAACATCACTTTTTTTCGAAATTTTTTCTATTTTTTGCAATTTTTGTAGTGCTTTTTTAGCAAAATCACTAAGAAATAACAAAATTAAAAAAAATATCAAAATGTTATAAATAAATTGTTGATATTAATTTCCAATTAGTTCTATATCAATTGTTATTATTTCTAAATTTTAAAAGTAAAAAAATAAAAAAAAAGTTGTTTTTTTTTTATTTTGTTAAAATCGGTCATTATTTTGTGATATAATGTGCTTTTTGATCTAATTTTTGCAATTTTTGTTTGGCTTTTTTAGCAAAAACTACGAGAAAAAACTAAAATAATAATATAAATTTCCAATTCACTCTATATCAATCGATATCATTCTTAAATTTTCAAAATTAGAAGAAATAACAAAAAATGATATTGTTCTTCACTTTTGGTCTAAATAATTTATTATTTTGTAATATTTTATAGATTTTGATAAAAATGTTAAAAAATGATGGATGCACTAAATACAAAATTTTTAGTAAATTGTTTTATGACAGTCGCTACAGTCTTAATCTTAAAAATTAACAAAAAAAATAAAAAAAGTTGTTTTTTTTAAATTTCGTTTAAATGAGTCATTATTTTGCAACATAAAGTGCTTTTTGTTAAATTTTTTTGTAATTTTAGCAATGTTTGTTTTGCTTTTTTAGCAAAATAGCAATGTTTGTTTTGCTTTTTTAGCAAAAATTACTTAAAAATAATAAAATATAAAAAAATGACAAAATGTTATTGATAAATTATTGACATTAATTTCCAATCGGTTTTATATTAATCGTTATAAGTACAAAATAGTGAAAAGATTTTAATAACATAGTTTTATTATTTGATCTGGTGGTCAGATGTATGTTTTTGGCGGGTTCTAAAAATATTATGACAAAAGTGTCTAAAAATATTTTCGCCTTGTACGTACGGTAGCACCAATATATGACAATTTGCAGGTTATGTTAGATCTATAGATGGACCGAGCAAACACTTAAAGTCGCAGGTATTTGAAATACATTGGAAATCAAAATTAGATTAAATATTTTTTGTCGTAAAATGTATTTGGTTTGAAATCTCGCTGACGCTCATACGGAATGATTCTATCATTTTGTTCCATCCCGTATGGTCAAGAATAGCACCCATATTTAGCTATCCTTCTTTGTTGTTCATGTATCATTAATTATTATGGCCAATTTTTTATTGTATTATATGTAATATAAAACATTTAAATTATAATAAACAATCATTCTGCTATTGTTTTTTTCAATTTTTCCTAAAAAAGTGGAAAATAAGCACTTTTTTGCTGCAATATTTATAAATATAATGTGATAAATAAAAAAAAGACAAAAATTACGTAATAACTTTTTATTTATTTTTGTTTACTGTATTTATTGTTGTTGTAATTGTTTTGGTGTACTTTAGACGACTTATTTCATGCTTAAACAAGCAAATTAAAGGATTTCCAGTTGGAACTATTCTTTAATTAAGGGAGGGTTGGGGGGGGGTCGTCAGTGTAATTTCCAGACTAATAAACGCTTAGCGTTCCAAATGTAGATTCTAGACACTACAAATGAATTTCAGTGTTTATCTTGTTTATTTACATAAAAAAAATGCATGTAATTACATTTCTGACATTCTCTAGCCAATAAAAAGGGCCATAATTAATTTAAAGCAAACCTGAGGTAACTACAGTGGTGCACGAGACGTTTCATGTTCTAATGAAATATGCAATTCCAATCGTTTTTCCTCCAAATCAATAAAAACAAATTTTTAACTAAAAAAGTGAACGAAAATAGCCTTAACCTAATTCTTGTAGAATGAGAAAAATAATTATAAAATCGGTTTTTGGCCAAAAAAATTTTTTTTTAAAACTGGAGCGCTCCTTCTTGTGTCAACACGTCAACCATTTTGCGCTGCGGATTAATTTTCAAAAAATAAGAAAATAAGTAGCTTTCAATAATTCATCGTCTTGCAGCTGCTCCATTACATGAAAAGAAGTGTTTAGCTAACTTCCCTTAAGTTTATCACAAAATGGAAGTTAATTGACATTTTTAGCTTCTGCATAATTAATCAAAACGGAGAGAGAACTTTCCAGATTTAGCGTTTCTAATCAAATAACGTGTCCTTCTCGCCATTTAAGTTAATTGTTTTTCCTAGAAAACAACATTTTTGTAAACATTTTATAAAAAAATACTTTATTTATGATTTTACACGCAAAAACAAACTATAAATTAACAAAAAAAAATTGACAAAAGATGTATGTAATAAATTTTATAAGCAATTTTGAGGTTAATATCACCTACGTCATCGTGGAAGTTTTATGACGTGTATTGGCAGTTTAAATGGCCAGATTTTTATATCTAAAAAATGTGCGCAAAGTTGATTTTTTTCAAACTTATGCAACAACTATCAAATTGTGTGAAAATTGAAATTATTTTGCAGTGCGACAATCCAAATAAGAGCAAGTTTATGGCGAATTTGATTAACATTACAGCTGCCCGAGCAAGCTATGGTGCTGATTCCGCGCGCGACCTATTGTCGCCTCGCTTGAGCAGCTCTAATGCGCGGTGAGGTGCCGACCGATACAATCATAAACCACTGCCAATTGCTCCAAAAGTGTGCTCAGCGCAACCATACCGCATCTGACCGATGATTGGCCATCAAACTTGCAATCAATATTTTGAAAAAATGTTATGTAATATTTTCCTGTAAGACTATATTTTTGTTAAAGTGTCAAAATACAGTTTGACGTAAATATATTACACTCCATTTGTATTATTAACTCTAAGAGACGTGAAGTTGCTTGTCTCGTGGAATAATGGGTAGTATCAAAATTTACGAGACCACCTGAACCCTCTTAAATTTCCAAGTGATACAGAAAATCTTTGTACGCTAAAAGCTACCAACTTGAACATATTAAAATCTATAGAATCGCTAATGTAAAAATAAATACCTTTATAAATAGAGCGCAGCCCTTGTACGGCGCTTATGAAACGACTTTCCAGCCAATCATTATTGATAATTTGTTTTTATAAAAGAAAGCACAAAAGTTTGAGCTTTTTGTGAACATTTTTTGTATTCTATACGATAGGATAGCAATCTAGTTTGAGATGCAACGCCACATAGACCGTACTCCAGGTATTAAACTATAGTTTCTGCCATTGATATTTCATATTGGTGCCACCGATTTTATCACAAGTTATCAATAACACTTTACTAATTATTCCTCCAAGTGCAGGAAGTCAACAACAATACGTTGCCTATCTTTCTCTCTTTATAAACAATTTACAGTTCAACAATATAGATAACGCCCGACCGACCGTTCGAAGACCTTTAATAATCGTCCCTATCCCTCTCAGTCCACTAACTGCCACCGCTACTCAAACTTTACGCTTGGCATAGTCAAACCAGCCACATTGTTAGAAGAATGTACAATCTGTCACTTGGCTAGGTTACTGAAATAAAAAGGTTAACACGCCACATTCGCGCACAATAACAAGTTATATTAGTATTTTACTTTAAATATAAATATAAATGTTAACTTCCACAAAGTAATTTTAACATTTTGCAGTAATAAGACTAAATGGCGTCAATTTTTGTTTATGCCAAATGTGTAGCAGTTTCCTATAAAAAATTGAGCTAAAATTGTCTTTAGTTAACCATAGACGTTGTTTCAGATGTAATCCCTAAGAAAAAAAACCGCTATGGATGTTTCGTCATAGACCGGAAGTAAACCGGAATGACATCTATGTTTGTCAACGTTCCATTAATACTGATTTCTGCATTGGGCATTTTATTCAACGGATACATTGTTACCGCCGTCCTTCTCACAAGACAGGTAATTAATTAAAAAAATTCTATTTAGACACTTGAGACATTCAGAGTAAACATATTATGGAAAAAAAATTGAAAGATTAACTTAAAAACATAAGAAACTCGTATTTGGTTCATACGCAGAAACGTACGATATTATAGACGAGTTTTGACGTCTGTTTGACATTTGTCGCCAGTCATACTATCAAAGACAATAAAAAATCTGTCAAGCTAAATTACACAGTAAGACTAGGTCTTAATGCATATTATAATAATTCAGTTAGTGCTAAAAAATGTACTTAACCTCAATATAAAATTTTTATAGGTTATGTTTTTAGTCTAAATTCGATGAGGTTTTGATGTAAATAAAAACATTGTAGAGTCAATCAAAAATAAAACACTGTTTAAATCAAACAAATGAAGGTAGACTTTTTAGAAACACTAAAAATAAGATGAAACAGAGAAGAAATCTACAAAAAAAAACAAAAGAAAGATGAGCTAAAACAATTGAATAAAGATATATAAGCCAAATAGGTAAACATTACAATAAAAAAAATAAAGCCCAAAACACAAAATAAGTTTGAAATCAATTAAACACTTAAAAACATAAAACACTTAACGACAGAATGACACAGATGACCCAAGAATATCTTCTGAGATATACTGTGAGCTCATATTAAGTCTTGCTATGGAATTTCGCACGTATTTGGTTCATACGCAGAAACGTACGATATTATAGACAAGTTTTGACGTCTGTTTAATATTATCGGCAATCATACTATCTAAGACAATAAAAAATCTGTCAAGCTAAATTACACTAGTGCTAAATAATGTACTTAACGTCACTGGAACATTTTTATAGGTTATGTTTTTAGTCTAAATCTGATGAGGTTTTGATGTAAATAAAAACATTGTAGAGTCAATCAAAAATAAAACACTGTTTAAATCAAACAAATGAAGGTAAACTTTCTAGAAAAACTAAAAATAAGATGAAACAGAGAAAAAATCTACAAAAAAAAACAAAAGAAAGATGAGCTAAAACAATTGAATAAAGATATATGAGCCAAATAGGTGAACATTACAATAAAAAAAATGAAGCCCTAAATCACAAAATAAGTTTGAAATCAATTAAACACTTAAAAACATAAAAAACTCAGCAACAGAATGACACAGATGACCCAAGAATATATTCTGAGATATACTGTGCGCTCATATCAAGTCTTGCTATGGAATTTTGAACGTATTTGATTCATACGCAGAAACGTACGATATTATAGACAAGCTTTGACGTCTGTTTAATATTATCGGCAATCATACTATCAAAGACAATAAAAAATCTGTCAAGCTAAATTACACTAGTGCTAAATAATGTACTTAACGTCACTGTAACATTTTTATAGGTTATGTTTTTAGTCTAAATTTAATGAGTTTTTGATGTAAATAAAAACATTGTAGAGTGAATCAAAAGAAAAACACTGTTCAAATCAAACAAATGAAGGTAAACTTTCTAGCAACACTAAAAATAAGATGAAACAGAGAAGAAATCTACAAAAAAAACAAAAGAAAGATGAGCTAAAACAATTGAATAAAGATATATGAGCCAACTAGGTGAACATTACAATAAAAAAAATAAAGCCCTAAAACACAAAATAGTTTCAAATCAATTAAACACTTAAAAACATAAAAAACTCAGCGACACAGATGACCCAAGAATATCTTCTGAGATATACTGTGAGCTCATATCAAGTCTTGCTATGGAATTTCGCACGTATTTGGTTCATACGCAGAAACGTACGATATTATAGACAAGTTTTGACGTCTGTTTAATATTATCGGCAATCATACTATCAAAGACAATAAAAAATCTGTCAAGCTAAATTACACTAGTGCTAAATAATGTACTTAACGTCACTGTAACATTTTTATAGGTTATGTTTTTAGTTTAAATTTGATGAGGTTTTGATGTAAATAAAAACATTGTAAAGTCAATCAAAAAAAACACTGTTTAAATCAAACAAATGAAGGTAGACTTTTTAGAAACACTAAAAATAAGATGAAACAGGGAAGAAATCTACAAAAAAAAACAAAAGAAAGAGCTAAAACAATTGAATGAGCCAAATAGGTGAACATTACAATAAAAAAAATAAAGCCCTAAATCACAAAATAAGTTTGAAATCAATTAAACACTTAAAAACATAAAAAACTTAACGACAGAATGACACAGATGACCCAAGAATATCTTCTGAGATATACTGTGAGCTCATATCAAGTGTTGCTATGGAATTTCGCCCGTATTTGGTTCATACGCAGAAACGGACGATATTATAGACAAGCTTTGACGTCTGTTTAATATTATCGGCAATCATACTATCAAAGACAATAAAAAATCTGTCAAGCTAAATTACACTAGTGCTAAATAATGTACTTAACGTCACTGTAACATTTTTATAGGTTATGTTTTTAGTTTAAATTTGATGAATTTTTGGTGTAAATAAAAACATTGTAGAGTGAATCAAAAGAAAAACACTGTTTAAATCAAACAAATGAAGGTAGACTTTTTAGAAACACTAAAAATAAGATGAAACAGAGAAGAAATCTACAAAAAAAAACAAAAGAAAGAGCTAAAACAATTGAATGAGCCAAATAGGTGAACATTACAATAAAAAAAATAAAGCCCTAAAACACAAAATAAGTTTGAGATCAATTAAACTCAAAACAATTTTAGAGAAATTAATTAACCCTTTGTGTACTACAAGTTATTAATAGGCTTTTATGGTGTAGTCGAGCGAATGCTGGAAATTTCAAACTATTATAATAGAGCTTTGCTAGCTGAAAGATTGTTGGAAACTTATAGCAAATCTTTTGATTTATTTCCAAATACTTATTCAAACTGTACAGTTTTATCATAAGTTTAGCTAATGCCACGCAATTTAAAAAAATAAGCCCAACAAACAAATTTGTGATGCGCTTTTGTTTGTTTTTGTTTATCAAAGCAGGCTAAGGCTTTATAATTATGTAATCACAACAAATGAAAATTTGAAAATTTTTATCTAAAATAATGCCTGTAAGCAGATACACATCATATTAGCCTTAAAAAGTTTTTTAAGATCTTCGGTAGCTCTGGGCTACTATAGAAAAAAAAAAATAGTTTTTAATTTTTTTTTTTAATCAGAAACTTAGAAGAAAAAGATAAAGTAGAAAAGCAACAAATTAAAAGTTTTTATTTTGATTATTATTAAATTAAAAAAAATAATAATAAATTTTCCAATGCTGCCCTCAGCTACGCTTAAAACTTTATTCGAGCTTTTGACACGCCCGATAACACTATAAGTGCTATTATTATTATTTTAGTATCATTAACGTGTTGAACTATCGATTCATCAAATAAAAGTGAGGTTAGATTACGTTCAGATGTCAAATTAATAACTGTCACTTCGATTTGATGTTAAAGGTACGTTTATCCGCCAAATTTGAAAAGAATTATGTTTTTTTTGACTTTTTTTATGTGTTTTATAAATAAATTTCGAGGAAACACAAGAATGGTGAGAGAATAAAACACATTTAATGTAGCAGCCACAACTATAAACCTAATTTCTCAACATTTGCGAAAGATTGGCCTACCTAGATGAAATATTTATGCTGCCTTGAGTGATACACTAAAAATCTACTACTGTCAATCGATTTTATAAATAATTTATATAGCTACACAAATAAATTCGACGCCACCCACATATATCAGCTGTTTTCTTTAATGTTTGTGTTTTTTGATTTGTTTATTATTTTTCTTAATTACATATACAATGTACTACAATAAGCGATTCATTTTTCGTAAAATAATTGAAAAAATATCGACGACTTAATGGTATTCTTGAGCATACAGAATGGAATGAAATTATTCCGTATGAGCGCGGCTTGTCAGTGAAATTGTAACATTTTGTTCAGAATAAACACAACTAAAAAAATTAAATTCTATCCATTATATTACTTTTGGAAATTAATAAAAGCATCAAATAATAATTAAAAACTGTTTTTTTTAGTAAATAAAGATTAATTTTTGTTTCAGGTGTCTATTGCGAACAATATTCTTTTATTGCATTTGGGCGCAATCGACGTTCTTTTAGGTATTCTTTTTTTGGTATCTTCTGTACCGGATTTCTTAAAATCAGAATGGTTATCGGATGGTCTGCCTTGCACTTTGCACGGTTTTCTGCACAATCTATTACATCCGCTGGCTCTTTGGACAATTTGTGGGCTCAACTGCGACAGATATTATGCTATAGCTGCTCCACTACATTATAGCCATATCGTCAACGCTAAAAAGGTGAGCAATAAGCACAAGGCAGTAATGGCCATTACATACCGTGACGGAAAAATGTTGTTTCAAGAAAAATCACTTATAATATTCATTTTTAATTCAATATAATTATTACTGAAAACGTGTTCAACAAAAATTAAAAAAAAATCAAGTTGTCTAGTTGCCATGACCGAAATTGACAGATATTAAGAAAAAATTAAATTGGTTAGTGTTGTACTTGCTTTTGAACATTTGAAAATGCTTAAAAATGTCTAATAGTGACTCTATTGAACATTGAATTTGATGGAAAAAATTGACAATTTGAAGTATTAAATTGAAGTAAAACAATTGAAGATTAATCATAATACTATAGATCGTTGCTTGCGGTTTGCTACATACAGTGTAATAAGCAGGCTAGGTTGTTTCGCTTAAGAGAGGAAAGCTGCTTATTACCAACCTTTTATAGGTTTGCTATTATTTAATTACAATACTGATTGGAAGTAAGAGATTTTGCTAATTTATTCATATAAAATACAAATTCTGAAATTTTGGAAAACGATGAAGGAAAAAGTGTTACAAATATCCTATCAAATTTGTACATTTGTTTACATAATTGATAAGCAGTAAACAAAAAAAGGTTAATAGTTTATTAAATCCACAAAATGTAAACAAGAAGTATTGGATATTTCAAACATATTTTTTTATTCACAATCACCTTATAATTGGAGATTTATCTACACTTATGAAGCGTATAAAGTACCACTTTAGCCACTAGTAAAATAATGAAAAATACAATCTCAATATATTTATACAAACATTCATTTTAATAGACATTTCGTTCTATCTGCTATCACATTTCACTTTGCTATCATTAATAAGTACTTTGTGGTACGTGTAAAGTACCACTTTAACCACTAGTGGAATAATGAAATTACTTTATTCAACTAGTGAAATAATGAGAAATACAATCTCAATTATTATTTATTATTAATATTTATTTTAATAAACATTTCGTTCTTTCTGCTATCACATTTCACTTTGTTTTTATTAAAAAGTACTTTGTGGTACGTATAAAGTACCACTTCAGCCACTAGTGAAATAATGAAACTACTTTATGCAACTAGTGAAATAATGAAAAATACAATCTCAATTATTATTTATTATTAATATTTAAATAAACATTTATTTTAAAAGACATTTTGTTCTTTCTGCTATCACATTTCACTTTGTTTTCATTATAGTACGTTTAAAGTATCGTTTTAGCCACTAGTGGAATAATGAAATTACTATATTCAACTAGTAAAATAATGAAATATGCAATCTCAATTATTATTTATTATTAATATTTACATAAACATTCATTTTAATAGACATTTCGTTCTTTCTGCTATCACATTTCACTTTGTTTTTATTAAAAAGTACTTTGTGGTACGTATAAAGTACCACTTTAGCCACTAGTGGAATAATGATATTACTTTATTCAACTAGTGAAATAATGAAAAATACAATCTCAATTATTATTATTTAAATAAATATTTATTTTAATAGACATTTCATTCTTTCTGCTATCACATTTCACTTTGTTTTTATTAAAAAGTACCTTGTAGTACGTATAAAGTACCACTTTAACCACTAGTGGAATAATAAAATTATTTTATTCGACTAGTGAAATAATGAAAAATACGATCTTAATTATTATTTATTATTAATATTTAAATAAACATTTATTTTAATAGACATTTTGGTCTTTCTGCTATCACATTTCACTTTGTTTTTATTAAAAAGTACTTTGTAGTACGTATAAAGTACCACTTTAGCCACTAGTGAAATAATAAAATTACTTTATTCAACTAGTGAAATAATGAAAAATACAATCTCAATTATTATTATTATTATTAATATTTCAATTAACCTTTTGTTCTTTCTGCTATCACATTTTACTTTGTTTTCATTAATAAGTACTTTGTAGTTGTCATCGGTTTTAGAACGCATAGTGCCTGTCGAAGTTTTTGATAAATCCGACGTCTCCTCTTATAAGAAACAACTAGTACCTTGGGTTTTGCTTGCGAAATCAATCTTATTCGATGTAGAATCCTCAATGTAACCTTCTGCTATAGAGGAGCTTCTCCACCTACAGTACGTCTCATGCAATGGCCGGTACAAGTTTCTTCGTTTGCCAGATTCAAAAATGAAGGAACTTTTGACAAACTGTTGATCTAAAGTACATTTATGATCTGTCGTACGATAAGTTCCTATGTATTTGCAAGCCCCCAAAATATTGATGGAGAATTCTTTTGGTTTAATTGCAAACTTTTGTGAGATGTTAGTTTTGGTATTTGGTATTGAAGCAAGCAGGTACTAGCTTCTATCAACGACAGACGCCAGATACTTCCATTACTATATATACATAATGTCTTAAAATGGATTTTTTAAAGATTTGTCGCCATCCTTTGCCAAAAATTCTTCCATGTGCGCTCTTTCAAATACTGCAGCTTTCTTCACTTTGTATCCCCTCTACTGAGTCTTCAGATAAGCAGTGAGTTTACATATTTTCCAATATTTATGCTGCGTTGTTTACAATGAGCCATGATATCAGAAACTGTATTGACCAAGCAAGAGACGTCTTTGTTAAAATGAAAAAAATCTTCACGAATAGAAACCTCAGCATATATCTTCTCCATCCCTCATCCAGATAGCTGGATCTTCATCTTGCAAACAAAATCAGTGTTTTTGAGATGTGGGTGTACCAGAATATCATAGATTGACAGAGCTAAAAATGTCAAAATTCTACGTCGAGTTGACACAGATGCCCAGCTGCTCTTAACCATCAAAAAGAAGAAGCTTTATCTACTTCAGGCATGCGTATAATATTTTACAGCTTATTATACAAGGAAAAATCCAACAAGTAAGAGCTCTAGAAAGATGCCGAATTTTGTGGCTGAAAAAATTCTCTTGTTTCAAAAATTTAAATCCCTATGATGATCGCCAATCTTTGGTAAAAGAAGCACCAGAAGAAGAAGAAGAAACTTCGACCACATGGATAGAATTGCTGATTTTTCTTCAAATTGAAGAAATACGACAACAGAATTTTCTTGTTTAATCCATTGATTAAACTCAGAAAATAGTTTTTGTAATGTTTTCTGAGCTCCATACGTGGTCGCTTCTTCAAGGATTCTCTCAGGAACCAAATAACTTTCTGACATTTTGCACCAACTTAACCAATTTTTACATAAACAATCGACAGATGGCAAACCATTCAAAACCTTCTAGATCAATTGCAAAAAAATACAAGGATAGATCCAAGAGCTCCAAGAAGACGCCAAATTTCGTGGCTGTAGAGCCTATCGCAATGGTTTGGCAAGAACACTCGATTCTTTTTCCGCGCGGCTGGCTCAAAAATCCAAATCCCTCTGATGATCGCCAATCTTCGATAAAAGAAGCACCAGAAGAAGATACTACGACCACATGGATAGAATTGCTAATTCTTCTTCAAATTGAAGAAATACGACAAAAAAATTTTCTCGTTGAATAATTTTTTTTTCCATTGATTGAACTCAGAAAATAGTTTTTTGTAATGTTTTCTGAGCTCCATAGATATGCCGCTTTCTGAGGTTCCTCAAAGATTCTCTCAGAAACAAAAAAACTTTCTGACATTTTGCACCAACTTGACCAATTTTTACATAAACAATCGAAAATAAATGGCAAACCATTCAAAACCTCTCGGATCAGTTCCAAGAAAGTTCTGAGGTGACAGCCAAAATGTCAAATCATTAAATTTCATTTCTGTTTTCGCAAATGTGACAAAAATGCTGTCAAAAATCTTGGAATTTGTCAGAAAAAGCTTATTTGCTGTTTCTGTGACCCATTTTGTAAGCACAAATTGATTTCCTCTTGGACTTTGCAAGGTGGATCAATCTGCAATTACCATTACCAATAATGAAATCTGGGAAAATGTGGTTGAGTCGATAACAGTAGTGACCAGTAGGAAGGACTATTGCACAGAATCGTCGATATTTCTATTAAACCGAGAACTTGGTCACGCAAAGTAATTAATTTATCTACGATTCTGTCTTATTGTGTCTATTTTCAGCACAGCAGCAGGCTCTCCTCATTTGACTACATTTTCCAGACGTTATTTATTTATTTATTTATTTACCTTGGCCCAACTAAATGTTTTTATTGATTGAAAGTGTTTTGGGGTGTCTTTCATTATTTATTAATTGACCAAACATTTCTATGTTCAGTACATAGGTTATGTAAATTGGTTGAACCGGAGGATGTTTACCAAAGTTAAATAGTCAATATTCATTCCATTACAAAAAGCTATTTTTAGCTCATGCTTAACCTTAAGTCAATTATTACATACTAATAAAACCAAACCTACAATTATTAACCCTACAACAAATAAATTTACCATTATCTTAGGTGGCTTTGATAATTATTTTTTAATCAATTTAAAGGTTTCAATTCGGTTTAATAAATCGTAATACTTCTCATTTTCAGCTTTACATGATATAGATTTATATACCAAGTATCCTATAAATAATTGACAGGAAAATGGAAAATGATACCAGAAGCCGTATTAATAAAAAAAAAAGTAGTACGTATAAAGTACCACTTTAGCCACTAGTGGACTAATGCTATTACTTTAGTCAACTAGTGCAATAATGAAAAATACAATATCAATTATTATTTATTATTAATATTTAAATAAACAATTATTTTAATAGATATTTCGTTTTTTCTGCTATAAAATTTCACTTTGTTTTTATTAAAAAGTACTTTGTGGTACGTATAAAGTACCACTTTAACCACTAGTGGAATAATGAAAGTACTTTATTCAACTAGAGAAATAATAAAAAATACAATCTCAATTATTATTTATTATTAATATTTAAATAAACATTTATTTTAGTTAAACCTTTTTTTTTGCTATTACATTTTACTTTGTTTTCATTAATAAGTACGTTGTAGTAATTATAATGTTCCACTTTAGCCACTAGTGGAATAATGAAAGTACTTTATTCAATTAGAGAAATAATAAAAAATACAATCTCAATTATTATTTATTATTAATATTTCAATAAACATTTATTTTAATAGACATTTCGTTCTTTCTGCTATCACATTTCACTTTGTTTTTATTAAAAAGTACTTTATAGTATGTATAAAGTACTACTTTAGCCACTAGTGAAATAATAAAATTATTTTATTCAACTAGTGAAATAGCGAAAAATACAATTTCAATTATTATTATTATTAATATTTCAATAAACATTTTGTTTTTTCTGCTATCACATTTTACTTTGTTTTCATTGATAAGTATTTTGTGGTACGTATAAAGTACCACTTTAACCACTAGTGGAATAATGAAATTACTTTATTCAACTAGTAAAATAATGAAAAATACAATCTCAATATATTTATCCAAACTATCATTTTAATAGACATTTCGTTCTTTCTGCTTAGCAGGTATAAAGTACTACTTTAGCTACTAGTGAAATAATGAAATCACTTTATTCAACTAGAGAAATAATAAAAAATACAAATTCAATTATTATTCATCTATACTAATATATATAATATTATATATATATAATATTATAAAGAGGAAAGATTTGTATGTTTGTATGTTTGTAATGAATAGGCTCAAAAAGTACTGGGCCGATTTAAAAAAATTTTTCACCAATAGAATGCTACATTCTTCCTATTTGACATAGGGTACATTTTATTTTGAAAAAAATTAGGCATCCTTGGTAAAATTTGAACAATGTAACCGAAGGTGTAGAAAAATGAGTCTTAAAATGTCTTTCGACGAATGCGCTGCCGAAGCTATTAGCGATAGAACAAAATAATGTACAACAATATTGAAGAACATCATAATGTCTACAAAAAACTTTGGGGTAACATATGTCCAACTATTGTAGTTATGTCACTACAACAACTTTTTTCATTTTAAACATTAATGAAAATGCTAACCAAATTCAAACCATGCTATTTATGTGTTTATATTAATCCTTATCCAAATAAATTATTTTATGGTCAAGACCATTTAACTACCTATAAAATAGTTTTTAAATTATTTAAAAAATTGGACTTTCCATTCAAAAGATATTACAAATTAAAAAATTCAAACAGTAAACAAAACCGCCATAGCGCCGTGGCCGTTGTTTGCACTGGGGGGCAAATTTCCAAAAATAAATAATTGTCTACCCCGTGCGAAGCCGGACCGGGCAGCTAGTTATTAATATTTACATAAACATTTATTTTAATAAAGTATTTTTTTTTGCTGTTACATTTTACTTTGTAATAAGTACTTTGTAGTACTTATAAAGTTCCACTTTAGCCACTAGTGGAATAATAAAATTACTTTATTCAACTAGTGAAATAGTGAAAAATACAATCTCAATTGTTATTTATTATTAATATTTAAATAAACATTTATTTAAATAGACATTTCGTTCTTTCTGCTGTTACATTTCACTTTGTTTTCATTAATAAGCACTTTGTAGTACGTATAAAGTACAACTTTAGCCACTAGTGGAATAATGACATTACTTTATTCGACTAGTGAAATGATGAAAAATACAATCTTAATTATTATTTATTATTAATATTTAAATAAACAATTATTTTAATAGACATTTCGTTGTTTCCGCTATCACATTTCACTTTGTTTTTATTAAAAAGTACTTTGTGGTACGTATAAAGTACCAATTTAGTTACTAGTGGAATAATGAAATTACTTTATTCAACTAGTAAAATAATGAAAAAAACAATCTCAATTATTATTTATTATTAATATTTACATAAGCATTTATTTTAATACACATTTTGTCCTTTCATTTCACTTTGTTTTTATTAATAAGTACTTTGTAGTACGTATAAAGTACCACTTTAGCCACTAGTGGAATAATACAATTACTTTATTCAACTAGTGAAATAATGAAAAATACATTCTCACTCATTATTTATTATTAATATTTAAATAAACATTTATTTTAATAGACATTTCGCTCTTTCTGCTATTACATTTCACTTTGTTTTCATTAATAAGTACTTTGTAGTGCGTATAAAGTACCACTTTAGCTACTAGTGGAATAATGACATTACTTTATTCGACTAGTGAAATAATGAAAAATACAATCTCAATTATT
This sequence comes from Lagria hirta, assembly GCA_947359425.1. Classification (NCBI taxonomy): domain Eukaryota; kingdom Metazoa; phylum Arthropoda; class Insecta; order Coleoptera; family Tenebrionidae; genus Lagria; species Lagria hirta. The sequence goes on from OX375802.1 coordinate 22,148,395, forward strand.
ATTTATTATTAATATTCACATAATCATTTATTTTAATAGACATTTGGTCCTTTCATTTCACTTTGTTTTTATTAATAAGTACTTTGTAGTACGTATAAAGTACCACTTTAGCCACTAGTGAAATAATAAAATTACTTTATTCAACTAGTAAAATAATAAAAAATACAATCTTAATTATTATTTATTATTAAAATTAACTTTAACATTTATATTAATAAACATTTCGATGTTTCTGCTATGACATTTCACTTTGTTTTCATTAATAAGTACTTTGTAGTACGTATACAGTACTAGTAGAATAATGAAATTACTTTATTCAACTAGTGAAATAATGAAAAATACAATCTCAATTATTATTTATTATTAATATTCAAATAAACATTTATTTTAATAGACATTTCGTTTTTTCTGCTATTACATTTCACTTTGTTTTTATTAATAAGTACTTTGTAGTACGTATAAAGTACCACTTTAGCCACTAGTGGAATAATACAATTACTTTATTCAACTAGTGAAATAATAAAAAATACAATCTCAATTATTATTTATTATTAATATTTATTTTAATAGACATTTCGTTTTTTCTGCTATCACATTTCACTTTGTTTTCATTAATAAGTACTTTGTAGTACGTATAAAGTACCACTTTAACCACTAGTGGAATAATGAAAACTATTTTTAACTCATGCTTAACCTCAAGTCAATTATTACATTCTAATAAAACCAAACCCATTAACCCTACAACAAATAAATTTACCATTATCTTAGGTGGCTTTGATAATTATTTTTTAATCAATTTAAAGGTTTCAATTCTGTTTAATAAATCGTAATACTTCTTATTTTCAGCTTTACATGATATAGATTTATATACCAAGTATCCTATAAATAATTGACAGGAAAATGGAAAATGATACCATAACCCGTATTAATAAAAAAAAATTATAACAAGGTGATAGACCTATATCAAATGTTTCATAGCAAATTGACAGCTCTAAATCAACTTCAGAATATTGCCAGCTTACGATGCATTTTGTATGGGAAAATGTCTAAACACTGAATTCGAAGTAGTAGTTTTGGGGGCCAAAAAGCGCTAATTAGCTAAAAAATCAAAATCGCTAATTATCAAAAAAAAATTTTTTTTAAGATAATTGGATTGGCAGAGGTGGCCCAGTTTTATGGCCGCCAAGAAGCCCTGACTTGACAATATTAGATTTTTATTTGTGGGGGCGCTTACAACAAATTGTTGTAAGAAAAGAACTAGAAAGAAGAAAATAGAAAATTTTTAGTTACTTTTTTTTATTTCAAAATCACAGCCTGATAATTTTAAAGTTTTGATAGCAAAAATATCTATTTTGAATTAAACAATAATTGTCAATCCTTTGTCATTTTGCGTTTATAAAACTTTTGTTAATGCAAATCTTGTTTCTAAATTTTTAAGCAATTCTCTGACCGATTGAGCCAAAATTTTGCATACAGCTTAAGTTTTCTACCCGTAAGCTTCCTCTTATCCAATCTGTCATAAAACTAAAAACTGGTTTCGACTATATTTATTGTAGCTTTTAAGGGTTAATCTCTGACTAGCTGCAACTAACTTTTTTCTACCTTTTAAGGGTGAATCCCTGTATAAAAGCAAATATAATCACTTATTTATTTATAAGAATGGCAGTCAGACCACTCGCTACAATTTGTTACCCGATTGCTAAATTTACGATCCGACAGACTTCCTTCCCCTGTTTACGTGTAAGGGTTGGTTATAAATTTGCCGATCTGCGGCTAATAAACTTCTGTTTTAAGAAAAAAAATTAAAACTGATTGATTATTGTCTGAATAGACGCAATTTGTGATTTATTCTTTTGTCAATATTATTAGATTTGTTGTGGGAGTTGGTAAATATTATTCTGTCTGTTATTCCTGTGTTGCTTTACTATTTATTGATCTTACAATTACCTGGTGTATTAGATAGGCTCTTTGGGGGGCATTACAAAGGTCAATCTGGAGATAGATATTGGCTTTCTTGTTTATACGGTTGGTTGATTATTTGTCTATCTGATGTTTCTAGTAACCTTTGAAATCCCTCAAAAACGCGTTCTATTTCTACCAAATTTTCAAACCAAGCCCTCGGTAGTCAGGTGGCTAACGATAGTGCGCTTGGAATCTGGTCGTGGGTTCGATTCCCACAAAAAAGATAGCTTTTGTTTGGCCATGTTTAGGTCGTACTGCAATATCCCCTGCACAAAACTAAGTATTGTATAGTAAATTTGTTTATCTTTTCAGGTGCTGCTAGGATTAGCCGCTGGGTGGCTAGTTTCCCTCCTCCTTTGTTTACCTCCTTTTTTCACAATAGCTCCATACACCTACAACCATGGTCTAAAAGCTTGCGCCCCAAATTTTTCTCATGGAATTGGCACGCTGTGGTATTCTACGCTGTACGCAGCTTTTACACTTCTTCTTCCAGCTACCATTATTGTTTGCTGTAATCTCAAAGTGAGTAGTTGTTGTTACAAGATTATAGCAAATTATTATTATTTTTGTTTAGGTTTTAATGATTGCTCGCTATCATCGTCACCGAATTGCGTCAGCAATCTATGAAGTGACTCTTTCAGCTCAAGTGACAATAACACATCAAAGAAATCCATTTTTCGTACCAACTGTAACCGCACCCAGCGCAGGGGGGCCGAAATTTCGAGGCCGTAGTGCCATCTACACAGTAGTGCAATTAGTAGGGTCTTTAGCAGTACTATATCTTCCATACTACTGTTTGATCCTTTGGGAAGCAACAATAGGTTCCCTCGGGAAAACTTCAAACTCCATTCATCCTCATTTTTACACAAGCGCAATGATCCTCCTCGTTTGTTCTCCTTCTGTCAATGGATTTTTCTATGGAGTCAAAAGCAAAGCATTACGAATCACATTCAAAAACTATTGGAGGAAAAAACAGACGAAAAGTGAAGTACACCAAGAAATTCAAGCGAGAACTCCTTCAACGTGCGGCTCTCGCCGACCATCACTAACTCCATTAGGGTTTTTTACCAAGCCAATGCTGCAATCGAGACTCTCTGAGGCGTTATTGGATGTACAAAGAGCGGTAAACAGCCCCCATCGCCATAAAATCAAAAAAAATTCAACCGAATTGTCGTGGAGACCGGCTTCAGCAAATAGTCTAGATTTGTTAGCAAAAGAAGATAACGGGCGATTGAAGCAGACTGCTAGTTGTAACACCCTTCAAGTACCAGTGAATGACACTGATATTTCTGTTATTACAGAAGATGATGGAATTTACAAACTCCACGCAAAATCTCCTAGAAAATTCAGCTCCACCAACAAAATCTTGCACAGAATTTTTGGTAATGTAGAGATTGAGAAAAAATCTGAAGTGGTACAAAGCATTCTTGATAAAACTCCTAAGCGTTCTCCAAGGATCACCATCACTAGAACGTGCTCTGAAGAAAGTGATTCTTCCCGAAGAGAGCCTATTAGTAAAAAACATTCTATTTCTAGCACTACACTTATAGAAAGAAAATGGCGGCAGCTTCGAGAAGCTGAGGAAAAATCTCCACCAACCACTAAACCGCTTTTAGAAGATTCCAGTAATGGAAGTGACTCATCGGAAGCTTCAGACACATCAAGTGGAAAAATTTTTATGAGTTTAGACCGCACACATAATATAGAACCGTCGGAAAACCAATTATTGCTCACGTGGCCTAAGGAAGAAAATGATGAAGATATTCGAAGATATAAGCCTATTTTAATTAAGCAAAAACCAATACAATCAGATGATATTATTTTGCATTAGGTTTTTGTTTTCTGCTAGATGATTGTAATAGATTCAATGTGATGTTTGAATGTGATAAACAGGGCTAAATATTGTTGTTATTTTGATATACATTTGTTGCTGCTTGGTACCACCACCTGTTAACCGCCATCTATTTTTTTAACATTAAACTTAGAAGAAACTAAAAGCAATGTTTTAGAAATTATATTGCTCACAGAAATATGGATATTTGTTGCATTTTTGTTTTACACTTTAAAGTAGTAACATGTTTACAGTTTGTCAGAAGTGGCGTGGCACTTGAGATGCGCAAAGACAGAAAGTGTGACAGAGCTGCAGCTGGTACAAAATACAATCAGAGGCACAATTTTTCGGTAGAATATCTAAACAAATTTTAGTAGGTACTACTTTTTTTCAGACTGTAAGTGGTACCTGTTGGCAAATCTACTGCGCAACTTTCGACAAGCTGTACTAGGCGTGCGTTGCGTGCACGTGACAACTGCTATAATTGGTTGAACGTGTTTTGCTATTTATTTACACATTCCAATCATTTTCCATTACTCTTAGTGTAAAATAATATATTTTTGGCAAAGCACCGAGTACTACTTAAAAAACAAACAAATGTTGATGTTACAGTGTTTACAGGGTAAAACTACAATCGATTTTGTATTGTCAAAATGAACCCTTATTATGCATATCTTACAATACCAAACAGTATTAAATTTTAATAATAGATATTTTAATATAGGTAAATAGAAAAATAATGTTAACTTATCAACTAAAATTGTTAATTAAGAAAAAATAAATAATTTTGCTATATTTCATAAGTTAAAAACAATTTATTACTTCATTTGTTATAAACATTGTCTAGTCTTGAATCTAGTCGTATTTTTAGTCATTGTTTTGTTCAATTTTCACTGTTACTTTGAAATTTGTGAAACAAAGTGTGTTTATAAATAAATGTTGATAAAAACAAATTCTCACTTATTTATTCAGATTATAGTTTTACAATTTTTAAATAGTTAAAAAGAGATGTACCAAAAAAAAAGTACTTTTTTTTTGAAAAAATTTATTTTTTTAAATATAACCTAAAAGTTTAAGTTCTTAATAAGAAAAAGTTTTTTTTGTATTTTTTAGTTCTAATCTTATTTTAGTGTCAAAACAATTGAATCATTTAGCCAAAAACCTATCGGCAACTATTTTTGTAAATCAAATTTTCTTTAAAAAAAAAATTATTGAAAATTTTTGCCAGACTAACCGCTTAAGCTTATGGTTTTACTTTTTTTTGTAACAAATTAATTATTTTTGTAAAAAATTACAGAAAGGTGTCTTGAAGAAAATTGAAGGCTCTACAAAAAAGGTCTGATAGTACTTTTTCATAAAATGCTGCCTTTAGCAGATATTTACAATTAAAGTTAAAAAAAAAATTTTGTTTTTTAGGCTTGGTTTTTTAACCGACTTCAAAAAAAACAAGAGGTTGTCAATTTGATTGTATTTTTTTTAAATGTGTGTTACCTCATAACTTTTTCCTGAAAGAGCCAATTTTGATGATTCTTCTTTTATTTGAAAGCTGGTGCTTTCCAATTGGTTCCATTTAAATTTAGTCAAGATCTGACCATAAGTTTCACTTATATAAACGCAAATCATAAAACAAATAAACAAAAAAAAACCAATTTCAAAAAATAAAAAAAACCCAAAAAGTATAAAATAATGTGCAATTATTGTTATTTTTGGAGTCGGTGTCTATATAGTCAAATAACCTTATAGGAATCTACTTTGACTGACACCGACTCCAAAAATAACAATAATTGCACATTATAGTATCCAAATAATTTGATTCTTTTTTAAACATACGCAACAAAGTCTACGCAATTATTTCTTCTTTTTAATGCATTTTTTAATTTGTTTTTCTTTTTGTTAAAATCTTTTTTTTTGCATTATTGGAAAGCAAAAATTTCAAAAATCAAAAGCCCACCAACTTTTTTGAAAAAGCAGAAATTGTGACGCAAGACTTTTTAATTAAAATTTAAAGCGTTTTTCCAATATCAAGTCAAAATGAGATAGAAAAAATAAATGTTGTTGATCAAAAAATTTTGAAAATAATAAAGCCAGTTTGCACCAAATTTTGTAACAAAAAAAAAAGTTTTGTGAAAAATAAAAACCCTGTTTTGGTTCTGGCAAAACAAAAATAAATTTGTTCAATTTTAATGTTATTATTGAGATAAAATTCAAATAGAAAATCCTAACAAAAAAACCAATATTTGATTTAAATTCAGAAAACTTCAATTAGGCTTGAGTAATTTTTTAAAATATTCTTGTTCATTCTTGTTTATTTCATTTTATTTTAGTTTATTTTGACGTTTACTAGTTTATTTATGTTCAATTTATTTTTTTTTAGTTTATTTCAGTTTATTTTTATTCAATTTAGTCTATTTTAGGTCAATTCAGTTTATTTTAGTTCAGTTCAATTTATTAAATTCTTCTAGTTTTTTTCAAATTTTTCTACTTTTTTAAGCTAATTTTTGTTTATTTCAGTTTATTTTAATTTATTCCAGTTTTTTTTAGTTTATCTTAATTCATTTTAGTTTAATTCGTTTTATTTTAGCTTAGTTTAGTTCAATTTAGTTTAGTTTAGTCAATTTCAGTTTGATCTAGTTTATTTCAATTTATTTTTGTTTGTTTTAGTTTATTATAGCTTATTTTAGTTTATTCTAGTTTAGTTCAATTTATTTTAATTTATTTTAGCTTATTTTAATTTAATTCTGTTTATTTGTGTTTAATTTAGTTCATTTTAGTTCATTTTAATTTAATTTAGTCTATCATAGATCAGTTCAGGTTATTTAAGTTCAGTTAAATTTATTAAATCCTTCTAATTTATTTCAAATTTTTCTATTTTTTTAAGCTAATTTTAGTTCATTTCAGTTTATTCTAGTTTATTTTATTTATTTTAGTTTATTTCTGTTTTTTTATAATTTATCTTAATTCATTTTATCTTAGCTTAATTTAGTTCAATTTAGTTTAGCTTAGTTAATTTCAGTTTAATCCAGTTTATTTCAATTTATTTTTATTTCTTTTAGTTTATTATAGCTTATTTCAGTTTATTCTAGTTCATTTCAATTTATTTTTGTTTATTCTAGTTTAACAAAGTTTGAATTAGATCTTCTGATCATTTTAGTTTTTATTTTAGTTTATTTTAGTTTAGTTTAGTTTATTTTAGTTTATTTTAGTTTATTTTAGTTTATTTTAGTTTATTTTAGTTTATTTTAGTTTATTTTAGTTTATTTTAGTTTATTTTAGTTTATTTTAGTTTATTTTAGTTTATTTTAGTTTATTTTAGTTTATTTTAGTTTATTTTAGTTTATTTTAGTTTAGTTTATTTTATTTTATTTTAGTTTATTTTATTTTAGTTTATTTTAGTTTATTTAAGTTTATTTAAGTTTATTTTGACGTTTATTGGTTTATTTATGTTCAATTTATTTTTTTTTAGTTTATTTCAGTTTATTTTTATTCAATTTAGTCTATTTTAGGTCAATTCAGTTTATTTTAGTTCAGTTCAATTTATTAGATCTTTCTAGTTTTTGTCAAATTTTTCTAGTTTTTTTAAGCTAATTTTTGTTTATTTCAGTTTATTCCAGTTTATTTAAATTTATTTCAGTTTTTTTTTAATTTATCCTAATTCATTTTAGTTTAATTCATTTTATTTTAGCTTAATTTCGTTCAATCTAGTTTAGTTTAGTCAATTTCAGTTTGATCGAGTTTATATCAATTTATTTTTGCTTGTTTTAGTTTATATAGCTTATTTCAGTTTATTCTAGTTTAATTTATTTTATTTTAGTTTATTTTAGTTTATTTTAGCTTATTTTAATTTATTTTAGTTTATTTTAATTTATTTTAGTTTATTTTAGTTTATTTTAGTTAATTTTTGTTTATTTTAGTTTATTTTGATTTAATTTAGTCTATTTTAGGTCAATTCAGTTTATTTTAGTTCAGTTCAATTTATTAAATTCTTCTAGTTTTTTTCAAATTTTTCTACTTTTTTAAGCTAATTTTTGTTTATTTCAGTTTATTTTAATTTATTCCAGTTTTTTTTAGTTTATCTTAATTCATTTTAGTCTAATTCGTTTTATTTTAGCTTAGTTTAGTTCAATTTAGTTTAGTTTAGTCAATTTCAGTTTGATCTAGTTTATTTCAATTTATTTTTGTTTGTTTTAGTTTATTATAGCTTATTTTAGTTTATTCTAGTTTAGTTCAATTTATTTTAATTTATTTTAGCTTATTTTAATTTAATTCTGTTTATTTGTGTTTAATTTAGTTCATTTTAGTTCATTTTAATTTAATTTAGTCTATCATAGATCAGTTCAGGTTATTTAAGTTCAGTTAAATTTATTAAATCCTTCTAATTTATTTCAAATTTTTCTATTTTTTTAAGCTAATTTTAGTTCATTTCAGTTTATTCTAGTTTATTTTATTTATTTTAGTTTATTTCAGTTTTTTTATAATTTATCTTAATTCATTTTATCTTAGCTTAATTTAGTTCAATTTAGTTTAGCTTAGTTAATTTCAGTTTAATCCAGTTTATTTCAATTTATTTTTATTTCTTTTAGTTTATTATAGCTTATTTCAGTTTATTCTAGTTCATTTCAATTTATTTTTGTTTATTCTAGTTTAACAAAGTTTGAATTAGATCTTCTGATCATTTTAGTTTTTATTTTAGTTTATTTTAGTTTAGTTTAGTTTATTTTAGTTTATTTTAGTTTATTTTAGTTTATTTTAGTTTATTTTAGTTTATTTTAGTTTATTTTAGTTTATTTTAGTTTATTTTAGTTTATTTTAGTTTATTTTAGTTTATTTTAGTTTATTTTAGTTTATTTTAGTTTATTTTAGTTTATTTTAGTTTATTTTAGTTTATTTTAGTTTATTTTAGTTTATTTTAGTTTATTTTAGTTTATTTTAGTTTATTTTAGTTTATTTTAGTTTAGTTTATTTTATTTTATTTTAGTTTATTTTATTTTATTTTAGTTTATTTTAGTTTATTTTAGTTTATTTTAGTTTATTTTAGTTTATTTTAGTTTATTTTAGTTTGTTTTAGTTTATTTTAGTTTATTTTAGTTTATTTTAGTTTATTTTAGTTTATTTTAGTTTATTTTAGTTTATTTTAGTTTATTTTAGTTTATTTTAGTTTATTTTAGTTTATTTTAGTTTATTTTAGTTTATTTTAGTTTATTTTAGTTTATTTTAGTTTATTTTAGTTTATTTTAGTTTATTTTAGTTTATTTTAGTTTATTTTAGTTTATTTTAGTTTATTTTAGTTTATTTTAGTATATTTTAGTTTATTTTAGTTTATTTTAGTTTATTTTGGTTTATTTTTTAGTTTATTTTAGTTTATTTTAGTTTATTTTAGTATATTTTAGTTTATTTTAGTTTATTGTAGTTCATTCCAAATTATTTCAGGTCATTTCAGTTTATTTTATCTCAACTCAGTTTATTTTAGATTCTTTTAGTTTATTCCAGATTAATTAAGTTAATTCTAGTTCTATTCAAATTATTTTAGTTTATTTTAGTTTATTTTAGTTTATTTTAGTTTATTTTAGTTTATTTTAGTTTATTTTAGTTTATTTTAGTTTATTTTAGTTTATTTTAGTTTATTTTAGTTTATTTTAGTTTATTTTAGTTTATTTTAGTTTATTTTAGTTTATTTTAGTTTATTTTAATTTATTTTAATTTATTTTAGTTTATTTTAGTTTATTTTAGTTTATTTTAGTTTATTTTAGTTTATTTTAGTTTATTTCAGTTTTTTTATAATTTATCTTAATTCATTTTATCTTAGCTTAATTTAGTTCAATTTAGTTTAGCTTAGTTAATTTCAGTTTATTCTAGTTCATTTCAATTTATTTTTGTTTATTCTAGTTTAACAAAGTTTGAATTAGATCTTCTGATCATTTTAGTTTTTATTTTAGTTTATTTTAGTTTAGTTTAGTTTATTTTAGTTTATTTTAGTTTATTTTAGTTTATTTTAGTTTATTTTAGTTTATTTTAGTTTATTTTAGTTTATTTTAGTTTATTTTAGTTTATTTTAGTTTATTTTAGTTTATTTTAGTTTATTTTAGTTTATTTTAGTTTATTTTAGTTTATTTTAGTTTATTTTAGTTTATTTTAGTTTAGTTTATTTTATTTTATTTTAGTTTATTTTATTTTATTTTAGTTTATTTTAGTTTATTTTAGTTTATTTTAGTTTATTTTAGTTTATTTTAGTTTGTTTTATTTTATTTTAGTTTATTTTAGTTTATTTTAGTTTATTTTAGTTTATTTTAGTTTATTTTAGTTTATTTTAGTTTATTTTAGTTTATTTTAGTTTATTTTAGTTTATTTTAGTTTATTTTAGTTTATTTTAGTTTATTTTAGTTTATTTTAGTTTATTTTAGTTTATTTTAGTTTATTTTAGTTTATTTTAGTTTATTTTAGTTTATTTTAGTTTATTTTAGTTTATTTTAGTATATTTTAGTTTATTTTAGTTTATTTTAGTTTATTTTGGTTTATTTTTTAGTTTATTTTAGTTTATTTTAGTTTATTTTAGTATATTTTAGTTTATTTTAGTTTATTGTAGTTCATTCCAAATTATTTCAGGTCATTTCAGTTTATTTTATCTCAACTCAGTTTATTTTAGATTCTTTTAGTTTATTCCAGATTAATTAAGTTAATTCTAGTTCTATTCAAATTATTTTAGTTTATTTTAGTTTATTTTAGTTTATTTTAGTTTATTTTAGTTTATTTTAGTTTATTTTAGTTTATTTTAGTTTATTTTAGTTTATTTTAGTTTATTTTAGTTTATTTTAGTTTATTTTAGTTTATTTTAGTTTATTTTAGTTTATTTTAGTTTATTTTAGTTTATTTTAGTTTATTTTAGTTTATTTTAGTTTATTTTAATTTATTTTAGTTCATTCTAGTTTATTTTAGTTTATTTTAGTTTATTTTAGTTTATTTTAGTTTATTTTAGTTTATTTTAGTTTATTTTAGTTTATTTTAGTTTATTTTAGTTTATTTTAGTTTATTTTAGTTTATTTTAGTTTATTTTAGTTTATTTTAGTTTATTTTAGTTTATTTTAGTTTATTTTAGTTTATTTTAGTTTATTTTAGTATATTTTAGTTTATTTTAGTTTATTTTAGTTTATTTTGGTTTATTTTTTAGTTTATTTTAGTTTATTTTAGTTTATTTTAGTATATTTTAGTTTATTTTAGTTTATTGTAGTTCATTCCAAATTATTTCAGGTCATTTCAGTTTATTTTATCTCAACTCAGTTTATTTTAGATTCTTTTAGTTTATTCCAGATTAATTAAGTTAATTCTAGTTCTATTCAAATTATTTTAGTTTATTTTAGTTTATTTTAGTTTATTTTAGTTTATTTTAGTTTATTTTAGTTTATTTTAGTTTATTTTAGTTTATTTTAGTTTATTTTAGTTTATTTTAGTTTATTTTAGTTTATTTTAGTTTATTTTAGTTTATTTTAGTTTATTTCAGTTTATTTTAGTTTATTTTAGTTTATTTTAATTTATTTTAGTTCATTCTAGTTTATTTTAGTTTATTTTAGTTTATTTTAGTTTATTTTAGTTTATTTTAGTTTATTTTAGTTTATTTTAGTTTATTTTAGTTTATTTTAGTTTATTTTAGTTTATTTTAGTTTATTTTAGTTTATTTTAGTTTATTTTAGTTTATTTTAGTTTATTTTAGTTTATTTTAGTTTATTTTAGTTTATTTTAGTTTATTTTAGTTTATTTTAGTTTATTTTAGTTTATTTTAGTTTATTTTAGTTTATTTTAGTTTATTTTAGTTTATTTTAGTTTATTTTAGTTTATTTTAGTTTATTTTAGTTTATTTTAGTTTATTTTAGTTTATTTTAGTTTATTTTAGTTTATTTTAGTTTATTTTAGTTTATTGTAGTTTATTTCAAATTATTTCAGGTCATTTCAGATTATTTTATCTCAACTCAGTTTATTTTAGATTCTTTCAGTTTATTCCAGAATAATTAAGTCAATTCTAGTTCTATTCAAATTATTTTAGTTTATCTTAGCTTATCTTAGTTTATTTATAGTTTAATTTAGTTTATTTTCGTATTTTAGTAGATTTCAAATTATTCTTGTTTATTTAAATTTAATTAAATTTTTTATAGCTCGTTTCAGTTTAACTTAAATCGTTTTAATTCAATTCTGTAGCATTTTGAAATTTACATGTAAATGTTTGTTTTTTTTTTTGAAAATTGACAATTTTGGAAATGGTTATCTAAAATTATCACATTAATTGGGCGCTTATGTAAAAAAAGTAAAAGCACAAAAGTTGTAGATCTTTTTATCTAAAACTCTGCTATTTAACTTTTTTCTATTATTGTTTTTTTTATATTTTTGCTATATTTTCTTCTTTTTTCAGTAATTTTAATTTTTTTATTATTTTTTTTTTGGTTTCGAAAATTATCGGCCTTATAAGATTGAGAATTTTTTTTGCTGAATTAGGTACTATAGGCAACCAACTGGACTAACTATGAGCTGATGTAATAATAATTATAATTTCATCAGTTTTTAGCGTAATAATTTTAAACTTGGCTAATTATAGAATTGATGTAATAAAAAATAGTCATATTTTGATAATTTTTTAATATAAAGCAGAAAAAATGCCCGTTTTCGTACGTATTTTTTCTTTCAGGGTACTCTATATAGTAATTAAACGTATTTGTTGTAAGTAAACTCACTTTCTTGAGATTTTTTTGAGCTATTGGACACAACAATGTGTGGCAAAAATACGAGCAAATGGAGATTTGGTAGTATTAAGCGCAAATATAGTACAATTTTTTTAATTCTTTCTCTCTTGTTTTTCATAAATAGGTATAAAATAAAATATAAATATTTGTCTAAATTTCTATTTAAGCTTACCATTCGACAGCATTGCTGGTTCATTCATCATGTGGCAGCAAATCGTGGGAGGAATGGAAAAAGCCACGCACACTGTAAACGCAACTGAAAATAATTAAAAAAAAAACCGTTTACGATCTTCGAAGCTAAAAATATTTCCTATAAAATCGGAAAAATGATTAATTCCACGCTGCTTAGCGATAGTTTTTGTGTGAACCTACCTTTACTTGGTGGTACCACCGTCCCATCCAACAAAACCGTAAGTTCCACGTGTTGAATAAAAGAGCCACCACACAGGTGTGGTTTTTGAAATGGTTTTAGCCTCTTTATTTCGTGCGGTATTCGAATAGTGCCAATAAAAGATAGATTTTCATGTAGATCACCGCCACAATCAGGTACGGATTTTAAAAAAATTTTTTTTTTTGCTTAATGTTCCACTGATGAAAGCTATTGAATCAAATCAAACAATCATGGGTCACGGTCTGAAAGGCACGCCTCACTCTTAGAAAATTTCATTTTAAGTAGGTAGCTTCAATGAGAAATGGAATAAAAGTGAAAACATCATACAAATGTTGTCAACAATGCCTAATTATCACTTATTATTTGATTTAAAAAACGCTTTCTGTTTATCTTTACCTGTTTTTAATTAAAATACCTACCTACATCCTTTCTTTAACTGAATCTTTGTCGCAAATCTCATTATAAAGTGACAAAATTAAAGCTAATCCATTCCCGGTCAACCTGTACTAGTTTTAGGAATTTATGAAAATTATAATAAAAAAATAAGTTAATTTTTATGTTAATTTTCAAATTTTCTAAGAATTTTAATAACAAACCCATTTTCTGCACACTTTCAATTTTCACATTTTCTCCAATCTAGAGAAAAAACCAAAACATTCTGCATCCTCACTGAATTTTTGGGAAAATAACTCGAAAGAGGCATTTCAATAATTTGTACGTACTTTAGTTAGCCCGTTGTATATTTTTGCTGCAATTTTTTGATTGTTTGTGTTGTTTTTACAATAATTATTATCAAAACAAAACTCTAAAAGCTCTATTAATTTTTCTAATAAACTAATTTGATTTTTTTTAACAAATATTAATTAATTTAATATTGTAAATAGTTAAATACCAAAATAACAAAAAAATTTTCAAACATGGTCAAAGAATTAATTTTTTTTGATTTTTAGTTTTTCATAACTTATTTTTTCTATAAATATTTAAGCAATAACAGATTTTGAGCAATTTTTATGATATCACTTATATATGTAATAAACCCAATACAATTTTAGGATAAACTAGTTTTGCTTAGGCCAAATTAGTTCTCCGTACAAGCGAGACGACAGATTTATAGTATAGCCTAGGCCAAGCTCGTTCATCGTGCTAATGATAAAATGAATCAGTTCAGCCTAGGTCAAATCAGATCACCTTGGTCATACGATCTAGCCTGAACTAATATTACCTAGACATAAATTAGTTTAAACCTAGACATACCAGTTCATTCTAAAGCATGTAAGTTCTAACTAGGATATTAACCTAGGCCAAAATCATTCATATTTTGTTAATAATAAGATTAACAAATTTAGCCTAGGTCGGACCAGTTCATCCTCGTTATGGTCATAAACAACAATCAAGCCTAAACTAATTTTTTCTAGACGGAAATTGATTTAAACTAGGTGAAATTAGTTCAGACCTAGACAAATCAGTTCAGCCTAATGCATGTAAATTCTAACTAAAATATCAATCTAGCCAAAATCGTTCATCTTTTGTTAATAATCAAATTAATAAATTTAGCCTAGGTTAAACCAGTTTATCCGGGTTATAGTCATAAATAATAAAAACTAACCGGAACTAATTTTGCCTAGACGGAAATTATTTCAAACTAGGTAAAATTAGCTCAAACCTAGACATCACATACCAGTGCCTCCTAAAGCATGTAATTTCTAACTAGGTATATCAACCCAGGCCAGAATCGTGAATTTTTCTTTTATAAAACAATTAGCAAATTTAGCCTAGGTCAGACCAGTTCATCCTTGTTATAATCATAAATAACAATCTAGGCTGAGCTAATTTTGCCTAGACGGAAATTAGTTCAAACTAGGTGAAATTAGTTCAAACCTGGACATATCAGTTCAGCCTAAAACATGTAAATTTCAACTAGAATATCAACCTAGGCCAAAATCGTCCATCTTTTGTTAATAATAAAATTAACATATCTAGCTTAGGTCAAACCAGTTTATCCTGGCTATGGTTATAAATAACAATTTAGTCTGAACTAGTTTTGCCTAGACGGAAATTAGTTCAAACTAAGTGAAATTAGCTAAAACCTTGGCATACCAGTTCATCCTAAAGCATGTATATTCTAAATAGAATATCAACCTAGCCAAAATCGTTCATCTTTTGTTAATAATAAATCTAACAAATTTAGCCTAGGTCAAACCAGTTCATCCTGGTAACAGTCACAAATAACGATTTAGCTTATTACGGAAATTAGTTCAAACTAGGTGAAATTAGGTCAAACTGGGACATTCCAGTTCATGCTGAAGCGTGTAAATTCTAACTAGGATATCAACCTAGTCCAAAATTGTTCATCTTCTGTTAATAATAAAATTAACAAATCTAGCTTAGGTCAAACCAGTTTATCCTGGCTATGGTTATAAATAACAATCTAGTCTGAAGTAGATTTGCCTAGACGGAAATTAGTTCAAACCTGGATTTATCAGTTCATTCTAAAGCATGTAAATTTTAACTAGAATATCAACCTAGGCTAAAATCATTTATCTTTTGTTAATAATAAAATTAACAAATTTAGCCTAGGTCAAGTCAGTTTATCCTGGTTATGGTTATAAATAAAAATCTAGTCTGAACTAGTTTTGCCTACACAGAAAGTAGTTCAAACTAAGTTAAAATTAGTTTAAACCTGGACATATCAGTTTATCCTAAAGCATGTAAATTCTAACTAGAATATCAACTTTGCCAAAATCGTTCATTTTTTGTTAATAATAAATTTAACGAATTTAGCCTAGGTCAAACCAGTTTATCCTGGTTATGGTCATAAATAATACGAGCTAGCCTGAACTAATTTTGCCTAGACGGAAATTATTTTAAACTAGGTGAAATTAGCTCAAACCTGGACATCACATACCAGCTTATCCTAAAGCATGTAATTTCTAACTAGGATATGAATCCAGGCCAAAATCGTTCATTTTTCTTTTATAATAAAATTAGCAATTTTAGCCTAGGTCAGACCAGTTCATCCTTGTTATAATCATAAATAACAGTCAAGGCTGAGCTAATTTTGCCTAGACGGAAATTAGTTCAAACTAAGTGAAATTAGCTAAAACCTTGGCATACCAGTTTATCCTAAAGCATGTATATTTTAACTAGAATATCAACCTAGCCAAAATCGTTCATCTTTTGTTAATAATAAAATTAACAACTCTAGCTTAGGTCAAACCAGTTTATTCTGGATATGGTTATAAATAACGATCTAGTCTGAACTAGATTTGCCTAGACGGAAATTGGTTCAAACCTGGATTTATCAGTTTATCCTAAAGCATGTAAATTCCAACTAAAATATCAACCTAGGCTAGAATCGTTCATCTTTTGTTAATAATAAAATTAACAAATCTAGCTTAGGTCAAACCAGTTTATCCAGGCTATCGTTATAAATAAACATCTAGTCTGAACTAGATTTGCCTAGACGGAAATTAGTTCAAACCTGGATTTATCAGTTCATTCTAAAGCATGTAAAATTCAACTAGAATATCAACCTAGGCCAAAATCGTCCATCTTTTGTTAATAATAAAATTAACAAATTTAGCCTAGGTCAAGCCAGTTTAACCTGGCTGTGGTTATAAATAAAAATCTCGTCTGAACTAGTTTTGGTGTAGGGTGAGCTAATTTTGCCTAGACGGAAATTAGTTCAAACTAAGTTACAATTAGTTCAAACCTGGACATATCAGTTTATCCTAAAGCATGTAAATTCTAACTAGGATATCAACCTAGGCCAAAAATCGTTTATCTTTTGTTAATAATAAAATTAACGAATCTAGCCTAGATCGAACCAGTTTATCCTTGTCTGGTACAACCTAGTCTGTTGTTTGAGCCAATTTTTTTCTAGACGGAAATTGGTTTGAACTAGTCACACAAACTAGGCAAAATTAGTTCAAACTAGAACGAATCAGTTTATCCTAAATCAACTAAAATGAACTGATTGAACCTAGGCTAAACTGGCTCATTCTTATCTTAAAGTGTGTAAATTCTAACTAAGATGAATCGATTTGACCTAGGCCAAACTCGTTAATGATGAACCAGTTTAGCCTAGGTTATCGAACTGATTTGGCCTAGGCAAAAATAGTTCATTCTAAAATCTTGTTTAGCTGGTGGGATATATAAAAAAAACTAATACTAGTTTCAGGATTTTATCATTATCAAATACCTAGTTGCATTTTTTACAATAATAAGGTAAAAATAATATGTTAGGGTTCTACTTCAAGATATTTTTTATTTTGCATTGAACCAGAGAAACTTATCTTTTTATCTCTTCTATTAAAAACAATTTATGCAGTCGGTGTTCAACTGTTTAAGTCAGACAATAATTATAAAGTTGTTATTACATCAGCAGCATGCTTCGATTGTTCTGAGTCTATTCATTATGCACATTAATTACATAGACAACATAATAATAATATGGCTTATTAATTCAAAATATAGAGAAAACTTTAATTTTTATGAAAAAAAAACATTATTAGCGACTAATTTATTAATTTTTTGGTTAATTTTAATGTCTAAAGATGCAAGATTCACTCAATTTTTTGTAGTTTTTGCAAAAATTTTACAAAATAATATATTATAGTTATTATGCGCCATCAAGATCACAAGCAGAATAATTTTTATTCGTCATGGTGAGTAATAAATCGAATAACCTTGTTCCTATTTAGGAAATCACTCATAAATAAAAGAATAGGAAAAAACATCCCAATTATACCATTATTGTCTTTTTTGTAAAAATAAAAATTATACTTTTCTTGAAAATTAATTTTTTATATATTATTCATACGTTTAATACTAAAATTATTTTCTCTATCTGTACCTGCTTTGATAAATGCATATTACAGTGTGTAAAGCAACACATTACTTCACTAGTGAAGAAATTAAAATTCACTCTTAGAAATAATTGGTTGCATTTCAAATTAAATCTTAATAGGGTATAATACAGTTTTTGCTTTAAAGAACCTCGCGGTTTTGTTTTTAGCACGCTTACAAGTACCGCTTTAAAATATCGTACTGATGAGTGCCAATAGACACGAAACATGTCATTGTCTACAAATTCGAAAACCAAATCATTAACATCTGCCAAAGATGTTTACATTCTGAATGTATTGCTTTTGTTTAAACAATTGAACATCAAGCAAATAATAATAATAACATATCTGCTAATTAAAACAAAATGATGATTTCACTTTTTTGCAGTTATTTAACCAAAGACCTCGCCGATTAAAAGCAAAGCAAAAAATTTTGTCAAGTTTCATTAAGCTTGAGATCGGTCAATTAAAAAAACTAACGATGTCATCTGACTTTAAATTGATTGATTACAGAGTAAATTGTCCATCCTCTCTCGTGGAGTTCCCAGGATGACAATAACATCATTGAACATAGCCGATGGTACCGTCGGACGTACTCGACTGTAAGTTCTTCTTCGACAATTTTTTTCAAAATCGTACAAAAATCCTCAAAAAATTCCATTGAGAAGCCCTTGAAGTGATGGAGTTACTCACGTGAGAATATTTTCATAAACATGTCGTTAGTGCTAGTACCAAACACTCGGTGATTGTAGTGCTATAATAGTACCGGATATTCGGTGGTCATAAACATCAAAAATTAGGGTAGGTTCTTGAATAAAGCGCGTTGCGCAAGTCTTTGCTGAAAAATCGATGAAATATTTCCACCCTCTGCAAAAACCACCACTAGTCACGATGTAGCCGCGAAACAACCCTCACGAAAAATGTCCGGTAATCATGGTTGATTTTAAATTACTTCTGAGTCCGCCAATCGAATCAGTACTTGTCCATCGGAAGCGCGGAAAAATAAAACAAAAATGTGACACTAGCGCCGAATATCAAAAAATTAAAGGCAATCTTGATTTTTTTGAAGATGAAACGTAAGAGGAGCTATACCTATGTAATTTAGTAAATAAACAATTTTATTTATAAATAGTTAATAAATAACAATAATTTTTAGTATTTTTTATTACAGACCAAAAATCAGAAAACGATGGATTTTTTTTATTATTATACTACTGATTATATGTATTGGAGTTGGAGTAGCATACTCGCAAGGAGTTTTTTCAAAAAGTACAAAAGATGAACCGCCTAATCCCGTCAAAGAACTTCCTCCTTCACCCTCAAAAATGAGGGTTTTTAAAAAAGCGGCCGTTTGTGCAGATGGGGCCATATGTGCGGAGATAGGCAAGTAAGTGATAATTTTTTTTTTCAATTTTTCTACAAAAGGCATTTTTGAATTTGTGTGGCACCACTTCCTGTCAATTCATCAAGTAATTCTGTATGTAGGTATCTAATTACCAAAATGTGCAATTTGTTGATTTTACTTAGAATTTTGTTGTCAACAAACTCAATTTAATAATTATACCAAAATAAACATTATGCGTCAAAATGCAAAAATGTGCTATTTGTTGATTTTAAAATCAACAAATTAACGTTATTGTCACAAAATTGTTGGTGTCAAAATGCAACTGTCAAAAAATGATTAAACAAAGACAGTACCAATTTTTTGGTGACTATGAATGGTACTCAATTTGTGCTCAGAAGTTTATCCGACTTTTTTGACACGCCCGAAAAAAAAATTAAATTTGAATAAAAAAATTGCTAAGTTGTATAGTTAATCCAGCTTAAAGTTATAAATTATAACAAATAAAATTTTTTTGGTACTTAAATGTATTAGTGGGAAGATGTTGTGGTGGGAGAATGTGGTAGTGGGAGGATGTACTGGTGGGAGAATTTAGGAGTGGGATGATGTATAGGGATGTTAATTTTGACTATTTAAGCTTATAAATATATGAAGTTTTAGTTAAAGTGGGACGAAGTTATTTTTATAAAAAAAATTGGGTGGTATAAGGGTGGGTGGGTGGTCATTTGATTTCAAAAACAGCTAACGTGAAACCAAATTGTTAATTTAAGTAGTTAATTCGGTCTACTTTTGTAAATTTTTACATATAAAAGCTTTATATAAGTTCCAATAATGGAAAAATGTGGTAGTGGGAGAAGATAATGATGGGAGAATGTAATGGTAGGAGGATATTGTAGTGGGAGAATGTAGAAGTGGAAAGATGTCGTGGTGGGAGAATGTAGAAGTGGGAGGATGTACTGGTGGGAGAATGTAGAAGTGGGAAGATGAATGGGGATGTTAATAGTGAATATTTAAGCTTATAATTAAGTAATGTTTTAGTTAAAGTGACAAAATTATTTTTATAAAAAAAAATTGTGTGGATAAGGGTGGGTGGGTGGTCATTTGATTTCAAAAACAAGTAACGTGAGACCAAATTGTTAATTTAAATAGTTAATTCGGTCTAATTTTGTAAATTTTTATATATAAAAGCTTTATATAAGTTTCAATAATGGGAAAATGTGTTAGTGGGAAAAGATAGTGGTAGGAGCATGTAATAGTAGGAGGATGTTGTAGTGGGAGAATGTAGAAGTGGGAGGATGTACTGGTGGGAGAATGTGAATATTTAAGCTTATAAATAAATAAAATTTCAGTTAAAATGTGGCAAAATTATTTTTATAAAAAAAATCGTGTGGTATAAGGGTGGGTGGGTGGTAATTTGATTTCAAAAACTGGTAACGTGAGACCAAATTGTTAATTTAAGTAGTTAATATACTCTAATTTTGTAAATTTTTACATATAAAAGCTTTATATAAGCTTCAATGGTGGGAAGATGTGGTAGTGGGAGAAAATAGTGGTAGGAGAATGTAATAGTAAGAGCATGTTGTAGTGGGAGAATGTAGAAGTGGGAGGATGTACTGGTGGGAGAATGTAGGAGTGGGAAGATGTATGGAAATGTTAATAATGAATATTTAAGCTTATAATTAAATAATGTTTTAGTTAAAGTGTGACAAAATTATTTTTATAAGAAAAATTGTGTGGTATAAGGGTGGGCGGGTGGGCAATAGACTTTAAAAACTGGTAACGTGAGACCAAATTGTTAATTTAAGTAGTTAATTTGGTCTAATTTTGTAAAATTTTACATATAAACGCTTTATATAAGTTTCATTGGTGGAAAGATGTGGTAGTGGGAGAAGAGAGTGGTGGGAGAATGTAATAGTAGGAGGATGTTGTAGTGGGAGAATGTAGAAGTGGGAGGGTGTACTGGTGGGAGAATGTAGGAGTGGGAAGATGTATAGGGATGTTAATAATGAATATTTAAGCTTATAATTAAATAATGTTTTAGTTAAAGTGTGACAAAATTATTTTTATAAGAAAAATTGTGTGGGTGGGTGGTCATTTGATTTCAAAAACTGGTAACGTGAGACAAATTTGTTAATTTAAGTAGTTAATTTGGTCTAATTTTGTAAATTTTTAGATATAAAAGCTTTATATAAGCTTCAATGGTGGAAAGATGTGGTAGTGGGAGAAGATAGTGGTAGGAGAATGTAATAGTAGGAGGATGTTGTAGTGGGAGAATGTTGAAGTGGGAGAATGTTGAAGTGGGAGGATGTACTGGTGGGAGAATGTAGGAGTGGGAAGATGTATGGAAATGTTAATAATGAATATTTAAGCTTATAATTAAATAATGTTTTAGTTAAAGTGTGACAAAATTATTTTTATAAGAAAAATTGTGTGGTATAAGGGTGGGCGGGTGGGCAATAGACTTTAAAAACTGGTAACGTGAGACCAAATTGTTAATTTAAGTAGTTAATTTGGTCTAATTTTGTAAAATTTTACATATAAACGCTTTATATAAGTTTCATTGGTGGAAAGATGTGGTAGTGGGAGAAGAGAGTGGTGGGAGAATGTAATAGTAGGAGGATGTTGTAGTGGGGTTGATAATAGTGAATATTTGCGTTTATTGTATATAGTATCAGCTTTTAAATAGATAAAGTTTTAATTGAAGTGTGACAAAGTTATTTTTATAAATATAATTTTATGATATAAGGGTGGGTGGGTGGTCATTTGGTTTTAAAAATTTGTAGATTTTGACAAAATTGTTGAGTTGTGTAATTGGTCCAGCCTAGATTTATAAATTATATTTTTTATTGGTAGAAGGATGTAGTGGTGGGAAAATGTAATAGTGGGACGCCTAACAAGCGCGAAACAGGCGATAGAGAGGCACGATTGGCTGCGAGTATCCAAGACATTGGTATGTTGCTGTACCAAGCACTTGCACAACAGTATGTAGCTCTGTATATCATGGATCTTAATGCCGATGTACCATTTTTTTTGCGTATCAAATGTCAATAAGTCGATTTGATTGATCTTAATGCCGATGTACCATTTTTTTTGCGTATCAAATGTCAATAAGTCGATTTGATTTGTTTAAATTAAATTAAAATTAACGAGTGCATGTTATTTTATCAAAAAATTGTTGTTTTCAATTATTTTTTTTGTTTTATTATTCAAAATAATGAATTCAGTGATAATAATTTAATAAAAGAATGTAATTTTTCATTAATGCTTTCTTATGACGTTATCACGTAAAATTATCGCCTTTTTTTGCTTCTTTTTTTTGTTTTGACTATTTTGGAGCATTTAATTTTAATAAAAAAACTGCCATAACAAAAACACTAACAACAACATTATAAATTGTAACGGTTATTATGATAGCACAGGAGAAAAAGTCAATAAACAAACAGTAATAATCATATAAATCGTAAACAGTAAGTGATGCAAAAAAAAATTATAAAACAAAAAAGATAGAAAATCTAATCTATATATATAAAAGAAAGTCTGTTAGTTACTCCACTTATAACTCAAGAACGGCTTTACCGATATGGTTGAAAATTGGTGAGGTGGTAGCTTAGAGCCAGGAGACGGACATAGGATACTTTTTATTCCAGAAACCACCCTCTAAAAGAGGGGTGAAAGTCAAATGTGAAATGCGATGTCGGAAACGTTCGGTGAGGCTCGACAAATTACCGAGAAATTTGACGCAATCACGAAGAAGCGTTTACATTAAAATTTATTTGACGTGGCTCAAGAAATTTTCCCAAACTTGGATTTTTATATCAATTATAGTTTAGAGCCAGGAGAAGGACATACTTTACAAGGATACTTTTCATCCCGTTCGACAGCATTCCCGTGTGACTTGACATGAAACGTCAGTCACTATAAAACGTGGAATAACAAAACGCAAATGACAGCTATGTAATTGACGTATAATGACAGATATGTAATGACGTATGGATGACAATTTGATATTTGTAAGAAATCAATAATAAAACTATTTCTATTAAATAAATAATTAACAATTATAATGTAATGATAGTGCCGTTGCCCATTCGTAAAAAGTGAAGTGAACTATAAAACTCGGTATGGTTGAAAATTTTAGTTTTTAGGTGAAGTGAAGTTTAATTAATAATGCCGCGACCAAGACGATCGAATCTTTCCCAACAAAGCCGTGATGCAAGAAGAATACGAAATACTGCAAATGAAAGGACTGAAGAAGAACAAGAAATTGCACGTGAACAGCGCCGCGATAGTATGGCTCGACTTCGTGCTTCTCAATCACGAGAGCAAAGTGAAGCAGCCCGTGAAACAGCTCGGTTGGCAATGCAGAATCGTCGAGCAAACAACAGAGGTCAACAAATAGATAATTTGCGACGCAGAACAAGATATTTATCAAGTGCTGATTTGAATCGAGCAGCGAGTTTATTAATATTAATAAATATTTAAAGATATTAATAAAATTTTTAATTAAATATTAATAATTATTTTAATATTTAATTATTAAATATTTAATAATATTTAATAATTATTAATTAGAAAAAATTAATAAAACTAAATAATTATAAACAGCTACTTTTTATTAACAAAGGGATGAAAAGGGGAGGGATAGAGACAAAAAATGACATGTATCAATATATAATTTTTAAAGATTTTGGTTTGCTTATTTTAAAAATAATATCTATGTTTAGGCGGAACAAAGTTCGCCGGGCCAGCTAGTTATCTATAATAAGGGTTTGTATAATTATAAGCCTCAAGTGCACGGTTACAGAGATACAGGCTCCAATAAGTATTTTGTGTTTTTAAGTTTATTACGTCATACTGCACTTATGTGTAAAAAAAAATATGGACAAGAGTAACTCGCTCCTCTACTACCTGTCATATAACACTAACAACAAGATTATAAATTGTAACGGTTATTATGATGCGTATTTACAAAACATTTGACTCATTATCAGCTTGTTTTTGTTTACATCAACAGCCGAAAAACCTTATAGATAATATTTAATCTACCCATTTCTATTTTTAGCTTAATCTTAAAATCATTTTAAAAAATTTATTATTTTTGTGGTTACAATGTTGCAAATGTCGCAGATAGACCTGGAGGACAACTTCAAGTTCATAAAGAGTGCGACTAAATAAAAACAAAGGAAAATTTGTTGTAAAAACAATAAATTTCACTTCCTAAAAAGTTGAACGACAGGTGTAGGATTGGCTATTTTCATATCCTCCGACCTCATTTTCCTCTTGATTTTGTGTTACCTCTACAACTCTCTTTTGTGATTTTGAAAAAATGCGCACATTTAATGGAAAAAGCCTCAAGGTTGAATAAGAAATGAACGAAAAGGTGTTGATTCTAGAAGATTCGATTTTTGATAAGAAATTAATAGAGTTGTCAACAAAAAAACAAGTAGTGACTTTCAAGTCCAGTGGTCCAGTCAGCATCTTTTTTCGAGCAAAAATTGGAGAAATTATGACGCGATAAGCGTTTATAATGTAAACATCTCTTATAAATAATAAATATTATTATGATAATAAATAATAAAGCAGCTGAGAGTTGAATAAAATTTTCCAGTTTAGCAATGCGCGTGCGCTTCAGCTGAAAAGTATTTATAGAGCATGCGTTGCGTCGAAAAATAAACAGTTGAATCTTTACTTTTTGACGCGTCTGACGTTGTTTTTTTGAAAAATGTCCGAAAGCCATTTTGACGAATATGAGCATTATAATTTCGAGTACGACAAACACATTTATTGCGGCCATAGCGGAAAACAAAGATCGAAAAAGGAAGTGAGCGAGCACACAAATCACAACGACCCGAGTGGACATTCCCGGAAAATCGTCACGAAACTGATGAATACCGAAATTAACAAAAAGGGGAAGCAATAGCGGAAGTGGGTTCGAGGAGTTTTGTGATTTTTTTGATTTTCCAAAGACGTTTTCCGCTACAGTTTGAGGACTATCTATCCTGTGATCTATTTTACCTAATTGCGTTCCATCCATCTTGGACAGTCGCCACAGTCCGGTCCGCCTCCCTCAAGGAGTTATTTTACCTTAATTAATGAAAACAATAATTAATCGACTTTTTTTGTATTAATTAATTAATAAATTATTTAAAACTTTTGTTTATGTTATTCTCAAATTATTAACCATCCGCCTCTGATTGGAAAGTTTCCACAATTTTTCAAGGTTGGTTATGGACGACCGTATTTTGTAGTGGGGAACAGGGTCAACGATTTTTATTTATTTATATAAATTAAATATTATTAATTTTTTATTTTCCAAAATATTGACATTTTATCACAATTTTTGACATTTTCATAACAATAATAAGGAGCTTATCGCTGAGATCAGGTCAACACGTTTGTTTTTTTTGACAAAAAATACCTACACTGCAATTGTTTACGTTTTTTTTTTGTTTAATTATTTATTTACAATCTAAAAAGTGGAATTAAAATAATAAAAAAGGGCCTTGATAGATAATAATTTAGAAACCGGCGATCCAAATGTTGATACTTTTTGTGACTAACCGGTAGAATAAACAGAGATTAGGTAATCTTTCAACAACAACAAAAACGCTACGATTGTGTCAATATTCCACAAAATATTTTTTTTGACAAACAAAAATAAACAATTATGTAATATGACACTGACTTCAAAACAAATGAGCTGTTTCTCTTAAGCTTGCAAAAAAAATAAAAAAACTTTTTTTTATTTTTCTTCTCTGTTTTTTGCTTTTTGTCGATTTTTCTTCTCTCATTAGACAAGTTTTATCTTTTTCTTTCTATCATTCTATTCTTTTTTCTTTTCTTTCATTATGGGCTCTCTTTTATCTCCACGTATTTTTTTATTATGGGCTTTGTGTGCTCTACATCTTGCATTTTCCTTTATCTAAAATCTGTTTTCTATCTTTTTATCTAAATTTTGCAATAATTTTCTTCTCTCTTTGATTTTTTTTTTTTTTTGGTAGTTTTGTCGTAGTTCTTCTGTAATTAGTCTCATTATATCTGCTTTTTTTGTCTTTTATTTATTCATTCACTAGCTTTTCTTTTCCTCTCAATATTTTTTCCATTTCTTTCATAGTATTCTTTTTTCTTATTCTTTTGTCTGCCTTTCTGTTCGTCACTTTCCAGTACTCTTTCAGTATTTCACACATTCCTCTATTTCACCGCTCAGTTTTTTGCTTTTGTTCTTACTTTTTTTCTTTTTTTGTCCTCTCTCACTGTATAACCTTAGCATCCATCTCATATATTTTTCTTGCACTCTTTCTATCTCTATCCTCTCATTTCATCCTCAAATTTCCGCCCTTCTCATTCACAAAATAATTTTTTTGGTAAACAAAAATAAACAATTATGTACTATGACACTGACTTCAAAACAAATCAGCTTTTCTCTTAAGCTTGCAAAAAAAATTAAAAAGTTAAAACTTTTTTTTTATTTTTCTTTTCTTTTTTTTGCTTTTTGTCGTTTTTTCTTCTCTCATTGGTCAAGTTTAATCTTTTTCTTTCTACCATTTTTATCTGTTCTATTCTTTTTTTTCTTTTACGGGTTCTTTTGCGACCATACTTTCTTTTATCTCTACGCATTTCTTCATTATGTGCTCTACCTCTTGCATTTTCCTCTATCTAAAATCTGTTTTCTCTCTCTTTCATCTGAATTTTGCAATCATTTTCCTCTCTTTCTCTCATTTTTTCTTTTTTGGTAACTTGGTGGTAGTTCTTCTGTAATTAGTCTCATTATATCTGCTTTTGTTGTCTTTTATTTATTTATTCACTAGCTTTTCTTTTTCTCTCAATATTTCTTCCCTTTTCTTTCATAATATTCTTTTTCTTATTCCTTTGTCTGCCTTTCTGTTCGTCATTTTCCAGTACTCTTTCAGTATCTTACACATTCCTCTACTTCTCAAACTTTACCACTCTCTTTTCTTCTTTTGTTCTTATTTTTTTTCTTTTTTTGTCCTCTCTCACTATATAACCTTAGCATCCATCTCATATACTTTTATCTCTATCATTTCATTTTATCCTCAAATTTCCGCTCTTCTCTTTTTTTTTTACTAATTCTCTCACCTGTGCCTTACTTCGTTTTCTTCTTTCAAATATTTTACTTGAGTACTTTTAATGTTTCACTTGCTCTATTTCTTTCCCACACTACTTTTTTTCTTGCGCTCTTACTAAACACTATTATCACAAAATAATTTTTTTGGTAAACAAAAATAAACAATTATGTACTATGACACTCACTTCAAAACAAATAAGTTCTTTCTCTTAAACTTGCAAAAAAATTAAAAAACTTCAACTTTTTTTAAAATTTTCTTCTCATTTTTCTGCTTTTTGTCGTTTCTTTTTCTCTCATTAGCCAAGTTTAATCTTTTTCTTTCTATCATTTTTATCCATTCTATTCTTTTTTCTTTTTTTCATTATAGGTTCTCATTTATCTCCACACATTTTTTCATTATGTCTATCTAAAATTTGTGTTCTCTCTTTTTATCTGAATTTTGCAATCATTTCTCTCTCTCTCTCTCTCATTTTCTTTTTTTTTGGTAGCTTGGTGATAGTTCTTCTGTAATTAGTCTCTCATATTCTCCATTACATGCCTTTTTATCTCTTATTTCTTCATTCACTAGTTTTTCTTTTCCTCTCAATCACTTCTACTCCTTTCTTTCATAATATTCTTTTTTCTCTTTTCTTATTCTTTTGTCTGCTTTTTTGTTCGTCAGTATCTCACACATTCCTCTACTTCTCAAAATTTACCGCTCTCTTTTCTTCTTTTGTTGTTATTTTTTTTTTTTCGTCTTCTTTCAATATATAATAATAACATCCTTCTCATATATTTTTCTTGCACTCTTTCTATCTCTATCCTCTTATTTCATCCTCAAATTGTCTGTCTTCTCTTTCTCTTTTTTACTAATTCTCTCACCTGCGCTTTCGCTTTCTTCCTTCAAATATGTTACTTAAGTTAAGTACTTTCAATGTTTCACTTGCTCTATTTTTTTCCCACAAAACTTTTTTTCTTGCGCTCTTACTAAACACTATTATTACAAAATTATTTTTTTAGTAAACAAAAATAAACAATTATGTACTATGACACTCACTTCAAAACAAATAAATTCTTTCTCTTAAGTTTGCAAAAAAAAATAAAAAAATTCAAACTTTTATTTATTTTTCTTCTCTTTTTTCTGCTTTTTGTTGTTTCTTCTTCTCTCATTAGCCAAGTTTGATCTTTTTCTTTCTATCATTTTTATCCATTCTATTCTTTTTTCTTTTTTTTCATTATGGGTTCTCTTTTATCTTCACGCATTTCTTCATTATGTGCTCTACATCTTGCATTTTCCTCTATCTAAAATCTGTTTTCTCTCTCTTCATCTAAATTTTGCAATCATTTTCCTCTCTTTCTCTCATTTTTTCTTTTTTGGTAGCTTTGTGGTAGTTCTTCTGTAATTAGTCTCATTATATCTGCTTTTGTTGTCTTTTATTTATTTATTCACTAGCTTTTCTTTTTCTCTCAATATTTCTTCCCTTTTCTTTCATAGTATTCTTTTTCTTATTCCTTTGTCTGTCTTTCTGTTTGTCACTTTCCAGAACTCTTTCAGAATCTCCATCTTTGTTTTAGTTTTATTTCCGCAAATTCTTTTTTTTTCATACTCTCTTCTTTTTTTTCCTTCTTCTCTTGCCACCTTCACATCTAGATGACTTTTTTTCCAACTACCACTCTTCCTTCTTGCTCTTATGCTAGCACATCATTTTGTAAACAGTAGCGGGCTCAGATTGTACTATTGTTTCAGGTCAGGTCAGGTCATGTGCTCTTTGTTTTCTTGTATATCTCTTTCACTTTTTCTATTGCTGCTCTCCCTATTCCCTTCTTTTCTGATCTATTATTTCAAATCTGTTATTAGGTTTTGTCTAGGATTTTTCGTTTACATTTTATCTTGAAAATAGACATTTTTTAGGTCTATTTTTTTCCGATATCTAAACTAATAAAATGTTTTCCATGCACACCCATAATTTTTAATCACATACTCTTCTTCCTTCCTTTTCTAACTCACTCTCAATTAGCTCATTTAAAATATACATGTACATTATCTATTGGCTTTCGTCTCTTTCTAAATCCCGCTTGCCAGTCTGGTAATCCCCCTACTCTCTCTACCACCTTTTTTAACTTTTCTGCCATATACAGCGCATACTCTTTGTACATTGTGTTCCGAAGAGTTATTTATCGTAATTTAAAAAAAAAAAATTTTTATGTTTGTATTAGTACTATTATTTCTTTTATCTATTCCCGAGGAAACTGTTCTCCTTTCCCTACTTCAATCAGTACTTATCTTAGTACTTCTGCAACTTTTTCATTCAGTAGACTTTTTTCTTTTCAATTTTTAATTTAATAAACTCTACTTTTTTCTTTTTTTTTCTTTCTTTTTTCTACTTTCTTTTTTTTTATGCTTTTTTCAGTAGTACCTACCTTCAAATCGAGACATGACGTGAAGCAAATTTGCGTTTTTTCATAAATGTGACGTTTCTGTCAAAAAAAAACAGCCAAAATCATACGAGATCGAAATAAATGACAATTTTTTGTAAATGTTTCGCAATTGTAATCAGAGGTAAATAAAACACAAAAAGGCCACTAGATTAGAAAGCAAGAGCTAATAATTGTAGAGGATTACAAGATTAAGGTTGGAAAGATAATATTTTGTAAAAATATGTTTATGAAAAAAATAACAAATATGTATTACAAAATTTGAAGTAGTTTTAATGGCTGTAATTTATTTTATTGCAGCTCAAATCTTTATTTATATAAGTTTTGAGATAAAAACCAGTAGCGTAACATTACTTCAGCTTTCAAATGAAAAAAATTAGACCAAAATCGGTTAAGTCGTTTAGGGGCTACAGGGCGGCAAACAGACAGATAGACACTACAAACTTGCAACAATAAAACAACTGCAGCTTGCAACTGTTTTTATTTGTCAAAATTTTTGTTATATTCGGCCATTAATATGAAAATCTAGACGTATATGTCAATAAACAATAAAACTAAGTACATTTTTTTTGACTTCAGGTCTATTTTGGAAAAAAATGGAAGCGCGGTGGATGCAACTCTTGCCACCATGTTTTGCAATGGTGTCTTTACAATGCAAAGTATGGGCCTGGGGGGCGGCTTTTTGATGACCATCTACAACCGCCAAAACAAAACCGCTTATACACTAAACGCCAGAGAAAAGGCCCCCCAACATGCAACACCCGAGCTGTATAAGACCGACAAGCTTAAGTCGCAAACCGGTTGGTCATGTCATACATTGTTTTTCTTGCTACTCCAGTCGAACGTACGTGGTTTCGGCTGCGATTCCACGGCAGAAAGTGTATCTTTCATGCACTGGTAGAGCTGCACTTTCTGCCGTGAAATCGCAGAAAGATACACTTTCTGCCGTACAGATACACTAATCTTTCGGCTGCGATTCCACGGCAGAAAGTGCAGCTCTACCAGTGCATGAAAGATACACTTTCTGCCGTGAAATCGCAGCCGAAACCACGTACGTTCGACTGGAGTAGCAAGAAAACTAGTAAACACTACACGGGCAGAAATTTCACAGCCCTGAACTGCGCGCCATGATGCCCTCGGCGCGCAGTGCAGGAATCTCAACTTTCTGCCCTTGTAGTGTAATATACTGTTTTTTATTCAAAAATTATTTTTTTAGGCCCTCTATCGATTGCTGTGCCAGGTGAATTGAAGGGGTATTTTACAGCTCATCAAAGATTTGGAATATTGAAATGGGAGGAGATAATTCAACCGTCAATTGAATTGTGCGAGAACGGGTATGAGATGTCACATCATCAATATACCTCAATTTCAAAGTCATCTATTATGAATTATAGTGATCCGAATTTAATGTAAGTGTTAATGACAGGTTAGGTCAGATTCAATTGATGCCTTGGTGCGTTTAGGTACGCTTAGCGAAGAGTGTTCTGCGTACCTAGACGCACCAAAGCACTTCAGCGTGTCTTTGTGTAAAAAATCACTCCATTCAGATTATAGAGATTATTTATTATAAAACTAGCTATTTTTTAAGGTCTTGGTTTCTTGACAGTAAAGGAGAAATAAAAAAACCTGGTAGTAAAATAATTCCTAAAAAATTATGCGAATCTTTAAAAATAATAGCGACAAATGGAGGAAATGATTTATACACTGGTAATTTGAGTAAACTATTAATGGAAGATTTACAAGACATGGGCAGTGTTATTGTAAGAGAAGATCTGGAAAGCTATGAGTTCGTATTATCAATTCTCTTATCGCATTTGTTTTCATTGTGATTTTAGAGCGGAATGGATGGATCCTGTCACGGTAGAATTGAACACAAAAGAGAAAATGTTTACAGTTCCTCCGCCTGGATCTGGTGCTATTTTGGGATTTATCATGAACATTTTACAAGGATATCATTTTAAACGAGATGATATTGCAGACACAAATTCTAGTGTTAAGACTTATCACAAAATCATTGAGGCTTTTAAATATGCGTACGCCAAACGAACTGAATTAGGTGATATGAATTTTATAAATATAACTGAAGTAAGTTTTTACGATTGGAAATCTAACCTCAATTTTTACATTTTTATTGAAGCTTTTGTATGTTTAATATTCATTTATACTTTCTACTCAATTTTTTTCCGGTTCAGATTGGATTTGTACAAAGTATTTGATTTAAAAAAATTATAGTCGTACTTTTTTTAATTCAAGGGCTTATCATGTTGCTTGTTTCGGGTGGTAGAAATACTATTTTATCGCTCATTTTTTACAAGTGTTTGTTTTGCCTATTGGTTTTGTTCTGTTGTTTATCTATGTTTTTGAAAGTAATTCTTCAAATGTTTGATAGGCGTTTGTGTACGTATTTTTGTTATTATTTGCAGCTTCTTTACAACATAACCTCAAGGGAGTACGCAGAAAAAGTGCGACTACGCATTACCGATAGAACATCATTGGATCCGAAGCATTATGGGGCAGTATTTTACAACAACGACGATCATGGTACTGCCCATATATCCGTATTAGCCGAAAATGGAGATGCTGTTTCCGTTACAAGTTCTATAAATATTTAGTAAGAAATTTTTCTATTCTAATAAAGTGCGCTTATAAATTATTTAGATCAACTCCTGCTGCGCAATTTAGCTTAAAACATTTTACTGTCGCTGATTGGTCAAAGCTCATCCAATAATACACAACACGCCTGTATGAGCGTATGAACTAATTAAAAAATGAACATATGTTTACAATTTTTGGTTTCAATAATTTATGAACGTTAATCACTAGCTTATCTACTCACAGTTCACAGTGTCAGTGCTCTTAAAACCTTGTTTCACACACTATCTTATCAAAAATAAACAAACAATGCAATTTTTGTACACTTTTCTCATCAACAACAAAGAAAAATCACTTTTTTCTTAAACAAAACACTAATAGTATATTACACTACAAGGGCAAAAAGTTGAGATTCCTGCACTGCGCGCCATAATGTCTCTCAAATTTCTGCCCGTGTAGTGTATACTAGTTTTCTTGCTACTCCAGTCGAACGTACGTGGTTTCGGCTGTGATTCCACGGCAGAAAGTGCAGTGCATGAAAGATACACTTTCTGCCGTGGAATCGCAGCCGAAACCACGTACTTTCGTCTGGAGTAGCAAGAAAATTATTTTTATTGTTGTGTCTCTGTCTATTTCTATTGTTTTAAAAATAAAAACCACTCTGGGATGGTTTTAAAGAAACTTCTTGTTTCAGAGCACATTTAAGACTGGCTAAAAGCATATTATTTTTGATTAAAAAATGACTATGTGTGCTTAAATATTATTTAATGTCAAGTCGAGTTCTTGATGATTACATTACAAAAACCGATTGACTATAAGTGATTGAAAAATTCTTAAACAGTATTCTAAAAAATTTAATTTTTAAGTGTTTTTTATCCTAATAGATTTTTAACAATTATTTAACAATTTTGTTTAGCTTTGGAGCAGGACTCACTTCAAAGCGGACCGGCATAATCCTAAACAGCGTCATGGATGATTTTTCATTTCCATATTTCAAAAACTATTTTGGACTGCTCGGATCACCAAACAATGAACTAAAGCCAGGAAAGCGTCCATTATCTTCAATGACACCAACCATTTTGGTGGACGAGAATGGAGACGTTAAAATTGTTATTGGGGCTTCCGGAGGCACAAAAATTACTACAGCAGTTGCTTGGGTAACACTAACATTTATAGTATTTTCAAGATAAAGGCGAAGCAATATTACGCGCTCAAGCTTGTCTAGCTAGCCAATCAACGCACTTTCTGCTAGATTATGATGTGATGGTTCAACCAATAGAAACGCCAATCATCTCCAATCACGCGCTCGAGCTTGTCTGGTTAGCCAATCAACGCATTTTCTGCTAGATTATGATGTGATGGTTCAGCCAATAGAAACGCCAATCATCTCCAATCACGCGCCCATGCTTGTCTAGCTAGCCAATCAACGCACTTGCTGCTAGGACATGATGTGATGGTTCAGGCAATAGAAACGCCAATCATCTCTAATCACGCCTTGAAGCTTGTCTAGCTAGCCAATCAGCGCACTTTCTGCTAGATCATGATGTGATGGTTCAACCAATAGAAACGCCAATCATCTCCAATCACGCGCCCATGCTTGTCTAGCTAGCCAATCAACGCACTTGCTGCTAGGACATGATGTGATGGTTCAGGCAATAGAAACGCCAATGACCTGCAATCACGCGCTCAAGCTTGACTAGCTAGCCAATCAACGCACTTTCTGCGAGGACATGATGTGATGGTTCAACTAATAGAAACGCCAATACTCTCTAATCACGCGCTCAAGCTTGTCTGGCTAGCCAATCAACGCACTTTCTGCTAGATCATGATGTGATGGTTCAACCAATAGAAACGCCAATGATCTCCAATCACGCGCCCATGCTTGTCTAGCTAGCCAATCAACGCACTTTCTGCGAGGACATGATGTGATGGTTCAGCCAATAGAAACGCCAATAATCTGAAATCACTCGATCTACATACCAGCTCTTATCTTGAAAATACTATAGTACTTTGAAGAGAGACAGTACATTTATCTTTTTTAGGTTATTATTCGTTCTTTATGGTTCAAAGACAATATCAAAGAAGCTGTAGATGCACCAAGAATCCATCATCAGTTGTTTCCTATGAAAGTACAGTACGAATACGGTATTCTACAGGTGAGGGAAGCTAAACCATCTTTTTGGAGTCAAAAAGCTCTTTTTTTTAGCAAATTTCCGACGGTTTGGAAGCCCTGGGCCACAAAATGGAGAGATATTTGGGCGCTTCATCCATCATTTGCGCGCTTTATAAAGAAGCTGAAAGTATTTTTGCCAATGCCGATTATAGAAAAGGAGGCGATGTTTATGGAATCAACTGATACTACTTTGCCATTTTGTTTTCAATGCATTTTGTTTTTGCCATTAATAAATTTTAATTTAGTTTTTATCTTTTATTTTTATTATAGAGTAAACTAACAAACCTTCTAGTACTACTAGTACTAGACTAACTATTTTATGCAAGAACTCATGATGCTCATAAAAAAAATTGGATACAGCAGAGAGCGTGCCCCAACTAACAAACCTTCTAGTACTACTAGTACTAGAGTAATAATTTTATGCAAAAACTCATGCTATTCATTAAAAAAAATTGGATGCACTCTGTCATTCAAGCATGTTTTGACATTTTTTTCAAAATTTGGACAGTTTGTAGAAAATTGGTCTAAAGTACAAACATCCTAGAATGGTACGCTGAAACCTTCAATTCACTAGATACTCATCAATCTTATATGCTACCTAAGCCTGGTCTTTTTTTTGCAGATGACATAATGAACATTTTTAATTACAATGTTCTTTTCTTATCCTCCCCTCTCTGTTCTTCATTTGTGTTCTGTTCTTTTGTTTTTATTTCTCGTATACTTCTTTCACCCATCTTATCTCTTTTCTATATATCTTTCTTTTTCTCATCTCACTGCATGCATTCCACATGTTCTCTATTGGCTCTTTTTCCTCAAAACACATTCTACACAGTTCTTTTTTCCTCATTTCCACACTTAAACTTTCCTATTAGCTTTCTTTCCTAAGGTACTCTAGAATTTTTTGTACTTTTTTGTATCTAGATTCTTTGATTATTTCTCTTCTTTCTTGCTTACTTACTTGTCTTTTTTACAAGTGTTTCCACTTGCCTTCTGTTCTCGATCTTTACTTACATACACATTTTTCTATAATATATTTTTCTTTCTTGTTTATCTTTGTATTCGTTTTCTTTTCTTTCCAACATTCATTGTATATTCTATCTTTTTTTCTTTTATTCATTCTATCTTCATAATCGCTTTTTTCCCCGCCTTCTCTCAGCTTTTTTCTCTTACTATGTAGTCTAAAGTTTTTCTATTTATCCTTAGAATTTATCTCAAATACTTCTCCTGTACCTTCTTTATTTTTTCTTGTTTTTTTATTTCCACATTTAAGTCTCGTACAACAATACGCTTTCTTTCTTCTCTGTTTGCCTTCCTTGCTATGCACTTTGTCTGTAGCTCTTTCATTAAATGTATACTCTAAGTACTTAACCTCTTTTACTGGCTCTGTTTTCTCTTTTTTTATTTTCAATCATTCTTTACTCTTCTTCTTGTTGTTCATCTTTATTTTTTGCTTTTTCTTCTTTCTATACTTTCCTAGTTTTGTGATCATTTCCTTTTCATTACCATTGTCTGGAAAGGCCAGGCTTTATACTTTTTTCTTCCTAAGACATATCCTTCTGTTTGCGCTTTTCTAAACATTTCTAAGCTTTTCTTTCTTTGGCACTTTCTTTTCTCTGGTACATCAGAATTTTTCGTAGTTTTTCTTATATGTAGATTCTTTGATTATTTCTCTTCTTTCTTGCTTAACTACATCTTGTCTTTTTCAGAAGTCTCTCTTCTTGTCTTCTGTTCTCGATTTTTTCAATTCACATATTTCATATAATATTTCTCTTTCTGATTGTATTTATTTTTTTTCTTTCCAACATTCATTGTGTATTCTACGTTCTTTCCTTCCATTCATTCTATCTTCAATTATAATCGTTTTTTTCTCCGCTTTCTCTGTTTTTTTCTCTTACTGTGTAGTAAGTACTTTTCTCTTGTACCCTCTCTACTTCCTCTTGTTTTTTTTTATTCCCAGATTTAAGTCTCGTACAACAATGCGCTTTCTTTCTTCTCTGTTTGCCTTCTTTGCCATGCATGTATACTCTAAGTACTTAACCTCTCTTACTGGCTCTGTTCTCTCTCTTTCCTATTTTCAATCATTCTTTTTCTTGTTATTCATCTTTATTTTTTGTTTTTTTTTACATACTTTCCTAGGTTTTTTATCATTTTTTTTGACTCTTTGGTATCATTACCACATTGTCTGCAAACGCCAAGTTTTA
Organism: Lagria hirta; assembly: GCA_947359425.1. Taxonomy (NCBI): domain Eukaryota; kingdom Metazoa; phylum Arthropoda; class Insecta; order Coleoptera; family Tenebrionidae; genus Lagria; species Lagria hirta. The sequence goes on from OX375802.1 coordinate 22,184,958, forward strand.
TACTTTTTTTTCCTTCCACACATCCCTCTGTTTGCGCTTTTCTAAACATTTTCTCTATGACGGCTATACAAATTTTGACTAACAAGCAAGTGAATACAAACTCACTTTCTTTCTCTTTTTATCTTACTTTTTGTCTTCAGATGTCTGTTCTACGTTTCTCACCAGCCATTCGTTTATTCCTCTTTCTCTCATACTTTCACACATTTTCTCTTACATTCACTCTCTTTCTCTCTAGATCTTACTTTGCTTTTGGTCTTTACGAATATCTCTTCTACCTTTCTCTTCAGCCATTGGTCGACTTCTCTCTTTCTCATACTTTCACACATTTTCTATCACATTCACTCTCTTTCTCTCTAAATCTTACTTTGCTTTTGAACTTTACGTATAGCTCTTCAACTTTTTTCACCAGACATTTGTTTACTTCTATTTTTCTCATACTTTCACACATTTTCTATCACATTCACTCTCTTTCTCTCTACATCTTACTTTGCTTTTGGTCTTGACATATAACTCTTCTACCTTTCTCACCAGCCATTCGTCTACTCCTCTTTTTCTCATACATTCACACATTTTCTATCACATTCACTATCTTTCTCTCTAAATCTTACTTTGCTTTTTGGAATATCTCTTCTACCTTTCTCATCAGCCATTTGTCTTCTCTTTTTTTTCTCATTCTTTCACACATTTTCTTTCACATTCACTCTCTTTCTCTCTAGATCTTACTTTGCTTTTGGTCTTTACGAATATCTCTTCTACCTTTCTCATCAGTCATTTCTCTACTTCTCTCTTTCTCATACTTTCACACATTTTCTATCACATTCACTCTCTTTCTCTCTAGATCTCACTTTGCTTTTGGTCTTGACATATAACTCTTCTACCTTTCTCACCAGCCATTCGTCTACTCCTCTTTTTCTCATTCTTTCACACATTTTCTTTCACATTCACTCTTATTCTCTCTAGATCTTACTTTGCTTTTGCTGTTTACGTATAGCTCTTCTAGTTTTTTCACCAGCCATTCGTCTACTCCTTTTTCTCTCATACTTTCTCACATTTTCTATCACATTCACTCTCTTTCTTTCTAAATCTTACTTTGCTTTTGGTCTTTACGAATATCTCTTCTACCTTTCTCATCAGCCATTTGTCTTCTCTTCTTTTTCTCATACTTTCACACATTTTTTATTCACTTTATGAATAGTTCGTACAGCTTTTTTCTGTTTTTTTTTTCCATCTCGCTCTAAGATAGGTGGTTCAGGATTTATACATTATCTATAGTTCCTCTTTTCTTTTTGAATCTTGCCTGGCTTTCTGATATTGCCTGTTTTTCCCTCGGTAGTATTTTACTCTATTTTTCCACCCCTTTTGTGGAAAAGGCATATTATGCCTTCTCTTCCATCTTTTTTTGTCGACGTTCTATTCATTACCTAGCTAGGTGGCTAACGATAGTGCGTTTGAACGAGGGTCGTGGGTTCGATTCCCATCCAAGCGAGAATTTTCTTCTACAAATAAAATGGCTTTTGTCTGGCTATGGGTGTTTGTTTGTTTGTAAATGTAGGAAGCACAGTAGATCAAAAGGTCGCAGGGCAATATCCGCTGTTAATCTTGAATGAATGGTAGGTAGTTACAACAATTAAGGTCAAACATGTTTTCAAATTCAAAGTCTTTCCGGAAAAAATGCATATTTATAATCATTATAGATAGCTCTTATTAAGTCTGACCTACCTTTTTACCTTCTCAAATCTTACATCCTGTATAAATGGAAATAGGTTTATAATTGATAATTGCAATACGATTTTTTATGAAAAATTGAAATTCATTTGTTTTTTGTCGAGTTTTTGTTTTAGTTTGAACATTTGCGTGAGAAATTCAAAATTTAAACAATAGCATTAAATGTAAATAATAGATTAAATCGGTTATTGTTATTGCTATCAAATCACGTAAACAGTGAGAGAGCTATAAATTATTGTTTTCTTTAGAGGATTTACGGTTGTCTTCGCAAAACGATTGTTTTTCTTCGCCGAATCACAAACCGTACTGTTTCCAAACCCATAATTACAAAATCAAAAATGTTAGAACAAGACAGACGTGCTACAACAATTATCAGCTAGAAAATTGTTTAATTATTACTCGATAATAGTTATTTAGTCTTCTATCGAGAAGGCGGCCCAGGCCGATCATTTTTTGCAGATAACATCGGTTTTTTAATGGCCTTTTGATACGCAAAACAAGTTTTGGTTTTTTCGTGTTGTTATTTGTAACTGCAACGGTAATTATTTCATCTCAAAAAAAAATAGGCCGTTTGTAATACAATTTTTAATACGAATAAAAAAAATAATAAAATTACTCAAAAATTAAAAAACTATTATGTCTTAATTGAGAAACAAGTTCTGTGCTCTTAAAGCAAAAGATTATATCAACGTATCGGATAGAGATAATAAAATACACCGCCAGCAATAACTTTATTATTCATATTAAGTCAATTTTTTTAATCGCACAGATTAAACTGTTAAGGCAAGAGAACAATAAAGTTAAAAAAAATTGATGAAGAAGAAAGGTAAAATGCTGGAAAAGATAGAGATCTTAGAAAAAAAAACAAAATTAGCCGAAAAGAAAAATAGGAAAAATAATATAGTCATTACTAAAATTGAAGAAATGGTAAAGAAGAAATTGAAAAAGAAATGAAAGAAGTGGTAGAAACGGAAATAAAAGAGTGGCACAAAATTCCAAAATTGGAAAGCGAAACAAATGAAAAAGAACTGAGAAAAACATCCACATAGATAAAGATTTAACAAAAAATTGAGAGAAATTTCAAAAGAAAACAGAGGGGAAGAAGCAAAAGCTAATGTAACAAGAGGGTACGATTTTAAAATGTAGCTTGATTAGAGAAAAAAAAAAAGATTTCTGGAATTACTGTATGATAATGCCCGACCGACCGTCCGGAGACCTCTACTAATCGTCATCATCCCTCTCAGTCCACCTACTGCTAACCAACTTTTCCAGGGATGCTAAGACCAATTTCTCCGTTTCTAACTTAAAATGCCCTATGGTTTCATAACAATAATGGTCACAATTATAACAATAGAAATTGCATTTATATATATTACAAAAAAAAACAAACAATTTCTGTTTGAGACCTGCTGATTTACTTTCTCTATCTATACCGTGCTGTAGAGTAATTTTTTTTCCAACAAGAGACATACTTTATTCTGTTTATTTAAAACTAAGAGAGATAAAAGGTACGACGTAAACTTAGGTACGTAAGGCATTAAACACGAGAGAGATAAAGGATAGATAGTCAGCATCTTTCTCTGACTCATGACAATGCAAAAAGATGAATAACAGTTACTTTATCAAGAATTTTTAGACAATCAGTTATAAACAAATAAAAATATTTACTAAAAATAAGTCAGAAGCAGTCACAGCAAAAATATATTACAAAAAAACAAACATGGCAATTTTTGTTTGAGACCTGCTGATTTACTTTCTCTATCTATACCGTGCCGTAGAATAAGTTTTTTTCCAACAAGAAACATACTTTATTCTGTTTATTTAAAACTGAGAGAGACAAAATGTACCACGTAAACTTAGGTATGTAATGCATCAAATATGAGAGAGATAAAGGATAGATAGTCAGCATCTTTCTCTGACTCATGACAATGAAAAAAGACGAATAAGCCTTACTTTATCAAGAATTTCTAGACAATCATTTATAAACAAATAAAAATATTTACCAAAAATAAGTCAGCAAAAATATATTACAAGAAAACAAACGCGGCAATTTTTGTTTGAGACCTGCTGATTTGCTGTCTCTATCTATACCGTGCCATAGAGTAAGTTTTTTTCCAACAAGAGCCATATTTTATTCTGTTCATTTAAAACTAAAAGAGACAAAATGTACGACGTAAACTTAGATACGTAAGGCATCAAACACAAGAGAGATAGAGAATAAATAGTCAACATCTTTCTCTAACTCATGACAATGAAAAAAGATGAATAAGCCTTAATTTATCAAAAATTTTTAGACAATCAGTTATAAACAAATAAAAATATTTACCAAAAGTAAGTCAGCAAAAATATATTACAAAAAAACAAACTCGGCAATTTTTGTTTGAGACCTGCTGATTTACTTTCTCTATCTATACCGTGCCGTAGAGTAAGTTTTATTCCAACAAGAAACATACTTTATTCTGTTCATTTAAAACTGAGAGAGACAAAATGTACCACGTAAACTTAGGTATGTAATGCATCAAATATGAGAGAGATAAAGGATAGATAGTCAGCATCTTTCTCTGACTCATGACAATGAAAAAAGACGAATAAGCCTTACTTTATCAAGAATTTCTAGACAATCAGTTATAAACAAATAAAAATATTTACCAAAAATAAGTCAGCAAAAATATATTACAAGAAAACAAACGCGGCAATTTTTGTTTGAGACCTGCTGATTTGCTGTCTCTATCTATACCGTGCCGTAGAGTAAGTTTTTTTCCAACAAGAGACATACTTTATTCTGTTCATTTAAAACTAAAAGAGACAAAATGTACGACGTAAACTTAGATACGTAAGGCATCAAACACAAGAGAGATAGAGAATAGATAGTCAACATCTTTCTCTAACTCATGACAATGAAAAAAGATGAATAAGCCTTAATTTATCAAAAATTTTTAGACAATCAGTTATAAACAAATAAAAATATTTACCAAAAGTAAGTCAGCAAAAATATATTACAAAAAAACCAAAGCGGCAATTTTTGTTTGAGACCTGCTGATTTACTTTCTCTATCTATACCGTGCCGTAGAGTAAGTTTTATTCCAACAAGAAACATACTTTATTCTGTTCATTTAAAACTGAAGAGACAAAATGTACCACGTAAACTTAGGTATGTAATGCATCAAATATGAGAGAGATAAAGAATAGATAGTCAGCATCTTTCTCTGACTCATGACAATAAAAAAAGACGAATAACACTTACTTTATCAAGAATTTTTAGACAATCAGTTATAAACAAATAAAAATAAGTCAAAAGCCGTCACAGAAAAAATATATTGCACAAAAACAAACATAGCAATTTTTGTTTGAGACTTGCTGGTTTGCTTTCTCTATCTATACCGTGCCGTAGAGTAATTTTTTTTCCAACAAGAGATATACTTTATTCTGTTTATTTAAAACTGAGACAGACAAAATGTACGATTGTTTTCCGACAGAATAGAAAAATTGGAGAAATACCACTATAGCAGAAGGAATCTTATCAAACAAAACAAATTTAATTGTTTTGAAGAAATCAAGTTTATTTCTAAGTTTGAAATCTTTGTCACAATAAATTATTTACACAGTTTTACCACTTGCCAAAAGGTTTGTTTAATAGGTCACAAGAGCTCTTTCGACCACCAAGTGGTTATCATCAGGAGGTTTATAGAACTTATTCTTAATAATCCGACTCGATTGCGGAAAAAAAAGAGTTAAAGTTTTGTTTTCTGCCTTATTTTTATAAATTTCAATAAATTCAGCGGCGTCGAGATGTCTATAGCTATTTAAATGCTTGATTAATCTTGATGATTGCTGTTAAAGGCGTATTCTGCTATACTCGACTTGTCCAATCTGCCGTATTTTAAGTGAGCTAAGAATTTTTTGTACCTAGTTTAAACTGATCTGCGCGTTTGCCCTACTACAGACCTCCAAGCAAATCTTCCAATTTTGATCTTAACTACTCTAAATCCTCACAATGTCAAATCTGTGGTTTAACTTAGGTTCAAAAGGTATTGAAATAAAATCTAAGCCAATCAAGCTACATTTTAAAATGTAGCTTGATTAGAAAAAAAAGAAGATTTCTGGAATTACTGAGTATTAATGCCCGACCGACCGTCCGGAGACCTTTACCTTTACTGATCGTCATCATCCCTCTCAGTTCACCTTCTGCTAACCAACTTTTTCAACAAGACAAATTTCTCCGTCTCTAACTTAAAATGCAATTTGGCCCTCATGACAATAATTGTCACAATTACAACAATAAAAATTGCATTTATTATAGTAAATAAATAATTAATTATTTCGTTTAAAAATTGAGCAATTTTCTCCAAAATCCATAAATTAATTCGAACGGTAAAAGCCATTCAGGTCATTCCGATTCCCTGTTAAGTCGACAAATTTATCGATAATTTTATCCTCTAATTTATCATTAAAAGCCAAACAACCGCACTTTCCGGCATTTTTCAAATTGAATTAGCATTCTTTGACAAGCAAAAAATCACTTTAAAAGCAATTTTTGGTTTTATGATACTTGAAATATTTTGACAAGATTTGTATAATTAAGTGCCTTTTTTTTTTCATAATCATTACCGTTGAGCTTTATTTACTATTTGCACAAATGACGTAATTTTGTCACCGTTTTTCCTCTCAGACCGCTAGATGCTAGATTATTTTCTTCATTCATTCCGCATCTTTCGTCTATTATAGATGTTTGTGTTATGGTACTTATGCGAAAGTCGCGATTTGTGCCCTATGTCCTAGCATTGTTTACAATCATCACTTTTTGTTTTTTCGCATTTTTGCAAGAGCTTGTCTTGTTCCAAAACACAACAGCGAAAATTCGCCAAAAAAACAATACAGTTATATCGTACTCGTTGCTGAAAAAAATTGAAATTGAAAGCAAGACGTTCTCTTGTTTTGAAAATCCTTTAAATGGCGATAAGGACTTTATCGATGGTTCGGCAATTCAATGGACTTTTTTCCAAAAATTGAACCTTTACGTATACTCGGTTCATTATGACAACAGACTGCACCCGCACCAGTATTTGAGAATCATTGTAATGCAAAATGGTAAGTTCGGTTCACTAAATTAAAATAATTTTTGAAAAAATTTAAATTTTTTATTTAAAACCAATATCTAACAGGCGATTTAGATTTTGACATTTTTAAGATTTAACACAACCCCTAACGACTCAAATCGTTTTTTTCAAAATAAAACAGAAATTAGATTATTTACCGTTTCTTTGAGCCAAAAAAACTTTAAGCATTTATCAAAAAATTCGCTAACAATAATGGATATAACAAAAAAATAGTAAATGAAATTAAAAAATGCACATTTTTTGGAGAAAATTGCTCAATTTGTAGGCGAAGTAATTAATTATTTATTTACTATAATAAAGGCAATTTTTATTGTTATAATTGTGACAATTATTGTTATGAGGGCCAAATGGCATTTTAAGTTAGAGACGTAGAAATTGGTCTTGTTGAACAAGTTGGTGAAATGAGAGGGATGACGACGATTGGAAAGGTCTCCGGACGGTCGGTCGGGCATTATAATTCAGTAATTCCAAAAATAGTTTTTCTCTAATCAAGCTACATTTTAAAATGTAGCTTGATTGGCTTAGATTTTATTTCAATACCTTTTGAACCTAAGATAAACCACGGATTTGACATTGTGTTTAAACATTTAGGATTCAAAGTAGTTTATCAGTTAAGATCAAAATTGAAAGATCTGTGGTAGATCAGTTTAAACTAGGTACAAAAAATCTTTGGCTCACTTAAAATACGGCAGATTGGACAAGTCGAGTATAGCAGAATACGCCTTTAATAGCAATCATCAAAATTAATCAAGCATTTAAATAGCTACAGACATCTCGACGCCGCTGACTTTATTAAAATTTATAAAAATAAGGCAGATAACAATACTTTAAGTTTTTTTTCCGCAACTTAATCGGATTATTAGGAATAAGTTCTATAAACCTGGCAAATTTAAGCAATAATACTTCAGTTTCAATAACCACTTGGTGGTCGAAAGAGCTCTTGCGATCTATTAAACAAACTTTTTGGCAAGTGGTAAAACTGTGTGAATAATTTTTTGTGACAAATATTTACAGCTTAGAAATAAACTTGATTTCTTCAAAACAATTACATTTGGTATAGATAGAGAAAGTAAACCAGCAGGTCTCAAACAAAAATTGTCGAGTTTGTTTTTGTGTAATATATTTTTTCTGTGACTGCTTTTGACATATTTTTATTTGTTTACAACTGATTGTTCAAAAATTCTTGATAAAGTAAGTGTTATTTACTTTTTTTAATTCCATGAATCAGAGGAAGATGCTGACTATCTATCCTTTATCTCTCTCATATTTGATGCCTTACGTACTTAAGTTCACGTCGTACATTTTGTCTCTCTCAGTTTTAAATGAACAGAATAAAGTATGTTTCTTGTTAGAAAAAAAATTACTCTACGACACGGTATAGATAGAGAAACTAAACCAGCAGGTCTCAAACAAAAACTGTCGAGTTTGTTTTTGTGTAATATATTTTTTCTGTGACTGCTTTTGACATATTTTCATTTGTTTATAACTGATTGTTCAAAAATTCTTGATAAAGTAAGTGTTATTTATATTTTTTTAATTCCATGAGTCAGAGGAAGATGCTGACTATCTATCCTTTATCTCTCTCATATTTGATGCCTTACGTACTTAAGTTTACATCGTACATTTTGTCTGTTTCAGTTTTAAATAAACAGAATAAAGTATGTCTCTTGTTGGAAAAAAAATTACTCTACGGCACAGTATAGATAGAGAAAGTAAACCAGCAGGTCTCAAACAAAAATTGCCGTATTTGTTTTTTTGTAATATATTTTTTCTATGACTGTTCCTGACTTGTTTTTATTTGTTCAGAACTAATTGTCCAAAAATTCTTGATAAAGTAAGTGTTATTTACTTTTTTTAATTCCATGAGTCAGAGGAAGATGCTGACTATCTATCCTTTATCTCTCTCATATTTGATGCATTACAGATCTAAGTTTACGTGGAACATTTTGTCTCTCTCAGTTTTAAATAAACAGAATAAAGTATGTCTCTTGTTGGAAAAAAAATTACTCTACGGCCTAGTATAGATAGAGAAAGTAAATCAGCAGGTCTCAAACAAAAATTGCCGCATTTGTTTTTTTGTAATATATTTTTGCTGTGACTGTTTCTGACTTATTTTTATTGGTTTATAACTGATTGTCCAAAAATTCTTGATACAGTAAGAGTGTTATTTACTTTTTTTAATTCTATGAGTCAGAGGAAGATGCTGACTATCTATCCTTTATCTCTCTCATATTTGATGCCTTACGTACTTAAGTTTACATCGTACATTTTGTCTGTTTCAGTTTTAAATAAACAGAATAAAGTATGTCTCTTGTTGGAAAAAAAATTACTCTACGGCACGGTATAGATAGAGAAAGTAAATCAGCAGGTCTCAAACAAAAATTGCCGTGTTTGTTTTTTTGTAATATATTTTTGCTGTGACTGTTTCTGACTTATTTTTATTGGTTTATAACTGATTGTCTGAAAATTCTTGATAAAGTAAGAGTGTTATTTACTTTTTTTAATTCCATGTGTCAGAAGAAGATGCTGACTATCTATCCTTTATCTCTGTCATATTTGATGCATTACATACCTAAGTTTACGTGGTACATTTTGTCTCTCTCAGTTTTAAATAAACAGAATAAAGTATGTTTCTTGTTGGAAAAAAACTTATTCTACGGCACGGTATAGATAGAGAAAGTAAACCAGCAGGTCTCAAACAAAAATTGCCATGTTTGTTTTTTTGTAATATATTTTTTCTGTGACTGCTTTTGACATATTTTTATTTGTTTATAACTGATTGTTCAAAAATTCTTGATAAAGTAAGTGTTATTTATATTTTTTTAATGCCATGAGTCAGAGAAAGATGCTGACTATCTATCCTTTATCTCTCTCATATTTGATGCCTTACGTACTTAAGTTCACGTCGTACATTTTGTCTGTCTCAGTTTTAAATGAACAGAATAAAGTATATCTCTTGTTGGAAAAAAAATTACTCTACGGCACGGTATAGATAGAGAAAGTAAATCAGCAGGTTTCAAACAAAAATTGCCATGTTTGTTTTGGTGTAATATATTTTTTCTGTGACTGCTTTTGACATATTTTTATTTGTTTATAACTGATTGTTTAAAAATTCTTGATAAAGTAAGTGTTATTTATATTTTTTTAATTCCATGAGTCAGAGGAAGATGCTGACTATCTATCCTTTATCTCTCTCATATTTGATGCCTTGCGTACTTAAGATTACGTCGTACATCTTGTCTGTTTCAGTTTTAAAAGAACAGAATAAAGTATGTCTCTTGTTGGAAAAAAAAATATCTCTACGGCACGGTATAGACAGAGAAAGTAAATCAGCAGATCTCAAACAAAAATTGCCGTGTTTGTTTTTTTGTAACATTTCTTTGTTGTGACTGCTTCTGACTTATTTTTAGTAAATATTTTTATTTATTTATAACTGATTGTCTAAAAATTTTTGATAAATTAAGGCTTATTCATCTTTTTTCATTGTCATGAGTTAGAGAAAGATGTTGACTATCTATTCTCTATCTCTCTTGTGTTTGATGCCTTACGTATCTAAGTTTACGTCGTACATTTTGTCTCTTTTAGTTTTAAATGAACAGAATAAAATATGGCTCTTGTTGGAAAAAAACTTACTCTACGGCACGGTATAGATAGAGGAAGCAAATCAGCAGGTCTCAAACAAAAATTGCCGCGTTTGTTTTCTTGTAATATATTTTTGCTGACTTATTTTTGGTAAATATTTTTATTTGTTTATAACTGATTGTTTAGATATTCTTGATAAAGTAAGGCTTATTCGTCTTTTTTCATTGTCATAAGACAGAGGAAGATGCTGACTATCTATCCTTTATCTCTCTCATATTTGATGCATTACATACCTAAGTTTACGTGGTACATTTTGTCTCTCTCAGTTTTAAATAAACAGAATAAAGTATGTTTCTTGTTGGAAAAAAACTTATTCTACGGCACGGTATAGATAGAGAAAGTAAACCAGCAGGTCTCAAACAAAAATTGCCATGTTTGTTTTTTTGTAATATATTTTTTCTGTGACTGCTTTTGACATATTTTTATTTGTTTATAACTAATTGTTCAAAAATTCTTGATAAAGTAAGTGTTATTTATATTTTTTTAATGCCATGAGTCAGAGAAAGATGCTGACTATCCATCCTTTATCTCTCTCGTGTTTGATGCATTATCTATCCTTTATCTCTCTAAATCTATCTAAATTTTTGTTTAATATTCTGATTCAAGTTTATTTTTAATCTTTTATTTGTATTTTACAAAAATTATTTATCTTTACACTAAATAGGCAATTTATAGGGTTAAATTCAGTTTACAATCATTAAGGCTCATCAACTCAGAATTAAGTATTTGATGACAATCAGTTGATTGGAGATTTGATTAATTCGGCTTTTTTAAATTTTTAATCTCAGATTATATTTTTTTGGTTGTTGCTTTAGATTGGTAATAAGGTGTTATTTGCACTGTGACTTGTTGGTCTATTGTGCTTCCATTTCTTGAGCTTTCTCAAGTGTATCTTAGTTTATATAAAAGAAATTCAACTTTTGCAACTCAGTTTTCTAATTCTTCTATCTTCTAGAGTATTCAGGTCTCCAAGCAAAGAACACATTGTTAAGTTGCTACTTTGTAATTATTCAGTTTATATACGTTTAATCATCTGAACCATAAAATAAGCGCACATAAAAAGTTGATCGCTTGCGGAGGAAAATGACATAAATCTTCATTTAAATGCTCAGTGAGCGTTGTGACAAAAACAGACAAACGAATATCATTATTTTTAATATTTTTATTCATTTTTTTTTAACTTTAAAAAAATTCTAAAATTAAGAATCCCACGGTACGACCGTTTCTTCAGAAATCTTAAATTAGATCTCGTTTGGTACCATCTTTGATAAAAAAAAATTACTATATTTTCTATTGAATGGTTTTAATCAAATTTATAGATGTGATCTCGTAAAAATCTAATTTAGTTTATGCAAATGAGTGGTACCTGAGCGATTATTAAAACAAAATCAGCTTTTATGGTTTGTTCAGCTGTAAATGTCTGCTAAAGTGTACGCCTACGAATTTTATTATTTTGTTAATAAATTCTAGAAAATACTTTTTGGGATAGTCGGCCAATGCCTGGAGCTATCTCAAAATCTTAAACAATGTAGGTGTTGATCACCATCAGATAAACTCGAATAGATTTCTACTTGATAGAAAAAAATGTACTAATAGTTATTCACCTGTCAGGATAATCCCGCGGCCGTAGTGATGCGCAGCCACCCGATGCATTTTCAGGCAATGATTTAAAAAAAGTTTTTTTCCAAGAGGCATAGAAAACTTTCTTCCTAACTGTCAAAAGTGATAATTTTATAAAAAAAAATAATTTCTGGGTATGGTACGATCTAAATATAAATGTTATTTGAAATATATTGCCAACGTTTCAGTGAATGTTGTCTTCACCTTCATCAAGGACTCTAGTATAATAATAATAATAAATTTGGTTAGTGAAAAAAAAATTTTTTAAATGATGAATCAAAAACATTATGTTTTTGATTCATTTTTTTAAGCCTTTTGCTGTATGTTTTCTTGCATTATTCTGGAATTTTCTTTCATTTTTTTAGAATTTTTTTCTATTTTATTCTTAATATTCTCTTGCATTATTCTAGAATTTAGTTCCATTTTGGTCTTAATGTTTTCTTGCATTTTTCTGAAATTTTTGTAGAATTTTCTTTAATTTTTCAATAACTGTTTAGCATTATTCTCGAATTTGGTTCCATTTTAGCCTTAATGTTTTCCTGTATTATTCTGGAATTTTTCTCTATTTTTCTAAATTTTTTTTCTATTTTATTTTTAGTATTCTCTTGCATTATTCTAGATTTTGGTTCCATTTTAGTTTTAATGTTTTCCTGTATTATTCTGGAATTTTCCTCTATTTTTCTAAAAATTTTTTCTATTTTATTCTTAATATTCTCTTGCATTATTCTAGAATTTAGTTTCATTTTGGTCTTAATGTTTTCTTGCATTATTCTGGAATTTTCCTTCATTTTTTTAGAATTTTTTTCTATTTTATTCTTAATATTCTCTTGCATTATTCGAGAATTTAGTTTCATTTTGGTCTTAATGTTTTCTTGCATTTTTCTTCTATTTTTGTAGAATTTTCTTTCATTTTTCAATAACTGTTTTGCATTATTCTCAAATTTGGTTCCATTTTAGCCTTAATGTTTTCCTGTATTATTCTGGAATTTTCCTCTATTTTTCTAAATTTTTTTTTATTTTATTCTTAAAATTCTCTTGCATTATTCTAGAATTTTCTTTTCTTTTGATTGATTTTTTTAAGTCTTTTGCTGTATGTTTTCTTGCATTATTCTGGAATTTTCCTTCATTTTTTTAGAATTTTTTTCTATTTTATTCTTAATATTCTCTTGCATTATTCAAGAATTTTGTTCTATTTTAGCCTTAACGTTTTCTTGCATTTTCCTGGGATTTTCTTCTATTTTTGTAGAATTTTCTTTTATTTTTTAATAACTGTTTTGCATTATTCTCGAATCTGGTTCTATTTTAGCCTTTATTATTCTGAAATTTCCCTCTATTTTTCTAAAAATTTTTTTCTATTTTATTTGTAAAATTCTCTTGCATTATTCTAGAATTTTCTTTTCTTTTGATTGATTTTTTTAAGCGTTTTGCTGTATGTTTTCTTGCATTATTCTGAAAATTTTCTCTATTTTTTTAGAATTTTTTTTTATTTTATTCTTAATATTCTCTTGCATTATTCTAGATTTTGATCCCATTTTAGCTTTAATGTTTTCCTGTATTATTCTGGAATTTTCCCTTATTTTTCTAAAATTTTTTTCTATTTTATTCTTAATATTCTCTTGCATTATTCTAGAATTTAGTTTCATTTTGGTCTTAATGTTTTCTTGAATTTTTCTGAAATTTTCCTCTATTTTTCTAGAATTTTTTTTCATTTTTCTATAATTGTTTTGCATTATTCTCGAATGTGGTTCTATTTTAGCCTTAATGTTTTCCTGTATTATTCTGGAGTTTTTCTCTATTTTTCTAGAATTTTGTTTTTAAAATGCCATTTTAGTTTCCGTATTCTAGCTGTAACATTTTGTATCTTTTCTGATGACTTTGCTTTGCATTTTGTCTCTTTGGTGAGAGCCTAGGTTTGGCAGGAATAGGCTGGAACTTGTCGCCCCCAGGTGTTGTACAGTTTGGATTTGACATTTATCTTGATTTCTTTGTTTATTATGATTTTTTTTTCCTGTCATTTCTAATTCTAGTGTCTATTTCCTGTAACATTAGGTATATCATTTTAGCCTTAGTACGTGTACTTTCAGATAGTTTTTGTTTTGATTGTTGACTTTTTGTTTGTCTTCAATGTTGTTTTTAGGTTTTGCTGTTGGTATTATTGTGTTGTATTTCTGGCGAGTCTTGAGATGATTCTAGACTCTCTTTTTGAAGTGACTATCTAGTATTCTAGTAAATGTTTCAATTTCTAGTATTTTTGTCCGTTTCTTGTTCTAGTTTCACATTTCAAATTTGAAGCATCTTTCTAAAGAAGTATTGGCGCTATAATTTTTTTTATTTGTCAAATTTAATGACTTTATGTTTGCAGGTTCTCAAATCCACTCATTATTTTGCCAAAGCTTCTCGTCGGATGGACGGTACCACATCACGCAGGCAACCATCACCAAAATTTGGAACGACAATTGGAGTGCACAGGACCACAATTCATATTTGGATCCTTATCTCATATCTTGTCATGTTCCCTCAAACTTCCCAATCAGATATTTCAGTCTTAATAAAGCCCCATGTAATCCCAGCGATAAAATCTTGAAGATTCCTATCTTCGCCGACCCCCCAAAGCTTACGAACTTTACAATTTGTGTTAAGCCTTTAAATTTTGAAAACGACATCTCAGCCCACCTCCTACAATGGATTATTATTAATCAGCTTGTGGGAGCTGACAAGTTTGAGCTATACTTGGAGAAGATTTCGCCTACGACGTTGACATTCCTCTTAGATTTAGATAAGCTGCTGGGGGGGCGCTTGACCCTCCATTGGCATGCCAAAATTGATAGTACCGCAAGAAATTTGTGGCAAAAGCGACGATACGAGGTGATTGCTTACAATGATTGTCTTTACCGTAACATCCACACTTCACACTTTATAATTCCCATTGACATTGACGAAATAATTATCCCACGGCACGTGAGCTCCTGGGGGGCACTTATGCTCAACGTGCTAAATAGCAACAAGCACAACTTTGCCTCCTACACCGTAAGAAACGCTTATTATCTACGCCAATTCAACAAAAAACGCCATCATCCTCAGGAACAAATTTTCTTTTTTGATAGTACCGTAAGGAGCCAGTTCAGTGAGGAAAAAGAGTCGGGAAAGAGTTTTGTATTGACTCAAAACACTTTAACTGTATTTAATCATTATTCTTTGGAAGTTCTAAGACCGGGGATTCGACAAACTCACTTCTTAGATGAGAAATTAGTACAAATGAATCATTATAAAAATGATTGCTCTATTGTGATATTGCCACAATGTGCCAAATATTTATCTAGTCTTACCAGAATAAACGATAAAGTGATCTTTAAATATCAATCTATGTTCTACAAACGGTACCAGAAAGTACTCAGATTGATCAGTACCAATAGTTCCAATCAACTGAAAAATTGACATTTTTTGGAAAATACCACGTGGAGGCGTTACCAGGACAAGGAGATAGAGAACGGTAACTTAACGTAAAAACCACGTTAGCGACGAAACTTACCCTTAGAGTACCTATAGCTATCTATTTTTTTAATTGTAGATAATCTTAAACCGAACTGAACGCAACATCAATCACTGTATCTCTTACATCCAATATTTAATAAAATCTAAACAAACTAATACAGATTTTTTACATTTTCCCGTATAATGTCACAATATTATAAAAATTGTAGAAAAACCAGCTTTCAGTTTTCAATTAGTTCAAAAACTAATAATTTAATAATTAAATTAAAAATAATAACTACAAAATGGGTTCAATAAGAAAACATAAGTTAGTTTTTTGAAAAATCAAGAAAAATTAGTATTTTTCCACGCATCTGCGATCATATTGTCGGATTTAACATTTTAAAACATTTGAACAATATGACGTGAACATAATAATGCTGTTGTAATGGTATTTCCGCGAGAGTTTTCCAATCCAAAACTAAAATTAAAAATTTTTACTTTACGATTTTTAAATTCTAAAGCGATCACCCATTTTTGCATTACAAGAAAAAAATGGCAGCTTCCGGCCGTTTCCAATGCACCGAACAACGATTTTCCCGCATTGTGGCGCTTCTTACTTTGCTGCCAAATTTAGGGGAAAATGTTTTCTTATTTCAATAAAACCATAGCAACCAAACAATGAGACCATTTTAAATTTGAAAAATCAGATAATCGGCGGTATTTAGGGTAAATTAAGTAGAAAAATAAATAATTTATTATTAAAAATTAGAGTTATTTGTTGAAAAACAATTGTACCTAACTTCTTCGGAAAGAAATCTTAATTTTTATTTTGACAGATGTTCAACTATTTTTATTTAATAAATTATCTAAAAACTTGTGGATTGGTTATGAAAACAGCACTTTCTTTACGTAGCAAAAGTATAGTATTTTCAAATTAAAGCGAAAGTGGGTGTAAACAGAGACAAACACGTGAGTGGTGATTACTGGAGTTTCTATTGGTTGAACCATCACATAGCTTAACATAAAATGAATTGATTGGCTAGCTAGACGTGAAATTGCTTACCCCCATTTTGTCTAATATTTAAAAATAGCACTTTCTTTAGGTAGCAAAACTATAGTATTTTTAAGTTAAAGCCAAAGTGGATGTAAACAGAGAGAAACGCGTGAGTGGTGATTACTGGAGTTTCTATTGGTTGAACTATCACATAGCTTAACATAAAATGCATTGATTGGCTAGCTAGACGTGAAATTGCTTACCCCCATTTTGTCTAATATTTAAAAATAGCACTTTCTTTAGGTAGCAAAACTATAGTATTTTTAAGTTAAAGCCAAAGTGGATGTAAACAGAGAGAAACGCGTGAGTGGTGATTACTAGCGTTTCTATTGGTTGAACCATCACATAGCTTAACATAAAATGAATTGATTGGCTAGCTAGACGTGAAATTGCTTACCCCCATTTTGTCTAATATTTAAAAATAGCACTTTCTTTAGGTAGCAAAACTATAGTATTTTTAAGTTAAAGCCAAAGTGGATGTAAACAGAGAGAAACGCGTGAGTGGTGATTACTGGAGTTTCTATTGGTTGAACTATCACATAGCTTAACATAAAATGCATTGATTGGCTGGCTAGGCGTGATATTGTTTACCTCCATTTTGTCTAGCATTTAAACATAGCACTTTCTTCATGTAGAAAAACTATAGTATTTTCAAATTAAAGCCAAAGTGGATGTAAACAGAGAAAAACACGTGAGTGGTGATTACTAGAGTTTCTATTGGTTGAACCATCACATAGCTTAACATAAAATGCATTGATTGGCTGGCTAGACGTGATATTGTTTACCTCCATTTAGTCTAGCATTTAAAAATAGCACTTTTTTTAGATAGAAAACTATAGTATTTTCAAATTATAGCCAAAGTAGATGTAAACAGAGAGAAACGCGTGAGTGGTGAGCATTTAAAAATAGCACTTTTTTTAGATAGAAAACTATAGTATTTTCAAATTATAGCCAAAGTGGATGTAAACAGAGAGAAACGCGTGAGTGGTGATTACTGGAGTTTCTATTGGTTGAACCTTTACATAGCTTAACATAGAATGCATTGATTGGCTGGCTAGACGTGATATTGTTTACATCCATTTTGTCTAGCATTTAAAAATAGCACTTTCTTTAGATAGAAAGAGTATAGTATTTTCAAGTTAAAGCCAAAGTGGGTGTAAACAGGTCAAAACACGTGAGTGGTGATTACTGGAGTTTCTATTGGTTGAACCATCACATAGCTTAACATAAAATGCATTGATTGGCTGGCTAGACGTGATATTGTTTACCTCCATTTTGTCTAGCATTTAAAAATAACACTTTCTTTAGGTAGAAAGAGTATAGTATTTTCAAGTTAAAGCCAAAGTGGTTGTAAACAGAGACAAACACGTGAGTGGTGATTACTAGAGTTTCTATTGGTTGAACCATCACATAGCTTAACATAAAATGCATTGATTGGCTGGCTAGACGTAATATTATTTACTTCCATTTTGTCTAGCATTTAAAAATAGCACTTTTTTTAGGTAGAAAAACTATAGTATTTTCAAGTTAAAGCCAAAGTGAGTGTAAACAGCAAGAAACGCGTGAGTGGTGATTACTGGAGTTTCCATTGGTTGAACCATCACATAGTATAACATAAAATGCATTGATTGGCTGGCTAGACGTGATATTGTTTACATCCATTTTGTCTAGCATTTAAAAATAGCACTTTCTTTAGATAGAAAGAGTATAGTATTTTCAAGTTAAAGCCAAAGTGGGTGTAAACAGGTCAAAACACGTGAGTGGTGATTACTGGAGTTTCTATTGGTTGAACCATCACATAGCTCAACATAAAATGCATTGATTGGCTGGCTAGACGTGATATTGTTTACTTCCATTTTGTCTAGCATTTAAAAATAGCACTTTCTTTAGGTAGCAAAACTATAGTATTTTCAAGTTAAAGCCTAAGTGGGTGTAAACAGAGAGAAACACGTGAGTGGTGATTACTGGAGTTTCTATTGGTTGAACCATCACATAGCTTAACATAAAATGCATTGATTGGCTGGCTAGACGTGATATTGTTTACATCCATTTTGTCTAGCATTTAAAAATAGCATTATTTTAGGTAGCAAAACTATAGTATTTTTAAGTTAAAGCCAAAGTGGATGTAAACAGAGAAAAACACGTGAGTGGTGATTACTAGAGTTTCTATTGGTTGAACCATCACATAGCTTAACATAAAATGCATTGATTGGCTGGCCAGACGTAATATTGTTTACCTCCATTTTGTCTAGCATTTAAAAATAGCACTTTCTTTAGATAGAAAGAGTATAGTATTTTCAAGTTAAAGCCAAAGTGGGTGTAAACAGATCAAAACACGTGAGTGGTGATTACTAGAGTTTCTATTGGTTGAACCATCACATAGCTTAACATAAAATGCATTGATTAGCTGGCTAGACGTGATATTGTTTACCTCCATTTTGTCTAGCATTTAAAAATAGCACTTTCTTTAGGTAGAAAGAGTATAGTATTTTCAAGTTAAAGCCAAAGTGGTTGTAAACAGATCGAAACACGTGAGTGGTAATTACTGGAGTTTCTATTGGTTGAGCCATCACATACCTTAACATAAAATGCATTGATTGGCTGGCTAGACGTTACATTTTTTACCTTCATTTTGTCTAGCATTTAAAAATAGCACTTTCTTTAGATAAAAAGAGTATAGTATTTTCAAGTTAAAGCCAAAGTGGGTGTAAACAGATCAAAACACGTGAGTGGTGATTACTAGAGTTTCTATTGGTTGAACCATCACATAGCTTAACATAAAATGCATTGATTAGCTGGCTAGACGTGATATTGTTTACCTCCATTTTGTCTAGAATTTAAAAATAGCACTTTCTTTAGGTAGAAAGAGTATAGTATTTTCAAGTTAAAGCCAAAGTGGTTGTAAACAGAGAGAAACACGCGAGTGGTGATTACTGGAGTTTCTATTGGTTGAACCATCACATAGCTTAACATAAAATGCTTTGATTGGCTGGCCAGACGTGATATTGTTTACCTCCATTTTGTCTAGCATTTAAAAATAGCACTTTCTTTAGGTAGCAAAACTATAGTATTTTTAAGTTAAAGCCAAAGTGGATGTAAACAGAGAGAAACACGTGAGTGGTGATTACTAGCGTTTCTATTGGTTGAACCATCACATAGCTTAACATAAAATGCATTGATTGGCTGGCTAGACGTTATATTGTTCACCTCCATTTTGTCTGTAACTTAAAACCAATAAATCTTTGAAAAATCTTAAAAAATCAACTCTTTTGCTTTTTTATTAATGTTCAACCTTGTCTGTCCCGGAGATAAGTGAAAAACGACCTTAGCAAGGTCGAAACGGAGAAACCTTGACTGAAGCAAGAGAGCGAAAAGAAAACCTAAATTATTTAAAAGAAATAACACGTTGTAAATCATAAATTACATTAAAAAGATTCTCTCACTAGATAATAATTTGTGCATTAATCTTAGCAGACATTAGAATTGGTGCTTAAAATATGCCAAAAAAAAAAAAAAGAAGCTTCGTGATTGGTTTAGAATTATCAATTTTTGTCAAAAACTAAATTCTCTATAATAGTGTCAAATAAGCTTATTTGACTACAATAGCTTTTCTGGTTGCATAAACATATTTTTAACAAATTTTTAACATTTGCAAAGAAAAAAAAACACCTATTTTTATGAATTTTAAAACAATCTTGTAGCTGATTTATATTATTTTTTGTGAAATAGCTCGCTTATTTTCCCGCTGTAGAAATGGTCAGTTCGTTTTTCTTTTATAGACCACATTGTTCATAATAATTTGTTTACTGTATATAGACTCAGTCGACTATTGCAACAGCGCGCAGTCGAATACGGTTTAGATGTCAAATTAATAACTGTCATTTTGATGCGATGGTAAAGGTACCTTCACAGTTCAAAGTTAAACATTAACGGAAAAATTTACAAAAAGTTTTATATTTTATTATTTTGTAGGTTATTGGGATTAGGACATAGCAGAATTAAATAAAACTACGTGATTTCGCCAACGTTTCGGGCACTGTTTATTTGTGTCCTTCTTCAGGGCTTTATATTTTTTTGTTCATTTGGTAGTTTAACTCTAAATTTTTAAATACTATTTCTAAACAACGCGACTTAGCATTTATCAGTTTTTATAAGATAATTAATGCCCTATCGAAAGCAAATTATAAAATAACTCTTCCTTCTTATGTAAAACACAAACAAAGTTGTTGACGCAATTTGTGAACAATAATTAAGGCTAATTATCCTTGAAAGTAACTAGATTCCTAGTAGATGTCTTAGTTTTAAATTTTAATAATTAATGCAGAATTATTAATATAAATTCATGTTTTGGTGTATTCAAATCAGTGCCGGTCTCCAGTTTCTGGCATCATGAATATTGTTCTATTCGCATCTCTTCTGGGCATTGCCACAGCAAAATTTTGTAAGATCTGACCAATCGAAAATAGTTAATAAAGTAAGTTTTGCAGCTTCCACTTTCAAGAAGTGCAGCCGAAAAGATGCCAACTTCAGGAGTTGCTTGATCGAAAACGCTTCTGATGGGATCAAACAACTGACGAAACCATTTCCTAAATTGAACATTCCAAACGCAGAGCCTCTGGAAATTACAGAATTGACCATATCACCAGGAGCGAAAGGAGTTGTAGCTGTTGAGCAAAAGTTTAAAAATTGTAAACTTTTTGGAATCACTAAAGTCCAGCTTTCGGATTTGCAGTATGTGAAAAATAACTTGAAAAAATTGATACAATTTTTTTTAATTTTAGAGTTAATTTTGATAATAAGGAGATTATCTTGGATGCAATGATGCCCGATTTGCAATTAAAATGCGATTATGAGCTTGATGGAAAAATTCTTGTTTTGCCAATTAAAGGCAAAGGCTCTTCCACAATTGATATAGGTAGAAGCAACAAAACATTGTGCTACAGCTTCTCTATTTTAAATGTTACAGACAATGGAAGAATATCTCTTCATGCGTTCTGGGACGAATCCAAAAGAGCAGATGGTCAAACTGTGATGAAATTTGCAAAAGAAACGCTTTCTATCAATCCAGAAAAGATCGAATTTAACTTTGAAAACCTATTCGGTGGCGATAAAACTTTGGGAGATCAAATCAACAAAGCTTTGAACGATAATTGGCAGGCGGTTTGGGACGATGTCAAAGATGGATACCAAAAAGCAATTGGAGTTGTAGTTGTCGAACTAATTTCTGACTTTTTTTCTACAGTGTCTCTAGAGGAAGCTTTTGATTAAAAGCGGTCACAGCTGTATCATTTGAACATTCCTATATTATTTTGTAGAAGAATGTGTCTGTTTATAGTACACTATAAAAATGTGAAAGTTGTATTATTTCTTTTTACCTAGTTGTTTATTTGTCGACGCTATTTAAATTCATTTTAAAAAGCAAGTTGAATGAAACGCCAAATAAAAGGTAAGTATCGTTCGTGGCAGTCCCACTTAGGTTGACTCTAAGATAGGTTCTACAGTCCTCTATTTAGGCTCTACAGTTAGGTTACTGTAGGTGTCAGAGCTTTTTTATACAAATGATTACACTTTTTTATCTGTACTAGAAGTACAGATAAAAAATGGAAGAAAAGAAATAAGAGAAAAAAGAAATCAAAAAAAGAAAAGAATAAAATCACCAGCAATAAAATGGGACGAAACATCAAAAAAGATATACAGGGAAAAGCTGGAAAGAACAGAATATAAAGAAAAAGGGGTAAGAAAAATGGTACAAGAAATAGAATCAAAAGTAAAAGAAGCAATGATGAAAAGAAATAAAAATGGAAAAAAAAGAAAAGAAAAGAAAAATAAATGGTGGGACAGAGAATATAGTGAACAAAAAAAAGAACTGAAAAACTATTTGAAAGAATGGAGAGAAAACAAAGAAACAAAAGAAAACTACATGAAAATGAAAAAAGAATATAGAAAAACATGTGAAGAAAAAAAGAAAAAAAAAAAAGAGGAAGAACAGAAAAAAATAAAAGCCATAAAAACACAAAATGAAATATGGAAATATTTGGAAGAGGAAAAAGAAGAGAAAGAAGTGATTATAAATACGATAGAAATAAACAAATAGATGGAACATTTCAGAGAGCTTCTAGAAGGAAAAGAAGGAAAAGACGAGACAGAAAATGAAATTGAAAAAAAAAACAGAGGAAGCAGAGAAAGAAGAGATAACAAAAGAAGAGGTAGAAAAACAGATCATGAAATTAAAGAAAAGAAAGTCGTCGGGAACGGACGGGATACCGAATGAGGCATGGATATATGGGAATGAAAGAGTAAAAGAAAGATGGAGAGAAGTATTGAATGGAGTGTGAAAGGGAGAAGAGTTTCCTCGGGAATGGACAAAGGGAATTATAGTACCAATTTATAAAAAGGGGGATAAAAACACTGAAAAAAATTACCGAGGAATAACTCTTCTCAACACAATGTACAAGGTGTATGCGATGTGTGGCAGAAAAGCTGAAAAGAGAGGTAGAGAGAGTGGGAGGATTACCAGACTGGCAAGCAGGATTCAGAGAGGGACAAGGTGCAATAGATAATGTATATGTGTTAAATGCGTTAATTGAGAGTGAGTTAGAAAAGGAAAGAGGGAGAGTATGTGGAGTGTTTGTGGACTTAAAGGCAGCGTTTGATAGGGTTGATAGAAATAAATTATGGGAGTGCATGGAAAAAAAAAGAATAGAGAAGGGAATAATAGAAAAAGTGAAAGAGATATACAAGGAAACAAAGAGCAAGGTGAGAGCGGATGAAAGAGAAAGTGAATGGTTTTGGACAAACAGGGGACTGAGACAAGGGTGCCCTCTGAGTACGCTACTGTTTACAATTTATATGAGTGATATGGAAGATGTGTTAGCAAAAGGACAAGAAGGAGGAGTGGTAGCAGGGAAAAAGAAAATTTGGTTGTTAGCGTATGCGGATGACATAGTGATGGTAGCGAAAGAAGAAAGAGAAATGAATGGAATGATGAGAATCGCAGAGAGGTATATGAAAAAGAAGGAATTTGAGGTTAATGAAACTAAAACAAAGATAATAGTGTTTAGTAAGGGAGTAAGAAAAAAAGTAGTATGGAAATGGGGTGAGAAAGAAATAGAACAGGTGAGAGAATGGAAGTATTTAGGATACATGTTTGAAGAAAGAAATCGAAGTAAGGCGCAGATGAGAGAATTGGTGAAAAAAGGAAACCAGATGTGTGCGATAGTGTGGGGAATGGCAGAGAAAAAGTTTAGAGGAGAATATGAAATAGGGATGACGATGTTTGACAGTCTGGTAAAAAGTGTAATGATGTATGGAGCGGAAATCTGGGGATGGAAAGAGAGGAAAGAAATAGAAAGAGTGCAAGAAAAATATATGAGATGGACGCTAGGGCTAAGCAGAGAAACCCCAGGTTACATAGTGAGAGAGGAAGGAAAGAGAGAAAAAGTAAGAATAGAGGCGGGAAAGAGAGCAGTTAAGTATGCAGACAAAATGCGGGAGAGAGAAGGGTGTGAGATACTGAAAGAGTGTGGAAAAATGATGAAAAGAAAGGGCGATAAGCGAATAAAAAAAGAGAGAAAAGAATACTATGAAAGTAAAGGGTTCAGTGTAGAAGAGATTGAGAGGAAAAGAGAAGAGAGGCAATGGGTGAATGGAGAAATGAGAGACCGAGATAGAGATATAGAGAAGCAAGAAAGAAGGGGTGAAATTAGAGAAAGCAGGTACAATACAAAATATGGGGCAATAATTACGGAAGAACTGCCAAGCTACCTGAAAAGGGAAAATAAGAAAGAGAGAGAAAAATGATTGCTAGATTTAGGTGTGGAAATGAAGAGAGAGAAAATAGATATTGGATGGAAGAAAATGAGAGAAAGTGCAGAATGTGTGGAAAAGAGAGAGAAACATTAGATCACATGATGAAGGAATGTGAGGAGGTAAAAGAGAGCATGTTAGTAAGGAAGGATATAATGAAAGGAAAGAAAAAGGGAATAGAATGGATGAAAATGATAGAAAAAGAAAGAAAAAGATTAAATTGAGTGGATGAGGAAGAAGGAGAATAAGAATAAGAGAAGACATAATGAATGGAAAAAAAAGAAAAAAGAATGGATGAAACTGATGAAAAGAGAAAAAAAAAGAAAAAAAAAGAGGAAAGAGAAAGAAGAAGATTTATTTTAATAAAAATTGTAAATACATTGTAAAACTGTAAAGTTAAACAATAAACCTTATTATATACTTTTTTCTCTCTGCTCCTGGCTGGTCACTATAGTGTAAGGTGCAGGAAAAGCTTAAGTGCCCCAGGTTTAAAGTATTTGAAGATAGCTTAGTAGGAGCCAACGGTTTTAAAATTGAGTTATTATTTTGTAACATAACTTGCCTTTTGTTAAAATTATCCCTATTAGGCTCAAAATTGCTGTAACTCTTTAATTCTTTGAGGGAGACTATATAAAGTAAAGATAATTTTGAATCATTTATCAAAAAGCACTTTTAATTTCAACAAATAAATCATTTTAATATTTGAAAATTTTTGATTTTTTAAAACTTTTTCCAAACATTTTATACTGAATTTAATTGTTATACTGAAAAATTAACAGAAAACAGACAGAGAAAACTGCATCTTAGTATTCCTTACAGTTTTTGAAAAATGACTGATTCTACTATAAAAAACTATAGTTTTTGTAGTAATCTAGCTTTCTATCAGTTCTATATTAATTATTATCACGCTTAAACTATAAAAGTAGAAAAAAATATCAAAAAAAAAACGTTTTTTTAAATTGTAGTTTAAATAAGTCAATATTTAATAATTTTGATAAATATGAAAAATGGTGGATGCGCCAAATACAAAATGTTTAGTATTGTTCTATGGCAGTTGCTACTATTCTTAATCTTTAAAAGAGCAAAAAAATAACTAAAAAAAAGTGTTTTTTTTATTTTGGTTCAAATGAGTTATTATGTTGTAATATAATTTGCCTTTTGTTAAAATTATCTCTATTTTTTCAATTAGGTTTAAAATTGCTGTAACTCTTTAATTCTTTGAGGTAGACTATATAAAGTAAAGTAAAGACTCATATTGACTTTGATTGTTGTAGTTGTAGACAGTAAAAAATTTACAGAAAACAGACAGAGAAAACTGCATTTTAGTATTCCTTACAGTTTTTCAGAAATGACTGGAAAGTTTTTGTAGTAATCTAGCTTTCTATCAGTTCTATATTAATTATTATCACGCTTAAACTATAAAAGTAGGAAAAATAGCAAAAAGAAGACTTTTTTTTTAATTCTGGTTCAAATGAGTCATTATTTTGTGGTTTTTTGTTGAAATTGACCTTATTTTTTGCAGTTTTATTAAATTAAAGTGCTGTAACTCTTTATTTTTTTTCAGATCGACTATTCATATTAAGTTAGGATAATAATAATAATAATAATAATAAACTGGCTTTTATTTACCGAAGAATATAAAAGAACATAAATACATAGAGAATAAAATAAATAAATCACAAAAGAGAAGACAATGAAATAAAAATAAAATAAAATAAATCTTCTTCGGACAGAGGCGAAGTTCAGCATAATGCTGCTCTACCACTTAACCCCTCAATAATATTAATATATATAATAAGGTTTATTGTTTAACTTTACAGTTTTACAATGTATTTACAATTTTTATTAAAATAAATCTTCTTCTTTCTCCTTCCTCTTTTTTTTTCTTTTTTCTTTCTCTTTTTATCATTTTCATCCATTCTTTTTTCTTTTTTTTCCATTCATTATGTCTTCTCTTATTCTTATTCTCCTTCTTCCTCATCCACCCAGTTTAATCTTTTTCTTTCTTTTTGTATCATTTTCATCCATTCTATTCCCTTTTTCTTTCTTTTCATTATATCCTCCCTTACTAACATGCTCTCTTTTACCTCCTCACATTCCTTCATCATGTGTTCTAATGTTTCTCTCTCTTTTCCACACATTCTGCACTTTCTCTCATTTTCTTCCATCCAATATCTATTTTCTCTCTCTTCATTTCCACACCTAAATCTAGCAATCATTTTTCTCTCTCTCTTATTTTCCCTTTTCAGGTAGCTTGGCAGTTCTTCCGTAATTATTGCCCCATATTTTGTATTGTACCTGCTTTCTCTAATTTCACCCCTCCTTTCTTGCTTCTCTATATCTCTATCTCGGTCTCTCATTTCTCGCCTCTCTTCTCTTTTCCTCTCAATCTCTTCTACACTGAACCTTTTACTTTCATAGTATTCTTTTCTCTTTTTCTTTATTCGCTTATCGCCCTTTCTTTTCATTATTTTTCCACACTCTTTCAGTATCTCACACCCTTCTCTCTCCCGCATTTTGTCTTCATACTTAACTGCTCTCTTTTCCGCCTCTATTCTTACTTTTTCTCTCTTTCCTTTCTCTCTCACTATGTAACCTGGGGTTTCTCTGCTTAGTCCTAGCATCCATCTTATATATTTTTCTTGCACTCTTTCTATTTCTTTCCTCTCTTTCCATCCCCAGATTTCCGCTCCATACATCATTACACTTTTTACCAGACTGTCAAACATCGTCATCCCTATTTCATATTCTCCTCTAAACTTTTTCTCTGCCATTCCCCACACTATCGCACACATCTGGTTTCCCTTTTTCACCAATTCTCTCAACTGCGCCTTACTTCGATTTCTTTCTTCAAACATGTATCCTAAATACTTCCATTCTCTCACCTGCTCTATTTCTTTCTCACCCCATTTCCATACTACTTTTTTTCTTACTCCCTTACTAAACACTATTATCTTTGTTTTAGTTTCATTCACCTCAAATCCCTTCTTTTTCATATACCTCTCTGCAATTCTCATCATTCCATTCATTTCTCTTTCTTCTTTCGCTACCATCACTATGTCATCCGCATACGCTAACAACCAAATTTTCTTTTTCCCTGCTACCACTCCTCCTTCTTGTCCTTTTGCTAACACATCTTCCATATCACTCATATAAATTGTAAACAGTAGCGGACTCAGAAGGCACCCTTGTCTCAGTCCCCTCTTTGTCCAAAACCATTCACTTTCTCTTTCATCCGCTCTCACCTTGCTCTTTGTTTCCTTGTATATCTCTTTCACTTTTTCTATTATTCCCTTCTCTATTCTTTTTTTTTCCATGCACTCCCATAATTTATTTCTATCAACCCTATCAAACGCTGCCTTTAAGTCCACAAACACTCCACATACTCTCCCTCCTTCCTTTTCTAACTCACTCTCAATTAACGCATTTAACACATATACATTATCTATTGCACCTCGTCCCTCTCTGAATCCTGCTTGCCAGTCTGGTAATCCTCCCACTCTCTCTACCTCTCTTTTCAGCTTTTCTACCACACACATCGCATACACCTTGTACATTGTGTTGAGAAGAGTTATTCCTCGGTAATTTTTTTCAGTGTTTTTATCCCCCTTTTTATAAATTGGTACTATAATTCCTTTTGTTCATTCCCGAGGAAACTCTTCTCCCTTCCACACTCCATTCAATACTTCTCTCCATCTTTCTTTTACTCTTTCATTCCCATATATCCATGCCTCATTCGGTATCCCGTCCGTTCCCGACGACTTTCTTTTCTTTAATTTCATGATCTGTTTTTCTACCTCTTCTTTTGTTATCTCTTCTTTCTCTGCTTCCTCTGCTTTTTTTTCAATTTCATTTTCTGTCTCGTCTTTTCCTTCTTTTCCTTCTAGAAGCTCTCTGAAATGTTCCATCCATTTGTTCATTTCTATCGTATTTATAATCCCTTCTTTCTCTTCTTTTTCCTCTTCCAAATATTTCCATATTTCATTTTGTGTTTTTATGGCTTTTATTTTTTTCTGTTCTTTCTCTTTTTTCTTTTTCTTTTTTTCTTCACATGTTTTTCTATATTCTTTTTTAATTTTCATGTAATTTTCTTTTGTTTCTTTGTTTTCTCTCCATTCTTTCAATTTGTTTTTCAGTTCCCTTTTTTGTTCACTACATTCTCTGTCCCACCATTTATTTTTCTTTTCTTTTCTTTTTATTCCATTTTTATTTCTTTTCACCATTGCTTCTTTTACTTTTAATTCTAGTTCTTGTACCATTTTTCTTACCCCTTTTTCTTTATATTCTGTTCTTTCCAGCTTTTCCCTGTATATCTTTTTTGATTTTTCGTCCCATTTTATTGCTGGTGATTTTATTCTTTTCTTTTTTTTCTTATTTCTTTTCTTCCATTTTTTATCTGTACTTCTAGTGGCATATGGTCTGATTCTATTCTTTAATAATAATATTAATATAAATAATCACAAATGATATAACAACAATAATAATAATCAGGCAACAAAATAATTTACAAGAATTCTATTAGACTAGAGTATATAATACATAATTAAAAGTATATTAGAGAAAAAAAAAATCTTGATTTATTTATCAAAAAGCATTTAATTTCAGCAAATAAGCGATTTCATTTTTTGACAATTTTTGATCTTTTTAACCGATTCATATTTTTAAAATTTTTATTTCAAATCTTATTTCAGTTGTGACTCTTTATAAATAAAAAAAATAACAAACGTCTTAGTCGCCACTACAATTTTTGAATGTTTCCTTAGATTTCTGTGACATGACAATATAAGATTTTAGTTTCTTTCTTATGGTACCACCTTTGAAATATCTTTTTAACAAAAAAAAAACAAAATTAAAATTGGTTTATAACAACAGAGTTACCCGCGAACACATATAAAAAAAATAATTTGACTAAAGCACTATTGGCCACTACAATGTTTGACGTTTTTCTAACGTTTTTCTCAATTTTCCCGATTTCTTCATGATGTCATTATCAAATCTCAATTTATTATGGTACCACCTTCAAGATATCTCTTTTTCAACAACAAAAGAATTATCAAAATCGGTTTATAAATAGCAAATTATAGAATTTGATAAAAATGATGGATACGCAAAATGCAAAATGTTTAGCATACTGTTCTATGGCAGCTGCTACCAATTTTAATCTTTAAAATAGAGAAAAAATAACTAAAAGACATAAATTTTCTTCAATTTGGGTTCAAATAAGTCACTATTTTGTAATATTTTATAATTTTGATAAAAATTAAAAAAATGGTGGATGCGCCAAATACAAAAATTTTAAAAAACTGTTCTATGACAGTCGCTACCATTCTTAATCTTCAAAAGAGGGCAGAAATAAGTAAAAAAAATGTTTTTCTTCACTTTTGGTTCAAACAAGTCACTATTTTGTAATATTTTATAACTTTGATATAAATTATAAAAAATTTTAAATGCGCCAAATACAAAATTTTGAGTAAATTGTTCTATGGCAGTCGCCACCATTCTTAATCTTCAAAATAAAAAAAAATAACTGAAAGATTTTTAGTTTTGGTTCAAATAAGTCACTATTTTGTAATATTCGGCTAATAATAATGCCACTGTTTTTGTTTATTTGCACACACTATAAACTTGACTTTATTCAAAGTATCACTTTGAATAAAGTCAAGTACCTAGGTATAAACGGCATTATCTCTTAAATCTGACATAGTCTAAACAAAATTTGTCGACAACTCGCTATTATTTTAAACAATGTTAAAACGTATTCTAAAATTTTTTGTTTGATTAAAAGTGGTCCCAGCTGTATCATTTGAACATTCTTATATTATTTTGTAGAAGAATGTGTCTGTTTTTAGTACACTATAAAAATGTGAAAGTTGTATTCTTCTTTTTACCTAGTTGTTTATTGGTCGACGCTATTTAAATTCATTTTAGAAAGCAATTTGACTGCAACGCCAAATAAAAGATAAGTATTGTTTGTGACAGTCCCAGATTGAATTAGAGCCTAGGTTCTACAGTCCTCTACTTAGGCTCTACAGTTAGGTTACTGTAATTTTAATTGATAAAAATAAAAGCTAAGTATCGTTCGTGGCAGTCCCAGATTGAATTAGAGCCTAGGTTGACTCTAAGATAGGTTCTACAGTCCTCTGCTTAGGCTCTACAGTTAGGTTACTGTAGGTGTCAGAGCTTTTCCAGGCTAATGATTACACTTTTTTCTCTCTGCTCCTGGCTGGTCTCTATAGTGTAAGGTGCAAGAAAAGCTTAACTGCCCAAGGTTTAAAGTATTTGAAGATAGTTTAGTAGGAGACAACGGTTTTAAAACTCATTTTAGAAAGCAACTTTACTGCAACGGCAAATAAAAGTTAAATATCGTTTGTAGCATTCCCAGATTGAAATAAAGCCTAGGTTGGCTCTAAGTTAGGTTCTACAGTCTCATACTTAGGCTTTACTGTTAGGTTACTGTAGGTGTCAGAGCTTTATGCGACTGATAGTTATACTTTTTTTTCTCTGCTTCTGGCTGGTCACTGTAGTGTAAGGTGCAAAAAGGGCTTAACTGTTTAAAGTCTAGAGTATAGAGTTACAGACATTTAAAGATAGCCTAGTAGGGGCCAACGGTATTAAAATGTATTTTAGAAAGCAGCTTGACTACAGCGCTAAATAAAAGTTAAGCATCGTTTGTAGAAGTTTCAGATTGAATTAGAGCCTAGGTTGATTCTAAGATAGGTTCTACAGTCCTCTATTTAGGCTCGACAGTTAGGTTACTGTAGGTGTCAGAGCTTTTCTAGACTGATAGTTATACTTTTTTCTTTCAGCTTCTGGCTGGTCACTATAGTGTAAAGTACAAGAAGGGCTTAACTGCCTAAAGTCTAAAGCATAGAGTTACAGATATTTGAAGATAGCCTAGTAGAGGCCAACGGTATTAAAATTCATTTTAGAGAGCAACT
The DNA here is from genome assembly GCA_947359425.1 of Lagria hirta. NCBI lineage: Eukaryota > Metazoa > Arthropoda > Insecta > Coleoptera > Tenebrionidae > Lagria > Lagria hirta. The sequence goes on from OX375802.1 coordinate 22,216,334, forward strand.
TGACTGCAACGCCAAATACAGGTTAAGTATCCTTTGTGGCAGTCCGAGATTGAATTAAAGCCTAGGTTGGCTCTATGTTAGGTTCTACAGCTCTTTACTTAGGCTTTACAGTTAGGTTACTGTAGGTGTCAGAGCTTTTCCAAACTGATAGTAATACTTTTTTCTTTCTGTCCCTGGCTGGCCACTATAGTGTAAGGTGCAAAAAAGGCTCAACTGCCTAAGGTTTAAAGTATTTGAGGATACCGTAATAGAGGCCAACGGTATTAAAATTCATTTTAGAGAGCAACTTGACTGCAACGCCAAATACAAGTTAAGTATCCTTTGTGGCAGTTCTAGATTGAATTAAAGCCTAGGTTGGCTTTAAGTTGGGTTCTACAGGCCTCTACTTAGGCTCGTCAGTTAGATTACTGTAGGTGTCAGAGCTTTTCTAGACTGATAATTATACTTTTTTCTCTCAGCTTCTGGCTGGTCACTGTAGTGTAAGGTGCAAAAAGGGCTTAACTGCCCAAAGTCTAAAGTATAGAGTTACAGACATTTGAAGATAGCCTAGTAGGGGCCAACGGTATCAAAATGCATTTTGGAGAGCAACTTGACTGCAACGCAAATGAAAGTTGAGTATTGTTTGTGGCAGTTCCAGATTGAATTGAAGCCTAGGTTGGCTCTAAGTTGGGTTCTACAGTCCTCTACTTAGGCTCTATAGTTAGGTTATGTATACCTTTTAAAATGAAGATACTCAAAAGACAACATTTTTATTTGAAATAAAATATTAAGCTTTAGATGATATAGAACAATCTAAGGCTTAGTCTACAGCTTCTTCTAGTGATATGGTTGCAAAAAAATCGCTAGTCAGTTCCAAAAACAGCATCCCAAAAACTTTTTGGTACTCATTTTTTATATCTTCCCACACCGACTGCCAATTTTCATTCAAGGCTCGATTCAAATTGTCTCCCAGAGCCTTGTCACCATCAAATAAATTTTTAAAGTGAAATTCCAATTTCCCAGGAGTTAGAGCTAGAGTATCATTGACACCTTTAATGGTAGTTTGGCCATCTGCTCGTTTGGATTCCTGGTATATAACCTGGAAGATTATACTGCAATTAGCTAGAATATGGACATTTAATTACAAAATTTTAGACTGTTAAATGTTGTACTTATGCGAATTTCGGCTGGACCTTTACCAACTATGGGCAAAATTAGAATTTTTCCATCCAGCTCATAGTGGCATTTCAACTTAATATCTGGAATGAAGGCATTGAGCTGAAATTTCTTTTTGTCAAACTCAATTCTGTAATAATAAAAAAAAAGAATGATTCTAAATTAATTCAGACGTTTTAAAACAAAATAACAATAAACCTAAAAACAGGTCTAATAGGTTTATGACTACGCCAAATCTTTAATAAAAAAACAGCCTAAGACAACCAGTAGGTAGCTGGCTTATTTAATTTAAAACTCAATTGCAAAACAAAAATAAATTAACGGGGCTCTTTGTGGTTAATGACTGTCTCTAAGCTGAAACTTGAGTTTCTTCCTTGCGATCAATCGCAGGATCTTTCCAGAATTTAAAGCACAGTTTTGTTATGCACACAAAAACTAAGGAAAGATTGTAGCGCCGGTCAAAAGCTTCAACATTTTATTTTGCTTTTATATTCAGTCACAAAAAAACCACAAATGCGTCAAGTATAAGCATTAGTTAAAACAGAAAATCTAAAGAAACAAAAAGAAAATATATTTAAATTTAGAGTAACAAGAAACTTGTAGAAAGCGAAATAAGGCCTTAAAAAGGTAAAAATAAGCTTTGAAAAAATTGAACAAACAATAACACAAAAAATCTAAAAATAAATTAGAGAAAATTGTAAAAAATAAAAAAGTTGAGTAAATACGGGCTCTGACTAAGATTAAAAAAAAGAGTATTGTCAAAGACAAAACAAAAATTCGTTTAGTTTTTTTTGCCACAAATCTAATTAACTTTAAAAAAAATACTGCAACTCACTCAAAATTACTTATGTGAGCCTTGGTGATTCCAAAAATTTTGCAATTTTGAAATTTTTGGCTTACAGCAACAACTCCTTTCGCCCCCGGTGCTATGTTCAACTCCACAACTTCCAGAGGCTCAGCATTTGGAACTTTGAGCTCAGGATAAGCCCTAGTAAGTTGACGGATGCCATCTATCGCCGCGTCCTTTACACAAACATTGAAGTTGGCGTCTTTACGGTTGCATTTTTTAAAGTTAGATGCTAGGAAACAAAAGAATGTTAATCAAAAAAACAAAAGAAAAATTTTTTTTACGAAATTTAGCTGTTGCAGCGCTAAAAAGTACGACCAGTGGCAGGATATTCATGGAAACGGTATCGGCTATTAAATTTTAATTTGTAATATGTTAATATTTAATAAGTTGTGGCTTTTATAAGGTACACAATTTTTGAAAAAAATTGCAATTAACCAACATTGATCACTATAATTTTTATAACATTGTATAAAGTACAAAAGTACTTTTTTACGTAAATATGCGATAATTTATCACAATTATATAAATATATATAAATATACATTTCGGTACCTTTTTAGCGTCCTTCCATGATGCAGTCTTTCAGCGTCCACCTCTGTATATTAGAATCTCTTATTACCTATAGATGGGGCTTTTTCTGAGGTTTTAAGAAATTCAATGTATATTAAATTAGGAGCATTATTTTTAGTTTAAATTGAAAATTTTCACTTGGCAGCTTTTCAGCGTCCATCTGCCTTGTTATGTTTTTCGCGTCCATAATATACATTCTACAATGCAGCTATTCAGCGTCCAAATGTATATTTTTGTACAGATTGGACCCATTCAGCGTCTGGCAGCGTTGCCGCTATGAACTTTCAGATTGAATCGGCTACAACCAAGACACTTGCAAGATTTTAAAATTTTGTAAATATGTAGTAACACTTTTGTTTCTTTATCAAATTTTTTTATCACATAACAAAATGAATAAAGTCTGTGATAAAATGCAAGAAAAAGTGCATTCTGTATTAATAATATAAATTTAGAAGTTTGAAAAAATTATGGTGACGTCAGAATACTTAAAGCAGAGAATAAAGCTTTGTTAGATAAACATTTTCGTCAATCTTTTTAAAAAGTTATACGATTGTTAATTAACTAATTTTCATCTAATGTTTGTTCTAATAAGATCGACATAAAAGTTTAAATAATAGATCTATAATTTTTTTGTTTGTTAAAGCTTTTTTTATTTACATATTTAACAAGATCACGTGATGATTCAAATTTTGTTTGTTATAATTTATTTTTATAAAAAAAAAATCAAAAATAGTGCATCGAAAAAAATTTTGATTAAAAAAAATCAACAAATTGTCACTAACTTGTAAATTTCTTTCATAGTAGCTAACTTGTAGAAATTTACTTTTACCACTAATAGTCTGGTGTTATTTTTTTAAAGTGTAATTGTTTTAAAAATTGTCATAAACAAATATTTCTTTTTCTTTTAAATTATTGACTTTTTAACATTATTTTTTCTGTTTTTTTTATTTTTTTTTTTCTTAATTGGCTTTTTTTTATTTATTTTCAATTTTTTATTTTTCGCCTGTTCCTTTTCTTGTCCACTTTTTTGTCTCCATTTGTTTTCTGTTTTTTGTGTTTTTTTTTGTTCAACTGTTCTCTCTTGTTTTATTTTTTCTTCTTTTTAATGTTCTTTTTTGTTTTTTCTAGTTTTGAGAGTCTTCTTATTTTGTTGTTTTGAACCTTTTTTTTTTCTACATCTTTTTCTCTTTTCTGCTTTATCTTCTTTTTTATCTGTTTTCTTGTGTTTTTAACTTCTGCTTCTTTTCCCCGTGTTTTTTCTCGTACTTTTTTAAATTTTTTTACCTTATATTTTACCTCTCGTGTTTTTTTTGTGCTTATTGTTATATTCAATGCTTTTTTTAACTTTCTCATTTTCTAAAACGTTTTTTCGAATTATCCCTTCTACTTCATACATTTTCTCTTCTCTCAAATTGTCTTATACCCTATTTTAGCATTCTTTCCTTTTCTTCTTTCTTCGGCTATTAACTATCTTAAATTTTTCTTTTTTCGTCTATAAATATGTTTTTCCTCATTTTCTCTTTAATTTTTTTTAATTACATTTTTTCCTTTTCTTACTTGTCTAGTTTGATCACCACCATCTTTAACTTATTTATCTTTTACATCTTCCTGACTTTCACTGCCACTTTTAGATTCTATGTCTTTTTAATTTCTTTTCTGTTTATCTAACCATGTTTCTGTCAAGTCTATTTGACATTCGTTTGTTTTATCTATTTTTAAAAGACTTATATTTTATTCTTACCCTATTTTATAATAGTTTTTTTTGCTGTTCTATTTCTTATTATTGATTTTTTTTTTGTTATAATCTTAGTTTTTGTTGTACTTTTATCTATGTTTTCTTTATTGTTTGAATTTTTATTTAGGGTTTTTATTAATATATTTTTTTATTATTTTTTTTTTCTAAAATTTTATCTATGTGAATGTAAATTCTTTATCTTGTTTAACTTCTTTAACTTTTTGTTTCATTTTTTTCTGTTCTTTTTTGTTTTCTGTATTTTCCGTTCGCTAATTTATTATTTAGCTCTTCAAAAAATTGAACAAAAAAAACTTTTGAATGAATACTATTACAAATAGAAAACTATGAATAATAATATTAATAGAATAAAATTAAAATTCTGCTATGAATTTCTGGCAAAAAAAATCCTAAAAATCAATTAGTTATTGATTATATTTAAAAATTAAAGATAGTTATCGTATAATAACACACAAAATAATAACTTGTTTGAGAAAAAAAAGTTAATATTAATTTTTGACAAAAAAAAAACAAATTGCTTAACAAAACATGCGTTGTAACACAATTATTTTATTAAAAAACATTTTCTTGAAACTAATATTGTTGACAATTATGAAATTTATAAAAAATCTTATGAGCAAAGTTTGTTTATAACATTTTTTTAAAACTTTATTGCTTTGTTAAACATTCCTGTATTTTCATTTTTCAATTAGTTAATGAAAAAATTAAGTACTGAAAGTTGCATTTTTTTTCAGATTACTTGAAGAATTATTTTCTCAAGCTAATTTTAAAACTCTACAAAAATACAAGGTTGCCGTGTTAGTGGACGCTGAATAGCTGCAATCTGTTTATGGCTTACTTCAAAACTGAATATACTGTATATTCTGCTAGCGCTGGAAAGCTTGAACTAGATGTGTATATTTTGTATACACTTTGCAGCTTTTCAGCGTCCACCCAATAATTTTTCCAGACAAGAACCGTTCAAGGAAGAAAACTGGTATTGCAAATATAAATAACATTTATGAAAAAAAATAGTAGATTGTCATGAGACATTGCAGAAAGCAGAAATACATTGAAAACTTTTCAGCGTCCGTATATGGACGCTGAATGGCTGCGGACGCTGAATGATCTGTAATTTTCATATGTATGGACGCTGAAAAGGTAGCAAGTTATATATATATATATTTATATATTTTATATATTTTATATATTTTATATATTTTATATATTCTATATATTTTATATATTTTATATATTTTATATATTTTATATATTTTATATATTTTATATATTTTATAAATTTTATATATTTTATATATTTTATATATTTTATATATTTTTAAAAAATATATTTCTTTCAAATAATATTAAAAACATATTTATTTTATAAAGATAATTTTTTATAAAGATAAAAGTCGTTGAGTTGACAATTATTAATTAAAATGTTGTTGTACACTTAGATAAAATGTTGTTTTATTCAAAATACTTTCAAAGTCGCACAATAATTAGCTATTTATCATAAAAAGTACGGTTTCAATAATATAATATTTTCCAAATAATAACAATAAAAATAATAAAAAAGATATGCACGTAAGACACCAGGATAAGCTTAAGTGTGTTATACCACTACAAGTGCTTTTAATTTAATCTCATTAACGTGTTGAACTATCAATTCATCAAAATAAAAGTGAGGTTAGATGTCAAATTAATAACTGTCACTTTGATTCGATGGTAAAGATACGTTCACATTTCAAAGTTAAAATTTCATGGCAAGCTTTGACGCCAAATATAAAAAACACCCGTTAATAATTGCCATTCAACTCAAACATGAAAAATTTGACTACAAAACTGTGACATCATTAAATTGAAAATGTTTTTAATTTTGAAATTTTCAGTTGTTTTTGAATATAAATAATTAACGTTTTGCCATGATTTATACGAAACATAACTCCAAAATTCAAGGTTTTATAACGTTTTTTACAAATTATATTCGTCGCGTGTAACTTATGACGTTAATTAGTTTTTAATTCCAGAACATAGCAAAACTTAACAATTTGCAAAAGATATGCTTCACAGCACTTGAAAGCATGCTTTTCTCTAAGCTGGGCAGCTACAAAAATAATTAACCTTCAATTAGTACAATTTTTGACTTTTATCTAAATTTTTTGTCTAATAATTTAGTACTACTAGTGAGTTTTCAGACCACATTCATGGGTAGTCAAGATGTCAGCCGAGTAAGCAGCAAATAATAAAACTTGTCTAAAGTGGATTATTTCAGATTATAGCTGCTGCGATCGTTGCCTCATTTCAGATCGTATCGGGAATGTCTTATGGCTTTTCGGCCATTTTACTGCCTCAGTTAGATGAGGCAAATTCGGTGCCATTATCGAGTTTCGAGTCATCATGGATTGGTACTGCCTTAATCTTAGTAAAGTGCCATTTGAACCAAATTGTTTGCAGCTAGCTCTTTAGTGATAACAATCCCTTTAGGGTCTTTAATTGGACAATCATTGATGGACCTCATAGGGAGGTTGAATACTGTCAAATTGGCAACAATCCCGGCTTTAGGCGGCTGGGCACTACTGGCTGCAAGTACTAACCTGCTTATGTTTATTATTGGTCGCCTGCTTACGGGCCTTGCTATAGGTAATTTTTTTTATTTTTGGCTTTAATACTAACAAGAACAAGTAGACAAAAAAAAGTTTTATTTACTAAATATTATTATTATTGTTGTGTCAATATAAATTATAATTTTCAGTTCAAATTACATTGTTGTCAAGTGAATAAATATACCTGATTTCATGACATTAGTGTGTGTACTTCGATCTAATGTATAATTAGTTGTCTCATTAGACTTTATCATTTTATTACTTCTTAATTAGTGTTTTATTTATTCTATATGTTTTTACTGAAAAAACATTACTATGAAGTAAAAAGAAATCAAATCTAAAATACGGCTTCTGCAGTACTTTCAAGATAAACGTAAAGTGGGTGTGAGCCATAAAGAGCGCATGCAGATCACGTATTGGCTGAACCAACAACATGATCTAGCAGAAAGTGCGTTGATTGGCTGGCTAGACAAACTTGTACTATAACAAGAGTTACAACCTACATCTTAAACTATATTGTTTTTTTCTGTTATTCATGTGAAAACTGTTCTATTTTTTTTATACCATTTTGCGTTGATTACCTTGATCTGCTGTCTTTCAAATAATACAAACAAACCTTCACCGTCAACAAAAATAAAAATGAAAACAATGCTGTTTGAACAAAGAAAATTTTTACGACAATTTTATCAATTGTCAAAACAAGACAAGAATTTATTGAATCATAAAAAAGCCTTATCGAAAAAATTTACATAAAACAAAAAAAAATTATCGTACTGATATAATGAGTAAATCACAGGTGGTATTGTCGGTAAGGGCGTTGCTTGTCAGTGAAATTTTGACATTTTATTCCAAATGACATTTGAAACACACAAAAATTGATTTGAATTTTTTTTTTAATTTTGTCTGTTTCAATATATTCTGACATAACCTACAAATCAATCGTTTTTCCCGCTTCTATAGATGTTTTTTCATTACAAATAATAGGCTTTTAAGCTAATAGGGTTTTTTATTTTTGTTACAGGTTTGAGTTCCGTTTCTACCAGTGTATACATCAGCGAAATAGCAAATCAAAAAAGATTAGCGACTTTAGCTGCAATTCCCTCAATTTATGTATCTTTAGGAATAGTCGCCATAATTGTTAACGGCTGGCTTATGCGTTGGCGTACTGCCGCTTTGTCCAGCCTAATTGCCACGCTATCATCTTGTTTACTAATTTTTCTCATACCACAAAGTCCGCATTGGCTATTTACTCGTGGAAAGATTGACAAAGTTGAAAAGTCCCTAAAATGGTTCAACATTACTTTGAAGAAACTGAAACACAAATCATCCGGAAACAAAGTGGAAGAAGTGAATAAAACAAAATCGTGCGCAATTCTTTTTGGATTGTTTATCTGTCAACACATGTCTGGAATTTATATTATTTTGTTTTACTCGGTTGAGCTGTTTAAGGTAAGATTAGCTGATTGTGATTGGCCACCCAAATGTTGCACATTTTTTCTCTTATTTTTGCATTTTCTTTTTTTTTTCAATTCTTAGATTCTTTCTCACCTATCTCTTCCCATCAGTGTTCTTTCTTCTGTATTTTCTTTTACTGTTGCTCCTATGTGCCTTATTGTCTATTTTTATATTTCTTTCTTTTCTTCTTTCCTTTCCTAAACCCAAATGTTGCACATTTTTTCTTTTATTTTTGCATTTTTTTTCTCATCTTCTTTTTCTTTCTCTCAATTTTTAGATTCTTTTTCACCTATCTCTTCCTATAAGTATACATTTTTCTGTAGTGTCTTTTACTGGTGCTCTTATGCTTCTTATTGTCTTTTTTATTTCTTTGCTGTCATATTCTCGGTTCTTATATTTTTTCTTCTTTCTTCTCCTAAAACCAAATGTTGGACATTTTTCCTCATATTTTTGCATTTTTTTTTTCTCATCTTCTTTTTCTTTCTCTTAATTTTTAGATTCTTTTTCACCTATCTCTTTTTATAATTATACATTTTTCTGTAGTTTCTTTTACGTTGCTCTTATGCTTCTTCTTGTCTTTTTTATCTCTTTGCTGTCTCATTGTCTATTTTTATATTTCTTTCTTTTCTTCTTTCCTCTCCTAAACCTAAATGTTGAACATTTTTCCTCTTATTTTTGCATTTTCTTTTTCTTTCTCCCAAATTTTAGATTCTTTTTCACCTATCTCTTCCTATAAGTATACATTCTTCTGTAGTTTCTTTTACTGTTGCTCTTTTGCTTCTTATTGTCTTTTTTATTTCTTTGCTGTCTTATTCTCTGTTCTTATATTTTGTTCTTTTCTTCTTTCCTCTCCTAAACCCAAATGTTGCACATTTTTCTTCTTATTTTTGCATTTTCTTTTCTCATCTTCTTTTTCTTTTTTCCAATTTTTAGGTTCTTTCTTACCTATCTCTTCCTATAATTATACATTTTTCTGTAGTTTCTTTTACGTTGCTCTTATGCTTCTTATTGTCTTTTTTATCCCTTTGCTGTCTTATTGTCTATTTTTATATTTTTGTCTTTTCTTCTTTCCTTTCCTAAACCTAAATGTTGCACATTTTTCCTCTTATTTTTGCATTTTCATTTTCTGTCTCCTAATTTTTAGATTCTTTTTCACCTATCTCTTCCTATAATTATACATTTTTTTGTAGTTTCTTTTACTGTTGCTCTTTTGCTTCTTATTGTCTTTTTTATTTCTTTGCTGTCTTATTCTCTGTTCTTATATTTTTTTCTTTTCTTCTTTCCTCTCCTAAACCCAAATGTTGCACATTTTTCCTCATATTTTTGCATTTTTTTTTCTCATCTTCTTTTTCTTTTTTCCAATTTTTAGGTTCTTTCTTACCTATCTCTTCCTATAATTATACATTTTTCTGTAGTTTCTTTTACGTTGCTCTTATGCTCCTTCTTGTCTTTTTTATCTCTTTGCTGTCTCATTGTCTATTTTTATATTTCTTTCTTTTCTTCTTTCTTCTCCTAAACCCAAATGTTGCACATTTTTCCTCATATTTTTGCATTTTTTTTTCTCATCTTCTTTTTTTTTCTCCTAATTTTTAGATTTTTTTTCACCTATCTCTTTCTATAAGTATACATTCTTCTGTAGTTTCGTTTACTGTTGCTCTTATGCTTCTTATTGTCTTTTTTATCTCTTTGCTGTTTTATTGTCTATTTTTATATTTCTTTCTTTTCGTCTTTTCTCTCCTAAACCCAAATGTTGCACATTTTTTCTCTTATTTTTGCATTTTTTTTCTCATCTTCTTTTTCTTTTTTTCAATTTTCAGGTTCTTTCTTACCTATCTCTTCCTATAATTATACATTTTTCTGTAGTTTCTTTTACGTTGCTCTTATGCTCCTTCTTGTCTTTTTTATCTCTTTGCTGTCTCATTGTCTATTTTTATATTTCTTTCTTTTCTTCTTTCCTCTCCTAAACCCAAATGTTGCACATTTTTCCTCTTATTTTTGCATTTTCTTTTTCTTTCTCCTAATTTTTAGATTATTTTTCACCTATCTCTTCCTATAATTATACATTTTTTTGTAGTTTCTTTTATTGTTGCTCTTTTGCTTCTTATTGTTTTTTTTATTTCTTTGCTGTCTTATTCTCGGCTCTTATATTTTTTTCTTTTCTTCTTTCCTCTCCTAAACCCAAATGTTGCACATTTTTCCTCATATTTTTGTATTTTTTTTTCTCATCTTCTTTTTGTTTCTCCTAATTTTTAGATTCTTTTTCACCTATCTCTTTCTATAAGTATACATTCTTCTGTAGTTTCTTTTACTGTTGCTCTTATGCTTCTTATTGTCTTTTTCATCTCTTCGCTGTCTTATTGTCTATTTTTATATTTCTTTCTTTTCTTCTTTCCTTTCCTAAACCCAAATGTTGCACATTTTTTCTTTTATTTTTGCATTTTTTTTCTCATCTTCTTTTTCTTTCTCTCAATTTTTAGATTCTTTTTCACCTATCTCTTCCTATAAGTATACATTTTTCTGTAGTTTCTTTTACTGGTGCTCTTATGCTTCTTATTGTCTTTTTTATTTCTTTGCTGTCTTATTCTCGGTTCTTATATTTTTTTCTTTTCTTCTTTCTTCTCCTAAAACCAAATGTTGGACATTTTTCCTCATATTTTTGCATTTTTTTTTTCTCATCTTCTTTTTCTTTCTCTTAATTTTTAGATTCTTTTTCACCTATCTCTTTTTATAATTATACATTTTTTTGTAGTTTTTTTTACTGTTGCTCTTATGCTTCTTATTGTCTTTTTTATCTCTTTGCTGTCTTGTTGTCTATTTTTATATTTTTTTTTTCTTTTTTCTTCTCCTAAACCTAAATGTTGCACATTTTTCCTCTTATTTTTGCATTTTCATTTTCTGTCTCCCAATTTTTAGATTCTTTTTCACCTATCTCTTCCTGTAATTATACATTTTTTTGTAGTTTCTTTTACTGTTGCTCTTTTGCTTCTTATTGTCTTTTTTATATCTTTGCTGTCTTATTCTCGGTTCTTATATTTTTTTCTTTTCTTCTTTCCTCTCCTAAACCCAAATGTTGCACATTTTTCCTCATATTTTTGCATTTTTTTTTCTCATCTTCTTTTTCTTTCTCCTAATTTTTAGATTCTTTTTCACCTATCTCTTTCTATAAGTATACAATTTTCTGAATTTTCTTTTACTGTTGCTCTTATGCTTTTTATTGTCTTTTTTATCTCTTCGCTGTCTTATTGTCTATTTTTATATTTCTTTCTTTTCTTCTTTCCTCTCCTAAACCTAAATGTTGCACATTTTTCCTCTTATTTTTGCATTTTCTTTTTCTGTCTCCCAATTTATAGATTCTTTTTCACCTATCTCTTCCTGTAATTATACATTTTTTTGTAGTTTCTTTTACTGTTGCTCTTTTGCTTCTTATTGTCTTTTTTATTTCTTTGCTGTCTTATTCTCTGTTCTTATATTTTTTTCTTTTCTTTTTTTCTCTCCTAAACCCAAATGTTGCACATTTTTCCTCATATTTTTGCATTTTTTTTTCTCATCCTCTTTTTCTTTCTCCTAATTTTTAGATTCTTCTTCACCTATCTCTTTGTATAAGTATACATTCTGTTGTAGTTTCTTCTACTGTTGCTCTTATGTTTCTTATTGTCTTTTTTATTACTTTTCTGTCTCATTGTCTATTTTTATATTTCTTTCTTTTCTTCTTTCCTCTCCTAAATCCAAATGTTGCACATTTTTCCTCATATTTTTGTATTTTTTTTTCTCATCTTCTTTTTGTTTCTCCTAATTTTTAGATTCTTTTTCACCTATCTCTTTCTATAAGTATACATTCTTCTGTAGTTTCTTTTACTGTTGCTCTTATGCTTCTTATTGTCTTTTTCATCTCTTCGCTGTCTTATTGTCTATTTTTATATTTCTTTCTTTTCTTCTTTCCTTTCCTAAACCCAAATGTTGCACATTTTTTCTTTTATTTTGCATTTTTTTTCTCATCTTCTTTTTCTTTCTCTCAATTTTTAGATTCTTTTTCACCTATCTCTTCCTATAAGTATACATTTTTCTGTAGTTTCTTTTACTGGTGCTCTTATGCTTCTTATTGTCTTTTTTATTTCTTTGCTGTCTTATTCTCGGTTCTTATATTTTTTTCTTTTCTTCTTTCTTCTCCTAAAACCAAATGTTGGACATTTTTCCTCATATTTTTGCATTTTTTTTTTCTCATCTTCTTTTTCTTTCTCTTAATTTTTAGATTCTTTTTCACCTATCTCTTTTTATAATTATACATTTTTTTGTAGTTTTTTTTACTGTTGCTCTTATGCTTCTTATTGTCTTTTTTATCTCTTTGCTGTCTTGTTGTCTATTTTTATATTTTTTTTTTCTTTTTTCTTCTCCTAAACCTAAATGTTGCACATTTTTCCTCTTATTTTTGCATTTTCATTTTCTGTCTCCCAATTTTTAGATTCTTTTTCACCTATCTCTTCCTGTAATTATACATTTTTTTGTAGTTTCTTTTACTGTTGCTCTTTTGCTTCTTATTGTCTTTTTTATATCTTTGCTGTCTTATTCTCGGTTCTTATATTTTTTTCTTTTCTTCTTTCCTCTCCTAAACCCAAATGTTGCACATTTTTCCTCATATTTTTGCATTTTTTTTTCTCATCTTCTTTTTCTTTCTCCTAATTTTTAGATTCTTTTTCACCTATCTCTTTCTATAAGTATACAATTTTCTGAATTTTCTTTTACTGTTGCTCTTATGCTTTTTATTGTCTTTTTTATCTCTTCGCTGTCTTATTGTCTATTTTTATATTTCTTTCTTTTCTTCTTTCCTCTCCTAAACCTAAATGTTGCACATTTTTCCTCTTATTTTTGCATTTTCTTTTTCTGTCTCCCAATTTATAGATTCTTTTTCACCTATCTCTTCCTGTAATTATACATTTTTTTGTAGTTTCTTTTACTGTTGCTCTTTTGCTTCTTATTGTCTTTTTTATTTCTTTGCTGTCTTATTCTCTGTTCTTATATTTTTTTCTTTTCTTTTTTTCTCTCCTAAACCCAAATGTTGCACATTTTTCCTCATATTTTTGCATTTTTTTTTCTCATCCTCTTTTTCTTTCTCCTAATTTTTAGATTCTTCTTCACCTATCTCTTTGTATAAGTATACATTCTGTTGTAGTTTCTTCTACTGTTGCTCTTATGTTTCTTATTGTCTTTTTTATTACTTTTCTGTCTCATTGTCTATTTTTATATTTCTTTCTTTTCTTCTTTCCTCTCCTAAATCCAAATGTTGCACATTTTTCCTCTTATTTTTGCATTTTCTTTTCTCATCTTTTTTTTCTTTATCCCAATTTATAGATTTTTTTTCACCTATCTCTTTGTATAAGTATACATTCTTCTGTAGTTTCTTTTACTGTTGCTCTTATGCTTCTTATTGCTTTTTTTATCTCTTAGCTGTCTTTATTGTCTATTTTTATATTTCTTTCTTTTCTTCTTTCCTCTCCTAAATCCAAATGTTGCACATTTTTCCTCTTATTTTTGCATTTTCTTTCTCTCAATTTTTAGATTTTTTTTCACCTTTCTCTTCCTATAAGTATACATTCTTCCGTAGTTTCTTTTACTGGTGCTCTTATGCTTCTTATTGTCTTTTTATTTCTTTGCTGTCTTATTCTCGGTTCTTATATTTTTTTCTTTTCTTCTTTCTTCTCCTAAAACCAAATGTTGGACATTTTTCCTCATATTTTTGCATTTTTTTTTTCTCATCTTCTTTTTCTTTCTCCTAATTTTTAGATTCTTTTTCACCTATCTCTTCCTATAAGTATACATTTTTCTGTAGTTTCTTTTACTGTTGCTCTTATGCTTCTTATTGTCTTTTTTATCTCTTTACTGTCTTATTGTCTATTTTTATATTTCTTTCTTTTCTTTTTTCCTCTTTTAAACCTAAATGTTGCACATTTTTTCTCTTATTTTTGCATTTTTTTTCTCATTTTTTTTTTCTTTCTCTCAATTTTTAGATTCTTTTTCACCTATCTCTTTCTATAAGTATACAATTTTCTGTATTTTCTTTTACTGTTGCTCTTATGCTTCTTATTGTCTTTTTTCTCTTTTTTCTGTCTTATTGTCTATTTTTATATTTCTTTCTTTTCCTCTTTTCCTCCTAAACCCAAATGTTGCACATTTTTCCTCTTATTTTTGCATTTTCTTTTTCTTTCTCTTAATTTTTAGATTCTTTTTCACCTATCTCTTCCTATAATTTTACATTTTTTTGTAGTTTCTTCTACTGTTGCTCTTATGCTTCTTATTGTCTTTTTTTATCTCTTTTCTGTCTCATTGTCTATTTTTATATTTCTTCCTTTTCTTCTTTCCTCTCTCCTCTTGTGTTGTTTACGTTATGAAACTAATTATTTATTTATAATAAATTCCAGGTTGGAGGCAGCTCTATTAATCCGTATTTTGCTTCAACTATAATTAAGTCAACTCGATTATTAGTGTCAATTGCCGGAATATATCTTCAAGATATTTATAGCCACAAAACATTGCTAATTATTAGCGCTGTAGGAATGGGGCTTTGTATGACGTTTTCTGGTCTTTTTATCACAATCTTCTTTGAAAGCGGTAATCTACGTCATTTTTTTGCGCTGCTTGGACGCTAACAATGGTTTTTAGATACGTTTTTGCATCTAGATTGCTTACCATTATTGATAAGAGCTCTCTATGATGTGACAGCTATGGTTGGATTTCTTCCAATACCATGGATAATGCTCACCAGTATGTTTTCTCCACAAGATGAGGCGGCGTGGTACTGCATTAGCTTCACATTTGCAAATTTAGTCATGTTTTTGTCAATCTTCAGCTACGAAAATTTAGTCATAGACTATTTGAAGCCTGAAGATGTCCGATTCCTGTTTGGAGGGGTTGCGTTTTTTGCAGCTGGATACGTGTATTTTCTGGTACCAGACTGTACGCATACAGCCATAAAGGCTACAGATATCAAGCAATTTGTCACTAAATTGTAAATTTAGTGAAAACTATATAGTATAGAGGTAGGATGCAAAATGTAAATGACGGCAACTATGGCCGGATTCTTATACCTGAGACCCTAAACCGTAACAAAACATAGAAATGATCCAAAAAATTGACCAGCAAGGTCCACATTTTTAATCATTGACCTTTTCTTTAAAAAATGCACTTATGATGTGCAATTGTTTTACTAAAAAACAGAAATACTGCAAAAACATAACAAAAATAATATTATTTAAAACCAAGAATGTGTAGACTTATAATGGTTTTGAGCTTTTCAACTCTGATCAGTTTAATAATTGGTTTTCTTGTTGTTTAGCTAGATACTTACTTATACTTCCAGAATTTTAATAAATTCTTATTTGAAAATTAATATGTTTGCATAGTGTTTTTGAAAATATTTGAAAAGAGGAATTTTATTTGTTTTTTCTAATTGTAATGACGGTTTGGTACTGAAAATCAAAAATTTTAATAAAGATCATGATAAAATAATACAAAAAAATAGTTTAAATTTTTTTTTATTTATTATTATTATTATTATTATTATTTAACATTATACTAGTCAAAAGCTTCTTCTACAGATAGCTTGGAAAAGAAGCTATTCAGCAGCTGTAGCATAATAACCCCTATGGCTTTTTTGTAGCCATCTTCCACATCAGCATACACTTCCTTCCAGTTCTCGTTCAGGACTTTGTTTATGTTGTCTCCCAGGCTCTTATCCCCATTGAACAGATTTTCGAAATTGAAGCTGACCAATCCAGGACTCATATCGAACTTAATGTCGTTGAATTTCAAAAATGTTTTGGGCCCTTTTTTCGCCTCGTTGAACAAAAATTGCAAATTGATTTTGATGTTTTCTAAAA
Organism: Lagria hirta; assembly: GCA_947359425.1. Lineage (NCBI taxonomy): Eukaryota > Metazoa > Arthropoda > Insecta > Coleoptera > Tenebrionidae > Lagria > Lagria hirta. Next base: position 22,232,576 of record OX375802.1, read on the forward strand.
AAAAAATTATGTTTTTTGGAGATCTTGAGCCAATTTTAGGTAAAAAAGATGACAATATTGAGCTACTTTTGTAACTAATTCAAAAATTGTAGTAAAATAAACTACTTTATTATATTTTTTACAATTTTACCAAAGATTTTGAAAAAAGCCAAAATTTATAATCAAAAAATAGAAACAAATATTCTGTAAAATTGAAAAATTGCCCTATATTGAGCTACTTTTGTAACTAATTGCAAAATTGTACTAGAATAAACTACTTTATTGTCCATTTTAGAAAATTCAAGTATAAAGAACGACCTTTAGCACTAATTTTAGACAATTTTATAAAGTTTAACTTAAGATTTAGAAAAAAAACCTAAATTTATAACCAAAAAATAAGAATAAATATTTTAAAAATTGAAAAACTTATGTATATTGAGCTACTTTTGTAACTTATTTACAAATTGTAGTAAAATGAACTACTTTATTGTCAATTTTAGACAACTCTAGTATAAAAAACTACCTTTGGCACTAATTTTTGACAATTTTATATAATTTTACTAAAAATTTAAAAAAAAAACCTAAATTTATAGCCAAAAAATAAGAACAAATATTTAAAAAAATTGATGGCTACTTTTGTAACTTATTTACAAATTGTAGTAAAATGAACTACTTTGTTGTCAATTTTATACAACTCTAGTATAAAAAACAGCCTTTAGCACTAATTTTTCTTAATTTTATATAATTTTCTTAAGATTTAAAAAAAATCCTAAATTTATAATTAAAAAATAAAAAAATTTTTTTGTAAAATTAAAAATTTGACGTATATTAGGCCACTCTTATGACTAATTTGAAAATTGTAGTAAAATGAACTACTTTATCGCTAATTTTAGAAAACTAATATAAAAAACTACCTTTAGCGCCAATTTTAGTTAGACTATTTAATATAATTCGACTAATAATTTTTAAAAAGTCAAAACTTATAACTAAAAAATTAAAACAAATATATGTGTTTTGAAAAATTGTCGTATATTTAGTTACCTTTGTGACTAATTGGAAAATTGTGGTAAAATAAACTACTTTATCGCTAATTTTAGAAGACTGTAGTATAATGAACTACCTGTCACACCACTTTTAAACAATTTTTCAAATTTTATCAATGATTTTGAAAAAAGTCAAAATTTATAACCGAAAAATAGAAACAAATAATTAGTAAAATTAAAAAATAGCCGTATATTGAGCTAATTTTGTAACTAATTCTAAAATTGTAGTAGAATAAACTACTTTACTGTCAATTTTAAAAAATTCAAATATAAAAAACGACCTTTAGCACTAATTTTAGACAATTTTATATAATTTTACTAAAAATTTTCGAAAAAAGTCAAAATTTTTTATCAAAAAAATAAAAACAAATATTTGTAAAAGTAAAAAATTGATGTATATTGAGCTACTTTTCTGACTTATTTACAAATTGTAGTAAAATGAACTACTTTATTGTCAATTTTAGACAACTCCAGTATAAAGAACTACTTTTAACACCAATTTTAAACAATTTTACTAAAGATTTTGAAAAAAGCCAAAATTTATAACCAAAAAATAGGAACAAATATTTTAAATAATAAAAAATTGCCGTATATAGAGCTACTTTTGTAACTAATTTATTAAAAATTGTAATATCAACTACTTTATCGCCAATTTTAGAAAATTCTAGTATAATGAACTACCTTTCGCACCACTTGTAGTCGTTTTTTATAATTTTACTAAATATTTTAGAAAAAGCTCATATTTATAACTAAAAAATAGAAAAAAAAATTTGAAAAATTAAAAAATTGTCGTATATTGTGCTATCTTTGTGACAAATTAATAAATTGTAGAAAAATGAACTACTTTATTTTTAATTTTAGCCAACTCTAGTATAAAGAACTACCTTTAGCACTAATTTTTGACCATTTTATATCATTTTAAAAGTAATAAAAAAAACATAATATTTATGCCAAAAAATAAGATCAAATATTTAAAAAACTAAAAAATTAATGTATATTGGGCTACTTTTTGACTTATTTAAAAATTATAGTGAAATGAACTACTTTATCGTCAATTTTAGACAGCTCTAGTATAAAAAACAATAAAAATTTTTTAAACAATTTTATATAATTTTACTAAAGACTTTAAAATAAAAACCAAAATTTATAATTAAAAAATAGAAACAAATATTTGAAAAAGTGACATACAGTGAGCTACTTTTGATACTAATTTAAAAATTGTCGTTAGATGAACTAATTTGTCGTCAATTCTAGAAAACTTGAGAATAATGAACTACTTTTAACACGACTTTTAGACAATTTTTTATAATTTTAGTAGAGATTTTGAAAAAAGCTTATATTTATAACAAAAAAAAAATTGTAAATTTAAAAAATTGACGTATTTTAGCTCTTCTTGTGACTAAATAGTAGCAAAATGAACTACTTTATCTCTAATGTTAGAAAACTTTAGTTTAATGAACTACCTTTAGCACCACTTTTAGACATTTTTTTATAATTTTACGAAATATTTTTAAAAAAGCTCATATTTATAACCAAAAAATAAAAAAAATAGTTTTAAAATAGAAAAATTGACATATAATAAGCCAATCTTGTGACAAATTAAAAATTGTAGTAAAATGAACTACCTTTCGCACTACTTTTAGATCATTTTTTTAAATTTTACTTTATAAAGAACTACTTTTAACACCAATTTTAAACAATTTTACTAAAGATCTTAAAATAAAAACCTAAATTTATAACTTAAAAATAGAAACAAATATTTGAAAAATTGACATACAGTGAGCTACTTTTGATACTAATTTAAAAATTGTCGTTAGATGAACTAATTTGTCGTCAATTCTAGAAAACTTGAGAATAATGAACTACTTCTAACACGACTTTTAGACAATTTTTTATAATTTTAGTAGAGATTTTGAAAAAAGCTTATATTTATAACAAAAAAAAAATTGTAAATTTAAAAAACTGACGTATTTTAGCTCTTCTTGTGACTAAATAGTAGCAAAATGAACTACTTTATCTCTAATGTTAGAAAACGTTAGTTTAATGAACTACCTTTAGCACCACTTTTAGACATTTTTTTATAATTTTACGAAATATTTTTAAAAAAGCTCATATTTATAACCAAAAAATAAAAAAAAATAGTTTTAAAATGGAAAAATTGACATATAATAAGCCAATCTTGTGACAAATTAAAAATTGTAGTAAAATGAACTACCTTTCGCACTACTTTTAGATCATTTTTTTAAATTTTACTTTATAAAGAACTACTTTTAACACCAATTTTAAACAATTTTACTAAAGATCTTAAAATAAAAACCTAAATTTATAACTAAAAAATAGAAACAAATATTTGAAAAATTGACATACAGTGAGCTACTATTGAGACTAATTTAAAAATTGTCGTTAGATGAACTAATTTGTCGTCAATTCTAGAAAACTTGAGAATAATGATCTACTTTTAACACGACTTTTAGACAATTTTTTATAATTTTAGTAAATATTTTAAAAAAAGCTCATAATTATAAAAATAAAAAAAATTCTAAATTTTAAAAATTGACGTATTTTAGCTCTTCTTGTGACTAAATAGTAGCAAAATGAAGTACTTTATCTCTAATGTTAGAAAACTTTAGCTTAATGAACTACCTTTAGCACCACTTTTAGACAATTTGTTATAATTTTACTAAATATTTTTAAAAAAACTCATACTTATAACCAAAAAATTAAAAAAAATATTTTTAAAATGGAAAAATTGACATATAATAAACCAATCTTGTGACAAATTAAAAATTGTAGTAAAATGAACTATTTTATCGCCAATTTTAGAAAATTTTAATATAGATCACTACCTTTCGCACTACTTTTAGATTATTTTTTTAAATTTTACTAAGATGAAGCAAAAAGCCAAAATTTTTAATCAAAAAATAAATATTTGAAAAATTGTCTTATATTGAGATATTTTGGTAACTAATTCCAAAATTGTAGTAGAATAAACTACCTTACTGTCAATTTAAAAAATTCAATTATAAAGAACGACCTTTAGCACTCATTTTAGACAATTTTATATAATTTTACTAAAAATTTTAAAAAAAGTCAAAATTTTTTACCAAAAAAATAAAAACAAATATTTGTAAAATTGAAAAAATGCGATAGATATATTGAGCTACTTTTCTGACTTTTCTGACAAATTGTAGTAATATAAACTAGGTACTTGATTGCCGTTTTTAGAAAACTTTAGTATAATAAACTACCTTTAGCACCACTTTTAGACAATTTTTTATAAATTTTCTAAAGATTTAAAAAAAAGCCAAAATTTATATCCAAAAAATAGAAACAAATATTTGAAAAAGTGACATACAGTGAGCTACTTTTGTGACCAATTTAAAAATTGTCGATAAATGAACTAATTTGTCGTCAATTCTAGAAAACTTGAGAATAATGAACTACTTTTAACACGACTTTTAGACAATTTTTTATAATTTTAGTAGAGATTTTGAAAAAAGCTTATATTTATAACAAAAAAAAAACTGTAAATTTAAAAAATTGACGTATTTTAGCTCTTCTTGTGACTAAATAGTAGCAAAATGAACTACCTTTAGCACCACTTTTAGAGAATTTTTTATAATTTTTCTGAAGATTTAAAAAAAAAGCCAAAATTTATAACTAAAAAATAGAAACAAATAGTTGAAAAATTGACGTATTTTAGCCACTAATTTAAAAATTGTATTAAAATGAACTATTTTCTCGCTAATTTTAGAAAACTCTAGTATAAAGAACTATCTTTGGCACCAATCTTAGACCACTTTCTATCATTTTACCTAAAATAAAAAAAAAACTAAAACTTATAGCCAAAAAATAAGAACAAATATTTGTAAAACTAAAAAATTGATATATATTGAGCTACTTTTCTGACTTATTTACAAATTGTAGTAGAATGAACTACTTTATTGTCAATTTTAGACAACTCTAGTATAAAGAACTACTTTTAGCACCCTGTTTTAGACATTTTTTTATGATTTTACTAAATATTTTTAAAAAAGCTCATATTTATAACCAAAAAATAGGAAAAAATATTTTTAAAATGGAAAAATTGACATATAATAAGCCAATCTTGTGCCAAAATTTTTAACCAAAAAATAAATATTTGAAAAATTGCCTTATATTGAGATATTTTTGTGACAAATTTATAAATTGTAGTAAAATAAACTACTTTATTGTCAATTTTAGAAAAGTGTTGTATAATGAACTACCTTTAGCACCACTTTTAGGCAATTTTTTATAATTTTACTTAAGATTTTGAAAAAAGCCAAAATTTATAACTAAAAATTAAAACAAATAATTGGTAAAATTAAAAAATTGCCCTATATTGAGCTACTTTTGTAACTAATTTCAAAATTTTGGTAAAATAAATTACTTTATCGCCAATTTTAAAAAACTTTAGTATAAAGGACCAATTTTAGACCATTTTATATATTTTTATTTAAGATTTTTAAAAAAACAAAATTTATAACTAAAAAATAGAAACCAATATTTAAAAAAAATTAAAATTATTGAGCTACATTTGTAACTAACTTAAAAATTGTAGTAGAATAAACTACTTTTTTGTCAATTTTAGACAATTTTAAATTAATTTACTAAAGATTTTGAAAAAAATTTTTTTGGCTTTATTTTGGCTGTGATCGCTTTTTTTACCAAAAAGTGGTAATCAAAACATCTGAATATTACATTTTTTTGAGAAAGAGTATTTTGTTGTTGCAAAAAATCAATTTTCAAAAATAAAATATTTTGCCAGAATTTTAAAAACAACTTTTTAGCAAGTTTTTTAAATATGTACATATTTACAAAAAACTGAACATATTTTGTTTTTCTGCAAAATTGCTTATAATTTATAAGAAGTTTTTAATTATTTTGGAGTTAAGGACATTTAGTCACATTGCTCCAACCATTCAAGAGAAATACTCACTCAAAATGATAGTGCTTGGACCTGAGCCGGCAATTGGCAGTAAAAGCACTTTTCCATTCAGCTTATATTTACACAGCAAACTTATTTCGGGTATATCAGCAGCGATTTGCAATTTTTTTCCCTCAAAATCAAACCTAAAAAAAAAAATATTTTAGTTTATTAAATAATAGAAAAAAAAAATGTAGGAATTTACTCAAACGCCTCAAAAACCGACTTGTCGACGCCAAAAATTGAACAATTTTCAAAATTCTGATCCACGTTGACCACTCCACGCGATCCCGCTTCTAATTTGAGCTTCGTTAACAGGAATGGATTAAGACTCGGGACGTTAAGCTCCGGATATGGCTTAGTGATTTGCACTAAGCCGTGTTTGGCAGCTTTCAGAACGCATTCCTTGAAGTTGGTATCGCTTCGATTGCACTTTAGGAAGTTTTTGGCTAAAAAAAAATTTATTAAATTTCAAATTGCAAAATGAATCGAGCCACCGACGTAGTCGAACTCCAACCACCAAAACAAACAAGCTAAACACAATGACTATTGCTTTCATTTTTTACCAATTTTAAAATGGATTTAAGCGACAAGATTTTGGTTTTATATGTGGATCCACGATCCTTGAAAAACAGGTTCGATTTATTTTTTATTGTGACTTTAAGAAGAATAACCTCTCATGATTATTATTTTAGACAGAGGACTTTGGGTGGTTGAACTATCTACTTTTTTTCAATTTTTTCCATGTCAGCCTATTTTGATTAATCGGTTTTGCTTTAAATCCACCAACTTTTTGGCATACAATTTACCTGCAAAGATTAAAATCAGTACCACACGCTGCTTTTAGGTACCCCTGAGAAAAATCAGTGTTTCTAAACAAAAAACAACGGAAAAAATAATTGTTTACTACTGCAATGTCATATACAAAATTAACTTCCGACTTCCGGCAATTGGAACCACAAACCGGTTGGTTTTAAACCAAAATAATAATCAACAATAATCGACATTTCTTGATTTATTAAATGTCGTGACAAAACTTGTTGATATTATAATAGTATTATTTAGTTAAAAGTAGAATTATATTTTATGTTTTATGTTAGTATGTTCGACTTTCCCTGGCTCAAAGGCGCAGCAATTTTGCTAGATTTAAAATACATTGAAAAAATTACAAAAAAAAACGTTTTATTTTTTAAATTTTGGTTCAAATGGGCTATCATTTTATAGATTTTGATAGAATAGTTGAAAAATGGTGGATGCGCTAAATACAAAATTTTTAGTAAACTATAGCAGCTGCTTTTATTCTTAATATTCAAAAATAAGAAAAAATATAAAAAAAAAAGTTTTTTTTCTAATTTTGGTTCAAATGTGTCATTATTTTGTTGAAATTATCTCAATTTTTTGCAATTTTATTAAGTTTTAAAGTGCTGTAGTTCTTCAATTCTTTCAGAAAGGCTATATTAGGTGACGATGATTCTTATTCGCTTATATCAAATTTCAACATTTAAATCTTTTTAATTTTCGACAATTTTCGATTTTCAAAATCTTTATATAAAGTGTGATTGTTGTACTTTAGGAAAAAAAGCATTTAAAAACTAATAGAAAACAAGCAGTTTTAGTATTCCTTATAGTTCTTGAGAAATGACTCATTCTACTATAAGAAACTATAGTTTTAGTATTAGTCTTTAAGTTCTCTATCGGTTCTATATCATTCCTTATCATTTTTAAACTAAAAAAGTAAGAAGAAATAACACAAAGATGACAATTTTCTTAAATTTTGGTTCAAATGAGTCATTATTTTGTAATATTTTATCAATTTTGATAAAAATCTTGAAAAATGTTTTAGTAAATTGATCTATAACTGTTGCCACTACTCTTAATCTTTAAAATTAAGAAGAAATAACAAAAAAAAACATTTTTTTTAAATTTTGGTTTAATTAAGTCATTATTTTGTAATATTTTATCAATTTTGATAAAAATTTTGAAAAATGTTTTAGTACATTGTTCTATAACTGTTGCCACTACGCTTAATCTTTAAAATTAAAAAGAAATAACAAAAAAAAAGACAATTTTCTCAAGTTTTGTTTCAAATGAGTCATTATTTTGTAATATTTTATAAATTTTGATAAAAATCTTGAAAAATGTTTTAGTAAATTGTTCTATAACGGTCGCCACTACTCTTAATCTTTAAAATTAAAAAAAAATAAAAAAAAGCCAATTTTCTTAAATTTTGGTTCAAATGGGTCAGTATTTTGTAATATTTTACCAATTTTGATAAAAATCTTAAAAAATATTTTAGTAAACGGTTCTTTAACTGTCGCCACTACTCTTAATTTTTAAAATTAAGCAGAAATAACCACAAAAAGACAATTTTCTTAAATTTTGGTTTAATTAAGTCATTATTTTGTAATATTTTATCAATTTTAATAAAAATCTTGAAAAATGTTTTAGTAAATTGTTCTACAACAGTTGCCACTACTCTTAATCTTTAAAATTAAGAAGAAATAACAAAAAAAAAGACAATTTTCTTAAGTTTTGTTTCAAATGAGTCATTATTTTGTAATGTTTTATCAATTTTAACAAAATTTTGAAAAATGTTTTAGTAAATTGTTCTATAACTGTTGCCACTACTCTTAATCTTTAAAATTAAAAAGAAATAACAAAAAAAAGAGAATTTTCTTAAATTTTGGTTTAAATGAGTCATTTTTTGTAACATTTTATCAATTTTGATAAAAATCTTAAAAAATGTTTTAGTAAAATGTTCTGAAACTGTCGCCACTACTCTTAAGCTTTAAAATTAAGAAGAAATAAACAAAACAAAAAACAATTTTCTTAAATTTTGGTTCAAATGAGTCATTATTTTGTAATATTTTATCAATTTTTAAAAAAATCTTAAAAATTGTTTTGGTAAATAGTTCTATAACTGTCGCCACTACTCTTAATCTTTAAAATTAAGAAGAAATAACAAAAAAAAACATTTTTTTTAAATTTTGGTTCAAATGAGTCATTATTTTGTAATATTTTATCAATTTTGATAAAAATCTTGAAAAATGTTTTAGTAGATTGTTCTATAACAGTCGCCACTACTCTTAATCTTTAAAATTAAGAAGAAATAACAAAAAAAAGGCAATTTTTTTAAATTTTGGTTTAAATAAGTCATTATTTTGTAATATTTTATAAATTTTGATAAAAATCTTGAAAAATGTTATAGTAAATTGTTCTATAACTGTTGCCACTAATCCTAATCTTTAAAATTAAAAAGAAATAACAAAATAAAACAACTTTCTTAAATTTTGGTTCAAATGAGTCATTATTTTGTAATATTTTATCAATTTTGATAAAACTCTTAAAAAATGCTTTAGTAAATTGTTCTACAACAGTTGCCACTACGCTTAATCTTTAAAATTAAAAAGAAATAACAAAAAAAAAGACAATTTTCTTTAATTTTGGTTCAAATGAGTCATTATTTTGTAATATTTTATAAATTTTGATAAAAATCTTGAAAAATGTTTTAGTAAATTGTTCTATAACGGTCGCCACTACTCTTAATCTTTAAAATTTAAAAAAAATAAAAAAAAAAGCTAATTTTCTTAAATTTTGGTTCAAATGGGTCAGTATTTTGTAATATTTTACCAATTTTGATAAAAATCTTAAAAAATATTTTAGTAAACGGTTCTATAACTGTCGCCACTACTCTTAATTTTTAAAATTAAGCAGAAATAACAAAAAAAAGACAATTTTCTTAAATTTTGGTTTAATTAAGTCATTATTTTGTAATATTTTATCAATTTTAATAAAAATCTTGAAAAATGTTTTAGTAAATTGTTCTACAACAGTTGCCACTACTCTTAATCTTTAAAATTAAGAAGAAATAACAAAAAAAAGACAATTTTCTCAAGTTTTGTTTCAAATGAGTCATTATTTTGTAATATTTTATAAATTTTGATAAAAATCTTGAAAAATGTTTTAGTAAATTGTTCTACAACAGTCCCCACTACTCTTAATCTTTAAAATTAAGGAAAAATAACAAAAAAAAAAACAATTTTCCTAAATTTTGGTTCAAATGAGTCATTATTTTGTAATATTTTATCAATTTTGATAAAAATCTTAGAAAATATTTTAGTAAACTGTTCTATAACTTTCGCCACTACTCTTAATCTTTAAAATTAAGAAAAAATAAACAAAAAAAAACATTTTTTTTAAATTTTGGTCCAAATGGGTCATTATTTTGTAATATTTCTTTAATTTTGATAAAAATGTTGAAAAATGGATGCGCTAAATAGAAAATGTTTAGTAAATTGTTATTAGTCGCTAAAATTAAAAAAAATATCAAAATAAAGACTTTTTTTAAATTTTGGCTCAGATGAGTCATTATTTTGTTTTATTTTGAACCAACAAGACTCAATAGTCTTTAATCTAATACTGATGATATAAATTTCTAATAATACTGTTGTTGATTATTTTTATTTTTTAGACTTATCCTAACCTCAATTAAAAAAGCAACAGGCGATTTAGAATTTAATATATTTGGAACAGAAACAAGCACTTTGAAATTCATTCCTAATAACCATTGTTTTCAACATAAAATAGTATGTTTAGGCTGTTTAGTAAATACACTATTTACCTTTCTTTAAGTCAAAAAAACTTTAATAAAGAAAAAGCATTAATCAAAAAAGTTTCTAATATTAATGAAAATAATAAAGTAATAAAAGTAAATAAAATTATAAATAAACCAAAATTCAAAACATATAATATCAAAAATTGCACAATTTTCTAAAAAAGAAACAAAAATAAATATTTATTTTAATACCCTTTGAACCTATAAGATAACAAACAGATTTGATAATGTGCTTAAACATTTAGCATTTAGAGTTGTTTATTAGTCAGGATCAAAATTTGTTAGAAAAAAACATCATTTCTAGAAAAATAACAAATTTATCGCATAGAATGTACTAACTGTGACAAAATCGCCTAGATCGGACAAGTCGAATATAGCAAAGCACGCCAAAAATAGCAATTATCAGATTACTATGAACAGTTTCTTGGTCGGGTTATTGGGAAAAAACCCACAAAAAGCCAAATAAAGTTAAGCAAAAATTCAGATTTATTTATGACCACTTGGAGGTCAAAATAGCTCTCGAGATCTATTAAGCAAACTTTTTGGCAAGCGGTAAAATTGTTTTTGATATAATATTGTTTACAATAAAAATATTTTCTGATTAAATTAAAACATTCTTTGACAAGGTCTTTGAAGAGTAATGATTATTTTTTTCAATAATATCAAAATTGTTTAAAAACAAAATCTACAAAAATACCATAAGCCAAATAGTTAAGCAATAATTTAGGTTTATTTATGACCACTTGGAGGTCAGAAAAGCTCTCGAGATCTATTAAGCATACTTTTTGGCAAGTGGTAAAACTGTTTTTGATATAATATTGTTAACAATAAAAAATATTTTTTGTTATTAAATTAAAACATTCTTTGACAAGGTCTTTGAAAAGTAATTATTATTTTTTTCAATAATATCAAAATTGTTTAAAAACAAAATCTACAAAAATACCATAAGCCAAATAGTTAAGCAATAATTTAGTTTTATTTATGACCACTTGGAGGTCAGAAGAGCTCTCGAGATCTATTAAGCAAACTTTTTGGCAAGCGGTAAAATTGTTTTTGATATAATATTGTTTACAATAAAAATATTTTCTGATTAAATTAAAACAATCTTTGACAAGGTCTTTGAAGAATAATGATTATTTTTTTCAATAATATAAAAATTGTTTCAAAACAAGCACAATAAAATTCAAAACAAAAACCACAAATTGTGTTTTGAACCCAAAAAGATTTTTTTTATAAATTCAAGCTAAATTGCTATCTCCCCACGCATCTGCGACCATATTATTCAAATTGTTGGATTTAACATTTAAAAACATTCGAACAATATGACATGAACATAATAATGCTATTTTCTGTACTTCTGCGAAGATTTTTACATCAAAATCTAAAATTTTGAGTTTTAATGATGTGAGAACAACACCTATTTTTGTTATAATTAAAGATAAAATCATTTTTAAGCTCCAATGATTCCTAATGACCCCCCAAATTGAACAATTTTCGGTACATAAAATTAGGAACAATGGCATAAAGGGTTGAAAAATATTAGACAATAATGATTTATGATAACGTATTTTTTTTTATTTTGAACAAGGTTATTATAATACATAGGAAACTAATACAAAGTCGCGTGCTCCTAACTAGAATTTCTCCATTATTGACATTTATGTTATTAACATTATAACAGCTTAATGAATCATTTATGCTTTTAAAAAAAAATACATTGCGTGCTTCTTCAATTTGTAACATATTTTCTAATTGCCCCCATTACAAACAAACAAAACGTTCCAACTCTAATTATTTCCAAAAAGCTCAGATTCGGATACAAATCCTAGGAAATCATTAAAAACCGTCTCAAACTTCAACGAAAAAGCTTCTTCGTATTTTGGTTTCATTTCATGAAATAGATCCCTCCAATTATCATTCAAAACTTTATTGATATTGTCCGAAAGTGTTTTCTCGCCACCAAACAAATTGTCCAGCCTCATTACGATAAATTTTGGACTCAGCTTTAAAGCGGTTTTGGTCACTTTAAAATGACTTTTGTCAGCTTTTTTGTAACGTTCCAGAAAAAAATCTAGAGTGAAACTTAATTCTTCCAGCTTAATTTCTCCGGGGCCCGTTCCATGGATGGGTAGTACCATCAGCTTCCCGCTGATTTCGTAATTGAAATCCATTATTATTTCAGGTGAAAGCAATTTTAGTTTGAGGGAAGGCTGATCTTGCAGATTTATTCTAGAAAAATAGAGCATATTTACTACTAACATCTAAGCCTTCAACAGCCAGGTGGCTAACGATAGTACGTTTGGAATGTTGTCTAACAAGGGTTGTGGGTTCGGTTCCCACCCAGGCAAAAGTAATTTTCTATAAAGAAAATGGCTTTTGTCTAGCTATGAGTGTGTGTAACTCAAGGGAATCAATCTCATACGTAAAGCAATTTTAATAGAAACATTTTTTAGTAACTTAACTTTAGACTTGCACGATTAAATTAAAAGGGAAAAAAAAAGAGGCAAGATCAACATGTGACCAACTCTGTTTTTTTGTAAAAGTCGATGTGGCGCCTCTTCCATTATTTGTCTTACATTCTAGATTAGTGTCTTAATTTGCTAATTTTCTTACTCGACGTTCAAGCAGTCGACCTTTTCAAAGCCGCTGACGTTCAAATCTTTGTAGTTTTGGCTAAATTGTACAGCGCTGTGCCCTGCTGGTATACTGAGTGATGTAAAAAACAACGGATGAAAGCTCACTAATCCATACTCAAGCTTGGAATGATCTAATTGATGAACTGCATTTCCAATTGCATCTTTCAAGCAATTGCTGAATCCAGCGTCATTTCTATTGCACTGTTTGAAAGTGCTTGCTGAAAAAAATGTTAGAAATATTGTACTTGGCAAAGCAATAGTGCCGCGCAATCTTACGTAATTCTTTTGTAAGGGAATGGTTTATGAATAGAAAAAGCAGCAAACCAAGCATTGTCGTTGTTGAACTGGAGGGAATACGCATGAAGCTGTTGGTTTTATAATCTGGCCAAGACTTTATAATTAGTAATTAGAAAGAATGCAACACTGTAATTAACATTAATTAATAATCTACTTAATTTCTTAATTGTTTCAATTAAATTCCAATATTGTACTAATTGACAATTGCAACAGTGCAATACGTTTTATTTTGGAAAAAGTAAAAAGATTTTTGAAAAATTTTAAATACTAAGGGCCAAAAGCAGGATAATGAAGTTTTCTGTTTATTTTCTATTATTTTTAAAAAATTTAAATGTTTTTTTTTTTTGGTGGAAATATTCCAAAATTTTGTATTTCTACCATTTTTCAATATTCTCGTCAAAGCTAAAAAAATATTAGAAAATAATGACTCATTTGAACAAAAAATTGAAAAAATTGTTTTTTTTTTTGTTATTTCTTCTTAATTTTAAAGATTAAGAGTAGTGGCGACACTTATAGAACAATTTACTAAAACATTTTTTAAGATTTTTGTCAAAATTGATAAAATATTACAAAATAATGACTCATTTGAACCAAATATTAAGAAAATTGTCTTTTTTTTGACATTTTTTCTTAATTTTAAAGATTAAAAGTAGTGGCGACAGTTATAAAACATTTTACTAAAACATTTTTCAAGATTTTTATCAAAATTGATAAAATATTACAAAATAATAACTTATTTAAACCAAAATAAAAAAAAATTATCTTTTTTTTTTGTTATTTCATCTTAATTTTAAAGATTAAGAGTAGTGGCGACAAGTTTAGAACAATTTACTAAAACATTTTTTAAGATTTTTATCAAAATTGATAAAATATTACAAAATAATGACTCATTTGAACCAAAATTTAAAAAAAATGTTTTTTTTTGTTATTTTTTCTTGATTTTAAAGATTAAGAGCAGTGGCGACAAGTTTAGAACAATTTACTGAAACATTTTTTAAGATTTTTATCAAAATTGATAAAATATTACAAAATAATGACTCATTTGAACCAAAATTTAGAAAAATTGTCTTTTTTTTTGTTATTTCTTCTTAATTTTAAAGATTAAAAGTAGTGGCGACAGTTATAGAACAATTTACTGAAACTTTTTTCAAGATTTTTATCAAAATTGATAAAATATTACAAAATGATGTCTTATTTGAACCAAAATTTAAGAAAATTGTTTTTTTTGTTGTTGTTTTTTATTAATTTTAAAGATTAAGAGTAGTGGCGACAGTTGTAGAACAATTTACTGAAACATTTTTTAAGATTTTTATCAAAATTGATAAAAAATTACAAAATAATGACTCATTTGAACCAAAATTTAAGAAAATTGTCTTTTTTTTGTCTTTCTTTATAATTTTAAAGACTAAGAGTAGTGGCGACAGATATAGAACAATTTACTGAAACTTTTTTCAAGATTTTTATCAAAATTGATAAAATATTACAAAATGATGACTTATTTGAACCAAAATTTAAGAAAATTGTTTTTTTTGTTGTTGTTTTTTATTAATTTTAAAGATTAAGAGTAGTGGCGACTGTTGTAGAACAATTTACTGAAACATTTTTCAAGATTTTTATCAAAATTGATAAAATATTACAAAATAATAACTCATTTGAAACAAAATGTAAAAAAAATGTGTTTTTTCTTCATTTCTTCTTAATTTTAAAGATTAAGAGTAGTGGCGACAGTTATAGAACAATTTATTAAAACATTTTTCAAGATTTTTATTAAAATTGATAAAATGTTACAAAATAATGACTCATTTGAACCTAAATTGAAAAAAATTGTCTTTTTTCTTGATATTTTTTCTTAATTTTAAAAATTAAGAGTAGTGGCAACTGTTGTAGAACCATTTTTTAAAACATTTTTCAAGATTTTTATGAAAAATTGATAAAATATTACAAAATAATGATTCATTTAAAGCAAAATTTAAGAAAATGGTTTTTTTGTTATTTTTTCTTAATTTTAAAGATTAAGAGTAGTAACGACAGTTATAGAACAATTTACTAAAACATTTTTCAAAAGATTTATGAAAATTGATGAAATATTACAAAATAATGACTCAAATGAACCAAAATTTGAAAAAATTGTTTTTTTTTGTTATTTCTTCTTAATTTTAAAGATTAAGATTAGTGGCGGCTGTTGTAGAACAATTTACTGAAACATTTTTTAAGATTTTGGTCAAAATTGATAAAATATTACAAAATAATGACCCATTTGAACCAAAATTTAGAAAAACTGTCTTTTTTTTTTGTTATTTCTTCTTAATTTCAAAGATTAAGAGTAGTGGCGACAAGTTTAGAACAATTTACTAAAACATTTTTTAAGATTTTTGTCAAAATTGATAAAATATTACAAAATAATGACCCATTTGAACCAAAATTTAGAAAAACTGTTTTTTTCTTTGTTATTTCTTCTTAATTTTAAAGATTAAGAGTAGTGGCGACCAGTTTAGAACAATTTACTGAAACATTTTTTAAGATTTTGGTCAAAATTTTGATAAAATATTACAAAATAATGACCCATTTGAACCAAAATTTAAAAAAACTGTCTTTTTTTTGTTATTTTTTCTTAATTTCAAAGATTAAGAGTAGTGGCGACAAGTTTAGAACAATTTACTGAAACATTTTTTAAGATTTTTATCAAAATTGATAAAATATTACAAAATAATGACCCATTTGAACCAAAATTTAGAAAAACTGTCTTTTTTTTTGTTATTTCTTCTTAATTTCAAAGATTAAGAGTAGTGGCGACAAGTTTAGAACAATTTACTAAAACATTTTTTAAGATTTTTGTCAAAATTGATAAAATATTACAAAATAATGACCCATTTGAACCAAAATTTAGAAAAACTGTCTTATTTTTTTGATATTTCTTCTCAATTTTAAAGATTAAGAGTAGTGGCGACAAGTTTAGAACAATTTACTGAAACATTTTTTAAGATTTTGGTCAAAATTGATAAAATATTACAAAATAATGACCCATTTGAACCAAAATTTAGAAAAACTGTTTTTTTCTTTGTTATTTCTTCTTAATTTTAAAGATTAAGAGTAGTGGCGACCAGTTTAGAACAATTTACTGAAACATTTTTTAAGATTTTGGTCAAAATTTTGATAAAATATTACAAAATAATGACCCATTTGAACCAAAATTTAAAAAAACTGTCTTTTTTTTGTTATTTCTTCTTAATTTCAAAGATTAAGAGTAGTGGCGACAAGTTTAGAACAATTTACTGAAACATTTTTTAAGATTTTTATCAAAATTGATAAAATATTACAAAATAATGACCCATTTGAACCAAAATTTAGAAAAACTGTCTTTTTTTTTGTTATTTCTTCTTAATTTCAAAGATTAAGAGTAGTGGCGACAAGTTTAGAACAATTTACTAAAACATTTTTTAAGATTTTTGTCAAAATTGATAAAATATTACAAAATAATGACCCATTTGAACCAAAATTTAGAAAAACTGTCTTATTTTTTTGTTATTTCTTCTCAATTTTAAAGATTAAGAGTAGTGGCGACAAGTTTAGAACAATTTACTGAAACATTTTTTAAGATTTTGGTCAAAATTGATAAAATATTACAAAATAATGACCCATTTGAACCAAAATTTAGAAAAACTGTCTTTTTTTTTTGTTATTTCTTCTTAATTTTAAAGATTAAGAGTAGTGGCAACAGTTATAGAACAATTTACTAAAACATTTTTCAAGATTTTTTTTAAAATTGATAAAATATTACAAAATAATGACTCATTTGAACCAAAATTTAAGAAAATTGTCTTATTTTTGTTGTTTCTTCTTAATTTTAAAGATTAAGATTAGTGGCGACAGTCATAGAACAATTTACTAAAATATTTTTCAAGATTTTTATCAAAATTGGTAAAATGTTACAAAATAATGACTCATTTGAACCAAAATTTAAGAAAACTGTCTTTTTTTTAGTTATTTCTTCTTAATTTCAAAGATTAAGAGTAGTGGCGACAAGTTTAGAACAATTTACTGAAACACTGTTCAAGATTTTTATCAAAATTGATAAAATATTACAAAATAATGACCCATTTGAACAAAAATTTAAGAAAATTGTCTTTTTTTTGTTATTTCTTCTTAATTTTAAAGATTAAGAGTAGTGGCTACTGTTATAGAACAATTTACTAAAACATTTTTTAAGATTTTTATCAAAATTGATAAAATATTACAGAATAATGACCCATTTGAACAAAAATTTAAGAAAATTGTCTTTTTTTTGTTATTTCTTCTTAATTTTAAAGATTTAGAGTAGTGGCTATTGTTGTAGACCAATTTACTGAAACATTTTTTATCTTTTTTATTTAAATCTTTAAAATATTACAAAATAATGACTCATTTGAGCCAAAATTAAAAAAAATTGTTTTTTTTTGTTATTTCTTCTTAATTTTAAAGATTAAGAGTAGTGGCGACAGTTATAGAACAATTTACTAAAACATTTTTCAAGATTTTTATCAAAATTGATAAAATATTACAAAATAATAACTCATTTAAGCCAAAATTTGAGAAAATTGTTTTTTTTTTGTTATTTTTTCTTAATTTTAAAGATTAAGAGTAGTGGCGACAGTTATAGAACAGTTTACTAAAATATTTTTTAAGATTTTTATCAAAATTGATAAAATATTACAAAATCATGATTTATTTGAACCAAAATTTAAGAAAATTCTTTTTTTTTGTTATTTTTTCTTAATTTTAAAGATTAAGAGTAGTGGCGACAATTATAGAACAGTTTACTGAAATATTTTTCAAGATTTTTATCAAAATTGGTAAAATATTACAAAATAATGACTCATTTGAATCAAAATTTAAAAAAATTGTCTTTTTTTTTTGTTATTTTTTCTTAATTTTAAAGATTAAGAGTAATGGCGACGGTTATAGAACAATTTACTAAAATATTTTTCAAGATTTTTATCAAAATTGGTAAAATGTTACAAAATAATGACTCATTTGAACCAAAATTTAAGAAAATTGTCTTTTTTTTTGTTATTTCTTCTTAATTTTAAATATTAAGAGTAGTGGCGACAGTTATAGAACAATTTACTAAAATATTTTTCAAGATTTTTATCAAAATTGATAAAATATTACAAAATAATGACTCATTTGAATCAAAATTTAAACAAATTGTCTTTTTAGCTGTTATTTTGATGACAATAATGTGCAATTTGCTGTTACCAGGTGGAATTAAGAGATTTTTAATTTTTCGCCTACTTTTTTGCTAAAACTAGTTTCAGCCTTTCTGGCCATTGGTGGCTGATAGCTGGCAGTGTCTAGACAAATTTAAAAATTAGTTCAATTGTTTCAGAATTTAATTTTAAAATTTTTGCTTTTGTTTAAATTTGATTAGACATAATAACCATTTTGTTTCAAATAGCAAAAACAATTCACTGTTATAATAAAAAAAAAGACTTTTTGAAAATGTTTTTATTGGTAAAACTTACAAATTTAATAATAATAATTGTACAAAAAGCCTTATTATTGACTCAATAAATCATCAACGGCAAATTTTTCAAAAAAACTTTCAAGAATGGCTTTGTAAACTCTTCTGTACCCTTCTTCATAGCTATCTTCAATATCGGCCCATATCAGCTTCCAGTTGTCATTATAAAGGCTATTTATCGCTTCACTTATCACAAAATTTTTGATAACGTCTTTTATATTGATATAGAGGTCTTTTGGAATTATCCGGACACGTAGTTCCTGTATTTTGTAATATTCTTTTTCATTTTTATAGTAACTTTCGTACTTAAAAGTGATATTATTTGTTTGGGAAATGTCAAAATTTCCAAGACCTTTTGCAAAAAGTGGAAACAAATGCACTTTGCCCTTAATTTCATAATCGAATTCCACCAAAACCTCTGACATTTCCATCAAGATGTTGATAATGTGCTTATCAAAGTCAACCCTAAAATTAGAAAAGATGTCAAAAAATTTACAATTGGAACTTTCAGAAATTTTTTAGATAAACAGTCATCTTTTGCAGGCTTTAGCAAGCTATTGCTTGTTTTTTAAATTAATTTTTGAAACATGAGTCATCGAAATAAGTCTATATTTGCACAAACGTTATGCTAGGTCAGGTCAAAATAGTCAGAGAAAATAATTCAATAGATAAAAAGTGAAAAATCAAAATGCACCTAATGTCTGACACTCAAATTAAAGAAAACCGTTTTCTATTCTGACTAATACTCATAACCCAAGTCGCGAAACACTTTAGGTTGTAAATCTTTTTCACTTTTGTAGCCTGGCCCCCTCAAATTAGCACCGCTATACCATACGTACTTTGCTTCTATTTGCTCTGGCGTCGTCGTTCCAAAAATTTTTAAATTTTTGAATTTTTGCTTAAACCCAGTTAAGTTTTTTGTGGACAAAAAAGGAATGGCCAACGCGGTTCCATAGTTAAAATGCTCAATTCCGGAATGGGTTTATTCAATTGAGGTAGAATGTCGCGGATTGCTTTGCTTACGCAATCATTGAAATTGTTATTATTTGTCCGATTGCATTTTTGAAAATTGACTAAAAATTTATATTAATATAAAAATTTGTTATTTTTTGACTTACGATATTTTTGTAGGCTTAAAACACAAGATATGGATAAAATGTTTAGGAGAATTATGGCCCATATCATTTTGGGTGTTTATTTTTGCAAGACTGAATAGCAACAATTTAGCAATTATTGTTTTATTTAAAAAATAGATATTATTGATAGTTTGACTGACTGGCATCTTTAAAACCAAGGTTAACAGCTTATTTAAGTCAATTAGGAAGTGATGAAGTCCGAAATGATATCAAAGGTGAGACGAATCAAGTCGAATGATGATTTATAACAATATTTCATCAAAAAAAAAATTGTTTTAATAAATTTTTATTTTTAGCAGCGAAATGTCAACAATTCCCTCTTGATCGAGATGGAATATTTGCAATAAGGTACCTATAGGCCAATTATTTCATATGTTATGCTATTCTCAATGAAAACCAGCCAATTATTTAAGTAAAAGTCAAAAAAAAATCACTTTTTTAATTAGCAACAATTTAGCCATTAACAGAACACGGATTTATACAGAAACAATTATGGAATGATCAAAATATTATTTATTTTTAGAAACATGCGTGACAATATGCATTTGAAAACAGGAAAACAAATGAAACATTTTATATTGTCAATGACAAGAATAGTTAAAAAAGGGACTTTCCCTCGTTCTTTTTCTAATTCACTCATATAGTATCTATTGGCCCTTGTTCCTCTATAAATCCTGTCTGCCAATCGGGTAATCCTCCCACTCTTTTTACCTTTAGTCAACTTTTTGCTAGACACACTGTATACACTTTGTATATTGTACTTAGGAGAGTACAATCGGGTAATCCTCCCACTCTTTCTATCTTTCTATTCAACTTTTTGCTACACACATTTTATACATTTTGTATATTGTACTTAGACGAGTACAATTCTTAGTAATTTTTTTTTATTATTTGTGTATTTTTTTATGTATTGGTACTATAATTCCTTTTGTGCATTCTCAAAGAAACTTTTTTTTCTTCAGTACTTTTATCAGTTTTCTTTCATTCCCATACATCTATTCCTCAATTTGTATCCCATTCGATTCTGATAATTTTCTTCTTTTTGTTTTTTGCATTCTCTATCTCATCATTTGTTTTTTTTATATCATCGTTTTTATTTCAATTGTTTTTTCTTTTATCATTGCTCCTTTTACTTTTGTTTTTAGTTTTTGTATCATTTTTCTTAGTCATTTTTTTTCCTTATATACTATCTTTTTTGATTTCTTGTCTCACTTTATTATTAATGACTTTTTTCTTTTTTTTTTATTTGTATCTTTAGCAGCATATGGTTTAATTTTTGCGCTTATCTCAGATCTTTTCACTTTTTCCCGTGCTTTCTTGTTCACTTTTCTGTGGTCAATTGGATCCATTTTTTTTTGTGGTCAGATTCATGTTTTTGGCAGATTCTAAAAATATTATGACAAAAGTTTAAAAACATTTTGGAAACCAACAACAATTTTCACCTTGTACGTACGGGAGCACCAATATATGACAATTTGCAGGTTATGTTAGATCCATAGATAGACCGAGCAGACGCTTAAAGTAGTAGATTTTTAAAATATATTGAAAAAAAACATTAATTTAAGTTTTTGATAAGATCTTTAATAAAATCACTTCTTAGTTTCAGTTATGTTGGGTGAGGAGAAAAAAATACTGGATAATATTGTGATTATCATAGAAAAGTTTTAAAATCTCAGTGTCTGATTGGCTCAGATAAAAGTCATAGAGTTTTTCTTAAAGTGCTGGGATGTAAGACAATATTTGTACACACATACAAGTACATTTTTTTACAAAATTTGTCAAAAATTTCTCTATTTTTTGCAACCTTTGATGGGTTTTTTAGCAAAAATTACGAGAAAAAATTAAAAAACAAAATAACAACAATTTATATCGATTCTTGAATTTCTTTATAATCATTCTTAAATTTTGAAAGTAAGAAAAAACCACAAAAAAAAACGTTTTTCCTCAATTTTTGTTCTAATAGATTATTTTTTTTTTAAATTTTATAGATTTTGATAAAAATGATGAAAAATGGTGGCTGCGCCAAATACAAAAATTTAAAAAAATTCTTCTATGGCAGTCGCTACTAAAAAATCATAACAAAAAAAAACGTTTTTCTTAAATTTTAGTTCAAATGAGTCATTATTTTGTAATATTTTATAGATTTTGATAAAAATGTTAAAAAATGGTGGCTGCGCCAAACACAAAAATTTTTAAAAATTGTTCTATGACGCTACTAAAAAAACATGACAAAAAAAAACGTTTTTCTTAAAATGTAGTTCAAATGAGTCATTATCTTGTAATGTAAAATGTTTTTTGTTAAAATTGAATTTCCTGAATTTTTAGCAACTTTTGATGTGTTTTTTTCGCAAAAATTACTAGAAAAAATTAAAATAAAAGAAATATTATTATTGATAAATTATTGATATTAATTTTTAATCGGCTTTGTATTAATTGTTATTATTTTTGAATTTTAAAAGTGAAAACAAATTAAAAAAAAAAGTTTTTTTTTAATTTTGGTTAGAATAAGTCGTTATTTTGTTATATAACTCTGTTCTTGAGAAGACCCTATAAATTTTAATAAATTTAAAATTAAAATTTATCAAAAAATTATAATTTTATCATATTTCATGTGTCGATTTTTCTTGCTCATTTCCTTCTTCATTTTTCTTTAAAATTTTCCGCTAATTTTCTTCTACTATTTTTATTAAAATTATTATTTTTTATGGTATTTTTTTCTCCTTCTCCTTAAGTTTTTTTTTCATCCTTAAAAATCACCTCCAATCAGTAAATTTATTATGTTTTTGTTAATTTTTTTTTAATAATGATGTTTCTGTTATATATTGTTTTTATTGTCCATTGTTCTCAAGCGATTTTTATTATTTTTTTATATTTTTTCCTTTCTCTCTGCTCTTTTCTTTAATTTTTTTTTACTTCCGTTATTATTTCTCCACTTGCTTTTCCTTTTGTCTTGTTCTTTCTATCCGATAATTGTTAAATTGAGAATGCTTAAAAAGTGGTCTAATAAGTTATTTATATATATCCTATCAAAAGCTGCTTTTAAATCTACAAATATCTCCCATACTCTCCCTTCTTTCTTTTCTAATTCACTCATGTATTAGGCATCGTCTCTTCCTAAATCCCGTCTGGTAATCCTCCCACTCTTCTACCTTTCTTTTCAACTTTTTTGCTATATTTTGTTTAGAAATGTTATTCTTAGTAAGTTATTTTATTATTATTTTTTTTTTATGTATTGGTACTACTAATATTCCTTTTGTCCACTCTCGAGGAAACTCTTTTCTCTTCCACTCTGCATTCAGTACTTCTCTCAGTCTTCTTTAATTCTCATACATCCATACCTCATTTCGTATCCCATCTAATTCTGACAACTTTTTTCACTTTGTTTTTTGCATTCTCTATCCCATTTGTTTTTTTTTTATATCATCGTTTTCTTCAATTGTTTTTCTTTTTACAATTGCCTTCTTTACTTTTGTTTTAAATTCTTGTATAATTTTTCTTGGTCCTTTTTCTTTTTTTCTTATATATCTTTTTTAATTTCTTGTCTCACTTTAATATTAATGTCTCTTTTTTATTTGTATCTTTAGCAGCGTATGTTTCAATTCTTTCGCTTATCTCAGATTTTTTTACTTTTCTGGTTTACTTTTTCGTGGTCAATTACCGTTTGTGCCTGTGTTCCTTCATGTGTTGATCTTCTTCGCTCATTTTTTTCTTGATTTCATTTAAAATTTCCCTCTAATTTTTTTTACAATTTTTATTAAAATAATTTTTTTTTATTTTCTGATAGTATCCTTCTTTTTTTCTCTTTAAGTTTTTTTTTCTTCTTCCCTTATTCTTGCATTGAAATCACCCCCAATCAGTAAGTTTATCTTGTTTTTGTTTTTTTTTTTCGTCATGATGATGCTTCTGCTATATTTTGTTTTTATTGTCTATTGTTTTCAAGCGATTTTTATTATTTTTTTATTTTTTCTTCTTTCTCTTTGCTCTTTTTTTTCATTTTTTTTTACTTTTGTTTTTGATTCCTGTGTCATTTTTCTTACTCTTTCTTTTTTTTTCTTTATATCTTTTATGATTTCTCGTCTCAGTCTATTTTTCATGTCTCTTTTCTTTCTTTTTTTATTTGTATCTCTACCAGCGTATGGTTCAATTTTTCAGCTTATTCTTCAGCAAATCTCTTCACTTTTTCCCGTGCTTTCTGATTCACTTTTCCATGATCAATTACTGTTTTTGCCTGTTTTCCTGAGAAGAGACTATAAAGTTTAATAAATTTAAAATTAATTTTTACTGAAAAGTTATAATTTTATTAAAAAATTAATTTTTATTAAAAAATTATAATTTTATTAAAAAATTTATTTTTATTAAAAAATTATAATTTTATTAAAAAATTTATTTTTAGTGTCCATTTTTCATGCTCATCTTCTTTATTTTCATTTAAAATTTCCCACTAATTTTCTCCTACAATTTTTATTAAAATTATTGTTTTTATTTTCTGATAGTATCCTTCTCTTCTTTTCTTTAAGTTTTTTCTCTTCTTCCCTTATTCTTGCATTGAAATCACCCCCAATCAGTAGGTTTATCTTGTTTTTGTTTTTTTTTTCGTCATGATGATGCTTCTGCTATATTTTGTTTTTATTGTCCATTGTTTTCAAGCGATTTTTATTATTTTTTTATTTTTTCTTCTTTCTCTTTGCTCTTTTCTTTCATTTTTTTTTACTTTTGTTTTTGATTCCTGTATCATTTTTCTTACTCTTTCTTTTTTTTCCCTATATATCTTTTTTGATTTCTCGCCGCAGTTTATTTTTAATGTTTCTTTTCTTTTTTTTATTTGTATCTTTAGCAGCGTATGGTTATATTCTTCAGTTTATTCTTCAGCAAATCTTTTCACTTTTTTCCGTGCTTTCTGGTTCACTTTTCCATGATCAATTACAGTTTTTGCCTGTGTTCCTGAGAAGACACTATAAAGTTTAATAAATTTGAAGTTAATTTTTACTGAAAAGTTATAATTTTATTAAAAAATTAATTTTTATTGAAAAATTATAATTTTATTAAAAAATTTATTTTTAGTGTCCATTTTCCATGCTCATCTTCTTTATTTTCATTTAAAATTTCCCACTAATTTTCTCCTACAATTTTTATTAAAATTATTGTTTTTATTTTCTGATAGTATCCTTCTCTTCTTTTCTTTAAGTTTTTTCTCTTCTTCCCTTATTCTTGCATTGAAATCACCCCCAATCAGTAAGTTTATCTTGTTTTTGTTTTTTTTTTTGGTCATGATGATGCTTCTGCTATATTTTGTTTTTATTGTCTATTGTTTTCAAGCGATTTTTATTATTTTTTTATTTTTTCTTCGTTCTCTTTGCTCTTTTCTTTCATTTTTTTTTACTTTTGTTTTTGATTCCTGTTTCATTTTTCTTACTCTTTCTTTTTTTTTCCTATTTATCTGTTTTGATTTCTCGCCTCAGTTTATTTTTAATGTTTCTTTTCTTTTTTTTATTTGTATCTTTAGCAGCGTATGGTTATATTCTTCAGCAAATCTTTTCACTTTTTTCCGTGCTTTTTGGCTCACTTTTCTATGATCAATTACTGTTTTTGCCTGTGTTCCTGAGAAGACCCTATAAAGTTTAATAAATTTAAAATAATTTTTTTTGAAAAATTATAATTTTATTAAAAAATTAATATTTCTAGTGTCGATTTTCCATGCTCATCCCTTTCTTTATTTTCATTTAAAATTTCCCACTAATTTTCTCCTACAATTTTTATTAAAATTATTGTTTTTATTTTCTGATAGTATCCTTCTCTTCTTTTCTTTAAGTTTTTTCTCTTCTTCCCTTATTCTTGCATTGAAATCACCCCCAATCAGAAAATTTATCTTGTTTTTGATCTTTTTTTTATCATGATGATGCTTCTGCTATGTATTGTTTTTATTGTCTATTGTTTCCAAGCGATTTTTTTATTTTTTCTCTTTTTTCTTTGTTCTTTTCTTTCATTTTTTTACTCCCGTTATTACTTCTCCTCCTGTTTTCTTGTTCTTTCTATCCGATAATTTATTTTCATCTCTTTCTAATATTTCTCATTTACCTATGTTTCTACATAATCGTATTATTTAGAATTCTGTCTTGTGTTCCCATCTTCTTTTATTTTATACTTAATATAACAAAGTAAAAATAGCATTAAATCATCAAAAAAGCTAAAAAACAAATTTTCTATTAAACTTTTTTGCTTTTTACTTTGACAAGCGCCGCCAAGCTTTGATATTTATTGTTCAAAAATTACAAAATTCTAATAATTTTGTAACTCACACAGGGGCTGGTAAAAGTACTTAAGAGACTCGGGGAGCTATTGTGTACCGTACCACCGTAAAATCAGTTTTTTGAGTTTATACCATGTGATTCACAAGTATTTGGATAAGAGGAGGCTATAAAAAACAAAATCACACTCTTAGCTTAATTCAGTGCTGTCAGTTTGACATGACAGAAATCAAGAAACAAAACACGTTAAATCCAGTCTGATTTTGTTTTCCATAGCCGCCCCATATCGTGGATTACACGGAAATGGTCTATTAACAACAAAAAAAAGATAAATGTTAGCAATTTTATATCTTAAAAGACAATAAATGTCAAAAAATTAGCATCAGAAAACCGTGGCACACTCTCAATATTGAAAAGTTTTGAAAAATCAGTCTTAAAAGCTTAGTTTAAGGGTCGCTCGGTGGTCAAGGGGCTGAAAATAGTGCTTTCAAAGCCTGGCCGCAAGCACCCAAGCAAGATTTTTTTTCTACAAAGAAGATGGCTTTTGTCTGGCTATGGGTGTTTGTAGATATAGGAAGCACGATAGAATCAGTAAAAAGATTAAATTGAGATAATTGTGACCTTTCAATTATTATCTTATTAAAGTTGGATACTAAATAATCAAGTAATCCAAGTTTATAAAAAATGGCCATAAATATTTGATGTGTCACAAATATAAGTATCATCACGTGACAATCAGGAAGTAGGTTGTAGGCTAAACTCAATCAATGAATATCATTAAAAATAACAGCCCCCATTAATTAAAAATTGACGCACAGGGATGACAACTTAAAATGTGACGTGTAGCTAAAGAAATTGAAAAATGTACCGATAATAGTCCGTCTGTCCATCCATGATCTTTCTCTAAAACAAATGTTAACGTGGGTTAACAAAATTGATTTTATTTTCTGTTTATATCTATCGTTTCTATGGCGTTAGTTTATTTATTATTAATTTATCTATCCTCGGTGGATAGAAGTTTTTAATGCCATGACTGATCTAAACAGATAACCGCTCAGCTTTGGAAATTATGCATTAACGGGGGCCGTGAAGAAAAAATTCTATCAATCGCACACAAATTATTTTCGAAAAAGTTATGGTGAAGTGCTTTTCTTTTGTTTTTGTTTTTGAAAATCGAGTGCGCGATGGATAGCAGAGATTTCAATACCGTGTTTATTGAAACTGAAAAAGGGAATGTATCAAAATGTAAGAGTTTTTAGCGAAAATACATTTTATAATTTCACAATTTTTTTTTTTGTTCATTTGTTTTAAATATTCAGTTTTTTCTGAATGAAGTCGGGTCTATTTTTGACATTTAAGACGACACACTTTCTCAGGCTTATCAATATTTGATGAGCAGCTAGAATATTAATTGGGTTTATTTTTGACTGAAAAGGATCTTCAACCGTAATTAGTATTAAAAATTAATTATTCAAAAATGGGTTTTTTGTTGTAATTGACTGCGGAACACAACAAAACAAAACATTTCGTGTCACATTGCATGCGGATTGGACAAAAAGGGTAATTATAGCTTAAGTGAAATTGTGTCTCTTTAATAGATTGATAACATCAAATAGGTTTTTGGTAATTTGGGCCATTATAATCCATTACATAAATTTTTGTGTAACAAGGAAACGAAATTGTTCTTCAACTTAGCGAGAGAAAGATGAAGATAAAAAGAAAACAAAAAAACATCAGAATAGAAAAACAAAAGAAAAAAACAAATGACGTCCCAAAGTATTTGGCTTAATAAATGCATGAAAACGTGCTGTACAAATTTTTGGCTTAATCCGTCCCTGGTCATAAATTTGAACATTTCAAATCTTGTAAATTTTGTAAAAAATAAATTTAAGAAACGAAATTGTTCTTCAACATACCGAGAGAAAAATAAAAACAAAAAATAATCAGAATAGAAAAAACAAATGACGCGCCAAAGTGCTTGGCTTAATAACGTGCTCTTTAGCTGCCAGCAAGTACAAATTTTTGACTTAATCCGTCCCTGATCATAAATTTGAACATTTCCAATATTGTAAATTTTGTAAAAAATAAATTTAAGACTTAATATATTGATACCTATTTTATTTGAGTTATTATAGTCTATTATATAAGTTTTTGTGTAACAAAGAAACGAAATTGTTCTTCAACGTAGCGAGAGAAAGATAAAGATGAAAAAAAAACAAAAAAAAAATCAGAATAGAAAAACAAAAGAAAAAAACAAATGACGCGCCAAAGTGTTTGGCTCAATAACGTGCGCTTTAGCTGCCAAGAAAGACAAATTTTTAGCTTAATCCGTCCCTGATTATAAATTTGAAACTTTCTAATCTTGTAGATTTTGTAAAAGATAATTAATATATTTGGGTTCTTCTAAGAGAATCTATCTATCGTGCAAAAATTTTGGCAACGTATAAAAAGCTGCATTTTCTTTAGTCAACCAAACAATGTTTGACATGTTCTAGCCTCATCGAGAAGAGACAGCAACGAAAGCACATGCAGCATTAACGTACCTTTTGACCGCCAGCCAACTCCTCAAGTCTTCAGTAGCACTAGTACCAGTAGTCTTGTACGAACCAAATCGAAATCTTTAATTAATATCGCTAAATACCAAAAAAATGGTAATCTAGAACCAGACAATTTTTTAAATGGCATCGAAGAAAGCCCCCAACATATAACTTTTCGGAGAGGATCTCTTCAAACAGATAAGGTGAATCTCAAAAAAAACAATTGAATTAGCTATATTGACAGTTTTTTTTTTATTTTAGAATAATTCTCTGCCAATCAAAGACGCTTTTGGGCCTCAGCTAGCCAATGATTCATACATGACGTTGCCGGGCACTCCTATTCCTTCCCTAGTACAAGATGAATCGGACGAAGAATTCACAGAAATGCCACCACCAACTCCGGCTGAGAAAGACGAAGTAAACAACTAAATCTGACAAATAGTATATTACACTACAAGGGCAGAAAGTTGAGATTCCTGCACTGCGCGCAGGAATTATGGCGCGCAGTTCAGGGCTCTCAACTTTCTGCCCGTGTAGTGTATACTAGTTTTCTTGCTACTCCAGTCGACAGTACGTAGTGTCGGCTGCGATTCCACGGCAGAAAGTGCAGGACTTGAACTGCGCGCCATGATGCTCATAGCTCTACCAGTGCATGAAAGATACACTTTCTGCCGCGGAATCGCCGCCGAAACCACGTACTTTCGACTGAAGCAGCAAGAAAAAGATATGTTTACAGTTGATCATTATCTATTTAGGTGTTGGACCCTGAAACTTTATTCTTTCGAGATGGCCGACGTCAAATTGACATGGTTTTGGTGTACGAAGAAGAAGAATTGGGCGTGATGACAGAAGCAGAAGCAAGAAAAAGAGATAATCGAAGAGTATTTCAAGACAATCTAGTCAAAGAAGGATTAGAATTAGAACTAGAACATAAAGACTTATCTTTTGATGGCAAAACGTGGTTTGTAAAGATTCATTTACCGTGGAAAACCAAAACAAGGTATGCCTCGGTCATGAGCTTAAAGCTGCCTATCAAGAGATTTATCACCATTTCTGTTAAAGCTTGGGTGAGTATAGAGAAAAAGTTTTTGCCAAACACTAAAATGTAATATTTAAAATGTTTTGATAAGGATGACGAAAAAAGCCAAATTAAAAAAGAAACTGTATGGTCCAAAATACAAAAATGGTTTCATGAGTTCAGGCAGTACAACACAGATGCGATAGAAGAAGAACCGTCTTTTTTTGAAGCAACCAAAGGAGCAGACCGAGAAGAACAGTAAGAATTTTGTGCCAAGTTTTCTAGTTTCTTCATTCTTTCTTCTATGTTCCTTTCACTATTTGGTGACAAAAAGCAAACAAAAGAATGTGTGGTGGTACATTCTTCTCTTTGCACTTTCTCCTTGTTCTCTCGCTTTTTGTCCTTACATATAGCTCTTCTACTTTTATCACTTACTCCTTGTTCATTTCTTTTTCATATACATTATCAAACGCTGCTCTAGAATCTTCTTTTTCTTCTTATCTCATTCTTGGTGGTCCAGTATGTATACGTTATCCAAAATATCTCTTCCCTCTTTAAATCTCGCGTTTTGGACTTTTTTCCTCCATTTTTTTTGCAACCTTCTTATTCACAAGGAACGCAAAAAATGTTTACCATGGTTATTCTTCAGTAGTTTTTTACTCAACTTTTTTTAAAACTTTTTTTCAAACTTGCGAAAATCCTTCTCCTCTCCACACTCCATTCGTTCCTTCTACCAGTCTTTCTATCACTCCTTTTGTTCCATTCTCCAATGTTCATTCTCTATTCTGTCCCCCAATGGTGCCTTCCTCTTTCTCAGATTTTTTATCTGTCTCTCTCTTTCCTCCAACGCAATTTCTGTTTCTAATGGTGTTAGATCTACTCCTCCTTTTTTCTTTCCAGCAGTTTTCCTTAGAACTCCTTAACTCCTTCATTTTTATTTAGCGTTATCTCCTCACGCGCCGCTTCTTTTCTTGCTTTTCTACCAGTCTTTCTATCACTCTTCTCGTCCCATACATCCAATATTCATTCTGTATTCTCTCCCCCCACGGTGCCTTTTTTTATCTTTTCAACGTAATTTCTGTTCCTAATGGTGTTGCCTAGTTAATTTGCTTTGCTGGTTCTCCCACATCTACTTCTTTTTTTTCTTCCAGCAGTTTTTTGAAAAACTTTTTTTTCCCCGTTCTCTCTTTGTTTATGTACCTCTACACCTCTTGCTTTTATATTTTTTTCTCTATACATTTCTTCCTATAGTTTTCTTTTGCTTCTAGAAAGACGTTTTAAGTAACTTGCGTTTTTTCTATTCTCTTGGCTCCTTTTTTGCTGTTAGCATTCTATATTCTACCATCTATTTCTGTTTGTGTGTGTGTGGTTGCTTCTTCTAATATGCATAAAATATTTACTATGATTATTACTTTTTTCATTCTGTTTCTGGATAGAACTCTTTACCAAACTGGCGAGAACCCTTTTCCTCTCCACACTGCATCCATTACTTCTACCAGTCTTTCTATCACTCCTTTTGTCTCATACATCCAATGTTCATTCTCTATTTTGTCCCCCCATGGTGCCTTCCTCTCCCTCAGCTTTTTATCTGTCTCTCTACTTCCTCCAACGCAATTTCTGTTTCTAATGGTGTTTGATCTACTCCTCCTTTTTTCTTTCCAACAATTTTCTTTAGAACTTCTTCCATTCTACCTTCCTTTCTACCAGTCTTTCTTTCTATTCTATTTTTTTTTTATAGTTTTCTTTTGCTTTTAAAGAAACGCTTTAAGTAACTTGCACTTTTTCTTTTCTCTTGGCTCCTTTTTTTTAGCTGTTAGCATTCTATATCCTACCATCTATTTCTGTTTTTGTGTGTGTGGTTGCTTCTTCTAATATGCATAAAATGTTTACTATGGTTATTACTTTTTTCATTCTGTTTCTGGATAGAACTCTTTACCAATTTGGCGAGAACCCTTTTCCTCTCCACACTGCATCCATTACTTCTACCAGTCTTTCTATCACTCCTTTTGTCTCATACATCCAATGTTCATTCTCTATTTTGTCCCCCAATGGTGCCTTCCTCTCCCTCAGCTTTTTTATCTGTCTCTCTACTTCCTCCAACGCAATTTCTGTTTCTAATGGTGTTAGATCTACTCCTCCTTTTTTCTTTCCAACAATTTTCTTTAGAACTTCTTCCATTCTACCTTCCTTTCTACCAGTCTTTCTTTCTATTCTATTTTTTTTTTATAGTTTTCTTTTGCTTTTAAAGAAACGCTTTGAGTAACTTGCGTTTTTTCTTTTCTCTTGGCTCCTTTTTTTTAGCTGTTAGCATTCTATATCCTACCATCTATTTCTGTTTTTGTGTGTGTGTTTGCTTCTTCTAATATGCATAAAATGTTTACTATGGTTATTACTTTTTTCATTCTGTTTCTGGATAGAACTCTTTACCAATTTGGCGAGAACCCTTTTCCTCTCCACACTGCATCCATTACTTCTACCAGTCTTTCTATCACTCCTTTTGTCTCATACATCCAATGTTCATTCTCTATTTTGTCCCCCCATGGTGCCTTCCTCTTCCTCAGCTTTTTTATCTGTCTCTCTACCTCCTCCAACGCAATTTCTGTTTCTAATGGTGTTAGATCTACTCCTCCTTTTTTCTTTCCAACAATTTTCTTTAGAACTTCTTCCATTCTACCTTCCTTTCTACTAGTCTTTCTTTCTATTCTATTTTTTTTTTATAGTTTTCTTTTGCTTTTAAAGAAACGCTTTAAGTAACTTGCGTTTTTTCTTTTCTCTTGGCTCCTTTTTTATAGCTGTTAGCATTCTATATCCTACCATCTATTTCTGTTTTTGTGTGTGTGTTTGCTTCTTCTAATATGCATAAAATGTTTACTATGGTTATTACTTTTTTCATTCTGTTTCTGGATAGAACTCTTTACCAATTTGGCGAGAACCCTTTTCCTCTCCACACTGCATCCATTACTTCTACCAGTCTTTCTATCACTCCTTTTGTCTCATACATCCAATGTTCATTCTCTATTTTGTCCCCCCATGGTGCCTTCCTCTTCCTCAGCTTTTTTATCTGTCTCTCTACCTCCTCCAACGCAATTTCTGTTTCTAATGGTGTTAGATCTACTCCTCCTTTTTTCTTTCCAACAATTTTCTTTAGAACTTCTTCCATTCTACCTTCCTTTCTACCAGTCTTTCTTTCTATTCTATTTTTTTTTTATAGTTTTCTTTTGCTTTTAAAGAAACGCTTTAAGTAACTTGCGTTTTTTCTTTTCTCTTGGCTCCTTTTTTTTAGCTGTTAGCATTCTATATCCTACCATCTATTTCTGTTTTTGTGTGTGTGTTTGCTTCTTCTAATATGCATAAAATGTTTACTATGGTTATTACTTTTTTCATTCTGTTTCTGGATAGAACTCTTTACCAATTTGGCGAGAACCCTTTTCCTCTCCACACTGCATCCATTACTTCTACCAGTCTTTCTATCACTCCTTTTGTCTCATACATCCAATGTTCATTCTCTATTTTGTCCCCCCATAGTGCCTTCCTCTTCCTCAGCTTTTTTATCTGTCTCTCTACCTCCTCCAACGCAATTTCTGTTTCTAATGGTGTTAGATCTACTCCTCCTTTTTTCTTTCCAACAATTTTCTTTAGAACTTCTTCCATTCTACCTTCCTTTCTACTAGTCTTTCTTTCTATTCTATTTTTTTTTTATAGTTTTCTTTTGCTTTTAAAGAAACGCTTTAAGTAACTTGCGTTTTTTCTTTTCTCTTGGCTCCTTTTTTAGCTGGTGGCATTCTATTTTCTATTCTACCTCGCACGAAGTTCTCTCCGCTTTGATACTGATTTTCTTGTATTTCTCTCCTCATTACTGGAGACATCTTTAAACGCTTTTGGTGCAGCATTGGTCTTGGTAGTGCCAGTTCATCTTTTTGTTTATGCCTTTTTTTCGCAGCCCATTCTTCTTGAGAATATTCATAATGTTCCGTTCTGGCTTTGCCTTTATCCCATGGTCTTACATGTTTTTTGCTTAGCTCTTCCAACATATTTGTGCCTGCTTTTCTGGATCAATTTCTTTCACTTGTGGCTCTTCTGGAGCTGGAGGTGGTGCAGGTTCATCTGTTAAAGGAGGCAAACCCATTCTTGCTCGCTTACGATTCTCAGCTGCTCCCACTCTTGTTGCTCTTCCCGCATTTCCATCAAATCTTTTGATTTTTTTTGTTCTTGTTTGGTTTCATGCCTTAGTTTATTTAAGGCATTTTGTTGTTTCTTCGTGTTTGGAGAAACCATAGTAGCCAACACCATGATGAGTTCTAGCTTCATCAAAAAGAATATCCTGGTTGCTTCTTCTAACGTTTTTTTCATCTTTTTTACCTCTTGCTTCTCAAATCTAACGTTTTCCAGCCTTCTTCGGCCTTGTGCGTCTCATATTTTGTTTTTACTTTTTGCTCTTTCCTAT
Organism: Lagria hirta; assembly: GCA_947359425.1. NCBI lineage: Eukaryota > Metazoa > Arthropoda > Insecta > Coleoptera > Tenebrionidae > Lagria > Lagria hirta. Next base: position 22,266,974 of record OX375802.1, read on the forward strand.
TTGTTTTCCTTGCGCTTTTGGTTTTTTGGCGCCGAAAAATTGGTACTATGTTTTTCCTAGATTTGTTGTGAAAGACCGCATGACAAGTTACTCCCACGCGCAAAGAAGTTCAATCGTAATGCAAATACTTCTACGAACGAAATTTGACGATACTGACAAAGCTGGAATTAGAAGGTTACTAAATGACAATACATACTTAGCAAGTTTTCCACTGCACGAAGGAAGATGGGAGAAAAGCCAGAGCGATGGTACAATGCTTGATCGTCGAGTAGGTTGCCAAAAACAAAAAAAAAAGCAAATGTTTATTTTGAGTTGCAGTTGCTATATTTGGAGTGGGCCAAGCCTGCAAAATGGATGATAAAACAGCCGTTGTGTTTGATCCGGAAATATTTCGGCGATAAAATTGGATTGTACTTTTGCTGGCTGGGTTTTTACACCAAAATGTTAATAGCGCCAGCAATTGTCGGTACTTTGTGTTTTTTCTATGGTCTACTTACAATTGATAGTCCTGACAACATTCCAACGTGTGTCCTAACATTGTCAAATCTTTTTGCTAATCGTTGGTTTTTAGAAGAGAAATCTGCGATCCGTTAGGTCCTGGAAATATAACTCTGTGTCCATTGTGCGACAAAGCCTGTAAATATCAGAAATTGAAAGAAAGCTGTAAGTTTGCCAGACTGACTTATTTATTTGATAACCCAGCTACAGTCTTCTTTGCAATTTTTATGAGCCTTTGGGGTAAGTACCTACGCTCTTTCTGCTTTTGCAAATCTAAGCAGTAACCATTCCAGCCACAATTTTCCTGGAATTGTGGCGGCGGAAGCAGAATGTCATTCAATGGGAATGGGATCTTCAGGGATTTGAAGAAGATGAAGAAGCAAGACCAGGTAAACACTGGTCCATAATTATACCATACCTGTACAACTTTTTTGTCATATTTTTAGAGTTTGAGGCTAGTGTTAAAACATACCGTATCAATCCAGTCACAAGAGAAAAAGAGCCCTACCTACCCCCATGGTCTAAAGCTTTCAAATTTTTGATCACTGGATCGGCCGTGTTTTTTATGGTTTGTGCCCAATTATCAGAGCTTCTAATAGAACAAGCTTTTACAGTTAATGGTAGTCCTTAGTGCCGTTTTGGGAACTATTATTTATAGATTATCACTTGTTACCGTTATCTATGGAGGTGGAGGAGAGTTTTTAAAACGCCATGCCAAAATTGTTACTTCTGTTTCAGCCGCCACAATCAACTTGATAATAATAATGTGCCTAACAAGAGTAAACAAGTATATTACACTACAAGGGCAGAAAGTTGAGATTTCTGCACAGTTCAGGGCTCTCAACTTTCTGCCCGTGTAGTGTATACTAGTTTTCTTGCTACTCCAGTCGAACGTACGTAGTGTCGGCTGCGATTCCACGGCAGAAAGTGCTGCGCGCCATGATGCCCTCGGCTATTTACTCCCGCTAAAAGAAGGCGCGCGCATAGCATGAAAGATACACTTTCTGCCGTGGAATCGCAGCCGAAACCACGTACTTTCGACTGGAGTAGCAAGATAAATATTTTTTAGCTTTATGGCAACTAATTTGTGTTTTTCTAGATCTATCATAAACTAGCAATCTATTTAACTAATCTAGAAAATCCTAGAACGCAGACTGAGTACGAAGACTCGTATACTTTTAAAATATTTCTATTCGAATTCATGAACTTCTACTCGTCTCTCATTTACATAGCTTTTTTTAAAGGAAGATTTTTCGATTATCCAGGAGATACTATTAGCAGAAAATCTGAGTTTTTGAGAGTTAAAGGGGATATCTGCGATCCTGCTGGCTGTTTAAGCGAGTTATGTATCCAACTGGCCATTATCATGGTGGGCAAGCAAGTGTTCAATAATTTCGTAGAACTCTTCAATCCGTAAGTACTTAACTCGGCTCGGGAGTACTGACTCCGACCACCAAGCCCAACGACCGATCTTCTAAAATTATGTTTGATCTTTAGAAAATTCTACAATTGGTGGCGATATAGGACACATCGATCAAATACAAAAGACTTAACTCGGAAACATACCAGATGGGAAGAAGATTATCACCTGCAAGATCCTGGACGATTGTCGCTTTTTGATGAATATCTGGAAATGAGTAAAAGCAAAACTTTACTGTTATTAACTTATTGTTAGAAACAACATAACTGTTGCGACATCTGTTAGAAACTAAACTTGCACCAAAAAGTAAATAGTCATAAAAAGTACTTGCTAAAGAGTTCCAATCAGAAGAAAACATGTCCAAGTCTATGAATCTAGATTGAATGAATTTACATTAATCTTATTATAGTTCAACAAAGATTCTATAGAATAATTAAAAAAGTCACTTTTCTTTCAATTAGAGACAATATTAATGTTGAAGCTGTAACCATTTGTATACTGGTCTCAGTGGAATAACTTTATATGACCTCACTTAAAATTCTGCTTCTGTAACTTTTCTTCAATTTGTCAGACTATCATTATTCAACTAACAATAATGGACTTATATGGGAAAGTAAAAACGAGTGTTAAAATCAGTTATGAACTTAAAACTGTTGACGTATCTATATTATTTTTAAGCTAAAGTGGGTGTAAACAAGAAAGAGCGCATATCACGTATTGGCTGAACCACCACACGATCTAGCAGAAAGAGCGTTGATTGGTTGGCTGTACAAGCTTGAGCACATGATATTACTTACCTCCGCTTTGTCTTTATCTTAAAAATACTATAATCTCGCACTAACTTTAGCCATATTGGATGGAAGGAATTTAAAAAAAACATTTTCATTTATTTCTCTGTTATCTTTTCTATATTAATTTATTAGCTGTCTCAATATTTCTTCTATTTTTTTTCCTGTGAAAACGTCGTTTATTCAATTCAAGACAATATTAATGATGAAGCTGCAACCATTTGTATACTGGTCTTAGTGGAATAACTTTATATAGCTTTATTTCAATTTGTTGGGCTATTATTATTTATCTAACAATAAGCTAGTAAACAAAAAGTATGAAACAGTATTAATTATTTGAAATTTCAGTATTGCAATATGGATTTGTTACTTTATTTGTCGCAGCCTTTCCATTAGCGCCGTTATGTGCCTTATTAAATAACATAGCTGAAATTAGACTAGATGCCTATAAAATGGTAACACAAGCCAGACGTCCTCTTGCAGAAAGAAGCGAAGATATTGGAGCCTGGTATGGTATTCTAAGAGCAATAACTTACACTGCAATCGTTTCTAATGTACATAAATACTTCTGTCATAAATTTTTTAGATCTACTCTTGCTGCTTGACAGATTTTGACATTAAACAAACGTCAAAACCATGTACGTTTCTCCGTATGAGCTAATCAAAAGTCCAAAATTCCATAGCGAGAGTAGATCTAAATAATTTATTATAATAAAATGCAGCTGCCTACATCTTAGAACAATTTTAGGCTTTTGTAATCGCTTATACAAGCGATTTTATTCCAAGAATGGTTTACCAGTACAAGTATTCTCCAACAGAAAATTTGATTGGCTATATCGATGCCTCATTGTCAAGTTAGAATTTTTTTTTTTTTAATTTGTTATTAATTTTTTTATTCTGCAGCTTTCAACACTTCTGATTATCATGAGGATATGGGAGGAGATGATGATGAGCCTCCTCCCCCAATCTGTCAATATAGAGGCTATAGAAATGGTCCTGATGACGTGGACCGATATGGGCTGAGCCCCCAATATTGGCACGTTTTTGCAGCAAGGCTTGCATTTGTTGTAATTTTTGAAGTATTATTTAACCGTTTGTTAATATTAATAATGAGAAAAATGTTTTTAGCACATTGTTTTCGCTTTAACTGGCATTATGCAGTATGTAATACCAGATGTTCCTTCTGAGGTAAGTGTTTTAGACTTTTTCCAAACATCGTTTTCCAAAGAAAGAAACTAAATGTTCCTGATCATTCTATCATATCACTTGTCAATATGTTCTTTTTACACCCAGAACTGTCACTTTTCACACAGAACTGTCACTTCTCGCACAGAACTGTCACTTTTCGCACAAAAACGTCACTTTCTACTCTAGTGCTCTGCTTTTTCAGCTCAAAACGCAAATACAGCGGGAAGCTCTTTTGGCCAAAGAAGCAAAATACGAGCATGGCCTGAAAAAAAGCGATCACGAGATGTACGAGGAGCTTATCAATAATATTAAAGATAATAATAATCCAAAAGTGGAATCTTCAAGACCAGGCACGAGCTCTTTTCTTATAGCTTTTTCTGTTCAATTTTGAATTTTTTTTTAGTATTACGCGGCTCTTGGGCTCGTCGCTTGAGCAAACTGTCAGATGGTCTGGACGCCCATGTGGAAGTGGCAACTCGAAAAACAAATACCATCACTTCGACAGTCTGGGAAGCCCCTTAAAATCAACCATTTCTGATCATTATTGTTACAAAAATGTTATAAAAGTAATTTTACGTAATAAATGGTTCTAGTTTTGTTATTTGACATTTATTTATTACTGTCATAAAACGCTACAGAATGGTTATAAAAACCTGGTGGCACAAAATTTGAAAGCGATTTTGACATTTGGGTATATGTAATTTTTTTCACTCTGCCATCATTGTAATATCTATTTCCCTCATCTCTCTTCTTCTCTTTTTTTTTACTTTTTCTAACTAGTTTTTCATTTATTTCTCTGTTTTCTTCTTTCATTTCTTTATTAATTTATCTAGTTTTCTCAATATTCCTTCTATTTTTTTCCTTGTGGAAACCTATAAACGCTATTTCTTATCTTTCCTGTTCTTTCTCTATTTTTTTCTCTTTCTTTCTTTTTTTCTTCTTACCTTTACGCTGTTTTCGCTCATATTCTCAGATTTTTTGCTTGGGTTTCATCTTTAAAGTGATTTGGCATTCTTCTTTTCTGCCATACATTCTTTATCACTTTTTTAATTGTTTAAGTCACTTTTTCTGTACTGTATATCTTAATTTTGTTTGCCTGTTTGTCTTTTATTTGTTATAATTTTTTGTTTTATTTGTTTTTCTGTTTATTTATATAGACAACAGACTTATCCTACATTCTTCTTTTCTGCCATACATTGTTTATCACTTTTTTTATTGTTTAAGTCACTTTTTCTGTGCTGTATATCTTTGTTTTGTTTGCCTGTTTGCCTTTTGTTTGTTATAATTTTTTGTTTTATTTGTTTTTCTGTTTATTTATAAAGATAACAGACTTATCCTACATTCTTCTTTTCTGCTATACATTGTTCACCACTTTCTTTATTGTTTAAGTCACTTTTTCTGTGCTGTATATCTTCATTTTGTTTGCCTGTTTGTCTTTTGTTTGTAATATTTTTTTGTTATATTTGTTTTTCATTTTATTTATAAAAATAACAAACTTATCCTACATTCTTCTTTTCTGCCATACATTGTTTATCATTTTCTTTATTGTTTAAATCACTTTTTCTGTGCTGTATATCTTTATTTTGTTTGCCTGTTTGTCTTTTGTTTGTTATAATTTTTTGTTTTATTTGTTTTTCTTTTTATTTATATAGACAACAGATTTATCCTACATTCTTCTTTTCTGCCATACATTGTTTATCACTTTCTTTATTGTTTGAGTCACTTTTTCTGTCCTGTATATCTTCATTTTGTTTGCCTGTTTGTCTTTTGTTTGTAATATTTTTTTGTTATATTTGTTTTTCATTTTATTTATAAAAATAACAAACTTATCCTACATTCTTCTTTTCTGCCATACATTGTTTATTAATTTCGTTATTGTTTAAGTCACTTTTTCTGTACTGTATATGTTTATTTTCTTTGCCTGTTTGTCTTTTGTTTGTTATAATTTTATGTTTTATTTGTTTTTCTTTTTATTTATAAAGATAACAGACTTATCCTACATTCTTCTTTGCTGCCATACATTGTTTATCATTTTCTTTATTGTTTAAGTCACTTTTTCTGTGCTGTATATCTTTGTTTTGTTTGCCTGTTTGTCTTTTGTTTGTTATAATTTTTTGTTTTATTTGTTTTTCTGTTTATTTATAAAGATAACAGACTTATCCTACATTCTTCTTTGCTGCTATACATTGTTTATCATTTTCTTTATTGTTTAAGTCACTTTTTCTGTACTGTATATCTTTATTTTGTTTGCCTGTTTGTCTTTTGTTTGTTATAATTTTTTGTTTTATTTGTTTTTCTGTTTATTTATAAAGATAACAGACTTATCCTACATTCTTCTTTTCTGCCATACATTGTTTATTACTTTCTTTATTGTTTAAGTCACTTTTTCTGCACTGTATATCTTAATTTTGTTTGCCTGTTTATCTTGTCTTAATGTTTTATTATTTATTTTTTTGATGTTTTGATATTTTGGTGTTTACGCGTTCAGGCCCAGCTGGCGTCCACCGACCAGGCACAGGATTTTTGAAATTAGTGCGTGATAACTTAGTAAATATTATTTTTAGAAAAAAAAGTTTAAATTAAAAGTTGTAGAGAATCTATCGATTTAAAAGATTGATTCTTGGCATTTTATTATTTAAACAATTATTAGAAGAGATATCGGTAAATAAGTCAATAAACAAACAGTAATAATTTTATAAATCGTAAACGGTAAGTGATATGAAAAAATATATGGAACATAAAAGATAGGAAATTTGATTATTAATAATAAATGCTCTATTAAGTATTAGCCTCAAGTGCACGCTTACGGAGATACAGGCCTAAACAACTTTTCAAACAAGACCTTTTTTTTAATTTTTGCTTAGAATGAATCTCAAGTGGGAAAGTAAAAACGAGTGTTAAACTCGGATAGAAGTTTAAAATGTTGACGTATATATATTATTTTTAAGCTAAAGTGGGTGTAAACAAGAAAGAGCGCATGTAGATCACGTATTGGCTGGACCACCACACGATCTAGCAGAAAGAGCGTTGATTGGCTGGCTGTACAAGCTTAAGCACATAATATTACTTACCTTCGCTTTGTCTTTATCTTGAAAATACTACAGTCTCGCACTAATTTTAGCCATATACAAGTTGGAATTAAAAAAAAACACTAAAAATGCAACAAATTTATTAAAAAAGAAAAATATTATTTGGCTAATAAGGCACATAATTTCTCATAAATAAAGCCGAAAATTTTCGAATAAGCTGAATTGGTTAAATGCAAATAATCATGCATAATATGATGTGGAATAGTTTGATCATTTTGCACAATATTGTGGTGAATTTCCACGAGGTAGACATTTTTTGTATTTTCATCCACGTTTGCTTCATTGCAAAATTTATCAATCAAAAAGGTATTAACCTGATCGTTGCGTTCTCGATACGGATTCGGGTATTGGCCTCTAGGTAATAAAGTCTGAAATTAGGCCACTTTAAATTAAGCCATTTGCTGAAATTATTAAAATTACCGGAAGAATTATTATGACATCGCCTAATTTATGTTTAATCTCTTTGATAATTTCTAAGATTCCTTCGTAAATTTCATGCGGAGTACAGTCGGTGTTGTTGGTGCCCACAAAAAGAACAATTGCTTTAAGTTTCACGTTGAAATCTAATTCTCCATTCTGAAGCCTCCAAAGAACGTTTTCTACCCTGTTAAAATTGACTACAATGTTGTCTCAATCAGCACACTCTCGCTTACCTATCTCCCCCAATTCCAAAGTTCACACATCGCAAAGCGCTAATTTTTTCTGTCCACAACGTGGAAAACTGAAGCTGCTCTATTATCGAATCGCCAATAAAAAGAATTTCCGCTTCTGTGTTGTTTGCCTGCTGAACGAAACGCTTGTGCTGGAAAAATACTCAAAGTTAGGTTAGAAAATCGCGCCGCCAACGCGCTTTGCAGGATTCAAAATCGGCCGGAAACCGCAACTCCCCAGTCTTGTACTCAAAAAGGTGACGTTTGTCAAACGCTCACTAAAAACAAAGTGGCAGCATTGATTCTTAACTTTCTAAATGTCAACGAGCTTGACAATTTTGGCATTAAAGAGAAATCAAAACCTCATAACAAACCTCAAAAAGTAGACGTAATTGTTAATTGTAAGCCTTTTTTTTAATTAATTATAATAAAATATTGAATAAATCAAAGATAAATAGGTTTAACAAATGTCTCCCTCCAATCAAAACGCTATAATTTAAATTAATTTAAAAATTGAAATTTCTCCATTAGTATTAATAAATTTAGTGTAAGATAAATAGTTTTTTTATTGTGAGTGGTCCCTGGAACATCACAAGGAATTAAATTTATGTACAGCGCGTTCATAAATTATTTAGATCAACTCTTACTATGGAATTTTGGAATGTTTGACAAGTTCATACAAAGAAACGTACGAATTTTAGCCCATAAGTTTACCAAATTCCGGTAAATGTTATAAATAAAACACTTGAAAAGAAGATGCGCTTGATTAGTCTTAAAAATTCTGTTAATAAATGTGTTTATGAATTATTTAGATCTACTCTTGCTATGGAATTATGGAACGTTTGGCTAGTTCATACAGAGAAACGTACGAATTTTCGCCCATAAGTTTACCAAATTTCGGTGAATGTTATAAATAAAACACTTGAAAAGAAGATGCGCTTGATTAGTCTTAAAAATTCTGTTAATAAATGTGTTTATGAATTATTTAGATCAACTCTTGCTATGGAATTTTGGAACGTTTGACTTGTTCATACAGAGAAACGTACGAATTTTCGCCCATAAGTTTACCAAATTCCGATGAATGTTATAAATAAAACACTTGAAAAGAAGATGCGCTTGATTAGTCTTAAAAATTCTGTTAATAAATGTGTTTATGAATTATTTAGATCTACTCTTGCTATGGAATTTTGGAACGTTTGACTAGTTCATACAGAGAAACGTACGAATTTTCGCCCATAAGTTTACCAAATTCCGGTGAATGTTATAAATAAAACACTTGAAAAGAAGATGCGCTTGATTAGTCTTAAAAATTCTGTTAATAAATGTGTTTATGAATTATTTAGATCAACTCTTGCTATGGAATTTTGGAACGTTTGGCTAGTTCATACAGAGAAACGTACGAATTTTCGCCCATAAGTTTACCAAATTCCGATGAATGTTATAAATAAAACACTTGAAAAGAAGATGCGCTTGATTAGTCTTAAAAATTCTGTTAATAAATGTGTTTATGAATTATTTAGATCAACTCTTGCTATAGAATTTTGGAACGTTTGACTAGTTCATACAGAGAAACGTACGAATTTTCGCCCATAAGTTTACCAAATTCCGATGAATGTTATAAATAAAACACTTGAAAAGAAAATGCGCTTGATTAGTCTTAAAAATTCTGTTAATAAATGTGTTCATGGATTATTTAGATCAACTCTTGCTATGGAATTTTGAGCATATAATGCCCACTTTTTGATTGGTCCATCCGACAATAAAAATGTAGCAAGCTAAATAGATATAATCATCCAAAACCTACTTTGTTTTTATGACAGTGCAATAACAATTGACTTTGTGGTGACGAGGTGTAAGCAAATCTGTCATAAATCAAATTTTGACCATGTCGCGTACTTGGGCAAGCTCGTACCTGATCGGACTTTTGTTTATGACTCACTATTGTCAATATTAATAACTTCTACACAATGGACACCCTCATAAAAACGAACTATAGTATTTTCAAGTTAAAGTTAAAGGTGAAGTGGGTGTAGACAGGAAAAAGCGCACTGGCGTTTCTATTGGTTGAACCATCACATCTCCTAGCAGAAAGTGCGTTGATTGGCTGGCTATAACGTAATATTGTTTACCTCCACTTCGTCTTTAACTTGAAAATAAAATAGTTTTTGAACGAGTATAACAACAATAATAATAATAGCGCAAAAAATTGTTAATAATAAAAAAAAAAATCTGAAAACATCTAAACTAAAATGTTTGTTGGGTTTATTTTGACAAAATGTATGAACTTAGGGTCAAATAGGATTATTAAATAAATTTAAAGGTACGCCGGTCGGCCGCTCTTACTCAATGAGATAATAGAGGTCCTATTAAAACCTAAATAGACACAAAGGGTCCTTTAAACTGCAATTTTTCTATGCTGCGTCATACTTATATCCTAATAAGTTAACGTAATTCTGTAATTGAAGCGAAGAATTCAGTAATTGCGAGAAACCGAAGCCTTGAGGAAACGACCAAATTTGCGTAAAAAAACCAATTTAAAAAATTGAATAAAAGCGCGCACAATCAACTAAATAAAAAAACAGCAGTTTGTGCATAAAAAATCTTTTAAAAACTCTCACCATGCTTAGCTTTCTCTCATCACCATTGTTATCTTCTGATAGTTTTGGAATTACACAAGGATTCATCATTTTGCTATTGTTATTATTATTGTTGATAATTTATGTATTTTGGTTATTGCAATTAGAAAAGGATGTTGTGACTACAATCATTTGAAATTTTCTGACATGAATAAGTGCGGTCTTAATAGATGTCGGTTGAATTGTGGAGAGGATCCTACGAGAACTGTCGAATATACATGTACAGATGGCACCTAAGTAGTGTCAATTTTAGATGTCAATTGAAGCACAGATTTTTTGAATTTTTAGAAGTTGGTATTGGTATTAGCATACTAAAGTGTCAAAAAAAATTATTATGTCAAAGTCATATTTTTTTACATGCCCATTTATGGTAGATGCGCCTTAAATTTCTGGTAAATGGTTCTAAAACAGTCCCCATTACTCTTAATCTTTAAAATTAAGAAGAAATAACAAAAAAAGACAATTTTCTTAAATTTTGGTTCAAATGAGTTCTTATTTTGTAATATTTTATCAATTTCGGTAGAAATTTTGAAAAATGTTTTAGTAAATTGGTCTACAACAGTAGCCACTATTCTTAATCTTTAAAATTAAGAAAAAATAACAAAAAAAAGACAATTTTCATAAATTTTGGTTCAAATGAGTGATTATTTTGTAATATTTTATCAATTTTGATAAAAATTTTGAAAAATATTTTAGTAAATTGTTCTACAACAGTCGCCACTACTTTTAATCTTAAAAATTAAAAAGAAATAACAAAAAAAAAACAGTTTTCTTAAATTTTGATTCAAATGAGTCATTATTTTGTAATATTTTATCAATTTTGATAAAAATCTTGAAAAATATTTTAGTAAACTGTTCTATAACTGTCGCCACTACTCTTAATATTAAAAATTAATTAAAAATAACAAAAAAAAAAGATAATTTTTTTTAAGTTTGGTTCAAATGAGTAATTATTTTGTAATATTTTATCAATTTTGATAAAAATCTTGAAAAATGTTTTAGTAAATTGTTCTATAAGTGTCGCCACTACTCTTAATCTTTAAAATTAAGAAGAAATAACAAAAAAAAGACAATTTTCTTAAATTTTGGTTCAAATGAGCGATTATTTTGTAATATTTTATCAATTTTAATAGAAATCTTGAAAAATATTTTAGTAAACTGTTCTATAACTGTCGCCACTACTCTTAATCATTAAAATTAATTAAAAATAACAAAAAAAAAAAGATAATTTTTTTAATTTTTGGTTCAAATGAGTCATTATTTTGTAATATTTTATCAATTTTGATAAAAATCTTGAAAAATATTTTAGTAAACTGTTCGATAATTGTCGCCACTACTCTTAATCTTTAAAATTAAAAAGAAATAACAAAAAATAAAACAATTTTCTTAAATTTTGGTTCAAATGAGTCATTATTTTGTAATATTTTATCAATTTTGATAGAAATCTTGAGAAATGTTTTAGTAAAATGTTCTATAGCCGTCGCCACTACTTTTAATCTTTAAAATTATGAAAAAATAGCAAAAAAAAACAATTTTTTCAAGTTTTGTTTCAAATGAGTCATTATTTTGTAATATTTTATCAATTTTGATAAAAATCTTGAAAAATGTTTTGGTAAATTATTCTGCAACAGTCGCCACTACTCTTAATCTTTAAAATAAAGAAGAAATAACAAAAAAAAAGACAATTTTCTTAAATTTTGGTTCAAATGAGTCATTATTTTGTAATATTTAATCAATTTTAATGGAAATCTTAAAAAATGTTTTAGTAAATAGTTCTACAACTGTCGCCACTACTCTCAATCTTTAAAATTAAAAAGAAATAACAAAAAAAAGACAATTTTCTTAAATTTTGGTTCAAATGAATCATTATTTTGTAATATTTTATTAATTTTGATAAAAATCTTGAAAAATGTTTTAGTAAATTGTTCTACAACAGTCGCCACTACTCTTAATCTTTAAAATTAAGAAGAAATGACAAAAAAAGACAATTTCTTTAATTTTTGGTTCAGATGAGTCATTGTTTTGTAATATTTTATCAATTTTTCATAAAAATCTTGAAAAATGTTTTAGAAAATTGTTCTACAACAGTTGCCACTACTCTTAATTTTTAAAATTAAGAAGAAATAACAAAAAATAAACAATTTTCTTAAATTTTGGTTCAAATGAGTCATTATTTTGTAATATTTTATCAATTTTAATAAAAAATCTTAAAAAATGTTTCAGTAAATTGTTCTACAACAGTCGCCACTACTTTTAATCTTTAAAATTAAAAAGAAACAACAAAAAAAAGACAATTTTCTTTAATTTTTCTTTAAATGAGATATTATTTTGTGATATTTTATCAATTTTGATGAAAATCTTGGAAAATGTTTCAGTAAATTGTTCTACAACAGACGCCACTACTTTTAATCTTTAAAATTAAGAAGAAATAACAAAAAAAAGACAATTTTCTTAAATTTTGGTTCAAATGAGTCATTATTTTGTAATATTTTATTCATTTTGATAAAAATCTTAAAAAATGTTTTAGTAAATTGTTCTATAAGTGTCGCCAATACTCTTAATCTCCACTACTTTTAATCTTTAAAATTAAGAAGAAATAACAAAAAAAGACAATTTTCTTTAATTTTTCTTTAAATGAGATATTATTTTGTGATATTTTATCAATTTTGATGAAAATCTTGGAAAATGTTTCAGTAAATTGTTCTATAACTGTCGCCACTACTTTTAATCTTTAAAATTAAGAAGAAATAACAAAAAAAAACAATTTTCTTAAATTTTGGTTCAAATGAGTCATTATTTTGTGATATTTTTTCAATTTTGATAAAAATCTTAAAACATGTTTTAGTAAATTGTTCTATAAGTGTCGCCACTACTCTTAATCTTTAAAATTAAGAAAAAATACCAAAAAAAAAACAAATTTTTTAAATTTTGGTTCAAATAAGTCATTATTTTGTAATATTTTATAGATTTTGATAAAAATGTTAAAAAATGTTTTAGTAAATTGTTCTATAACTGTCGCCACTACTTTTAATCTTTAAAATTAAGAAGAAATAACAAAAAAAAAACATTTTTTTAAATTTTGAGGTAAATGAGTTATTATTTTGTAATATTTTATCAATTTTCATAAAAATCTTAACAAATGTTTTAGTAAACTGTTCTATAACTGTCGCCACTACTTTTAATCTTTCAAACAAAGAAAAAATAAGAAAAAAAAGAAAACTTTTCTTAAATTTTGTTTCAAATAAATCATTATTTTGTAATATTTTATAAATTTTGATAAAAATCTTAAAAAATGTTTTAGTAAATTGTTCTACAACAGTCGCCACTACTCTTAATCTTTAAAATTAAGAAAAAATAACAAAAAAAAAAACAATTTTCTTAAATTTTGGTTCAAATGAGTCATTATTTTGTAATATTTTATCAATTTTGATAAAAATCTTAGAAAATATTTTAGTAAATTGTTCTATAAGTGTCGCCACCACTCTTAATCTTTAAAATTAAGAAAAAATAACAAAAAAAAAGACAATTTTCTTAAATTTTAGTTGAAATGAGTCATTATTTTGTAATATTTTATCAATTTTAATGAAATTCTTGAAAAATTTTTTAGTAAACCGTTCTTTAGCAGTCGCCACTATTCTCAATCTTTAAAAATTGCAAAAAAGTAACAAATAATTTTAGTTCCAAAATTCATTATTTCGTGATATAACGTCCCTTTTTGTTGAAATTATCAAAAATTTTTAAAACTCTTCAATTCTTCCAAAAAGACCCTAAAAGTTCGTATCTCAAATGTCTCATAAAAGCTCTATGCATCTTGCAAAATTTAAAAACCGAAATATTTTGTTTTTTTTTAGAAACTCATTGACAGTTAGACAGATGATAAATATAGAAATTTTCGTAACTTATACGTCCAGATGACTACAGTGTACATTCTTCCTCAGCCTTCGTTGTTTTTTTAATAATAATGGTTTATTGTTCAACAGAATAGTCCTTTTTTATGTTTTTTTCCTTTTTTCTATTAATCATTCTTCCTCAGTCTTCCGTGTTTTTCTTCTTTTTTATCATTTGTTTCACTTGTTGCTTGAAGATTACAGTCTTTGATGGTTTTTTAAGAGTTAAGTCGTTCATTTGTCATTTAATTCTAGAATGTACACCTTGTACATTCATACAAATAAATTTATATAAAATACAGTAATTTTTTCAATAAAAGAAAAAGCTATTAGGCATATACTGTTTCTTTGAATACCAAAATACGGTTCTGTATGAGACCGGACCACTGGTGATACTTTTATTTATGACCTCATAATGGTTAGCGGTAATTAATTTTAGCTCAAATTTTGAATTTTTTGAACTTCTCTTGTCTGTGTTTAGTCGCTCGGCTCTCCTACTATAAGTTTTGACCCATAATGATAATGCCAACAAATAATTGGTCTGTTTTAATAAACACACAGCTTTGTTTGTGGTAAATATTTAGAAAAAAATCTCACCATGCTCAATTTCCGTCCATCGCCGTCATTATCTTCGGATTGTTTTGGAACAACACAAGGATTCATTTGGATTTTATTCAGATGCGGTTCTTCCATTCGTAACGTATGTTAGCAACAGAATGTGCTACTGTGGAGTTCTGTAAGCGTAACCTGTATTATTTTACAATTTGGAACAGAACGCTGCTGTACAGTTTTCTTCCTCTCGCATAGATGGCAATATAATATCAATTTCTGACTAATTTTAAAAAACAAAAGTGGATAAGATACGTTTTATTATAAAATAAACAAGATACAGAGAAGAAATCTGATGACCGTGGTGAGAAGACTCTTTTTTTGATATCTCAATGAAAACTTCTCAATAATGAGAGAAATAGTATAAACTTTTGAACAAAATGCGGTGAAAAAAATAAAGTCAGAGCAGATTCATTCAAACCCTGATCTGTAAACTCAGACAAATGCGCAAACATTTGTTTTTTTTATCCTTCTTCAGTTTTTACGGTTTTTCTTCACCAATTCCTCAAAGTATTCTTTCTATCTTGCTATGATTTCTTTTTCTTGTCGTGATACGTCTCTCTTCTTCTTCTTTAATGGTTTTGTGTTGTTTGTCTTTCTCTTCTTTAATGTTTTTAAAATCTTACATTCTTTATTTTTTTTATGTTTACTGTTTTCTTTTCTTTTTATATCTCTTATAGTTTTTAGTATTTTTGATACTGTAGCTACTTTTTCTATCTTTGTTTTTTTGTCTTGACTTTTGCTTGTAGCTCTAATATTTGTTTTAATAGTATACATTATACCTCTATTAGATATCAATTAGATGCAAATCTGTTGCGACTTGCTGAAGAGTTCCCATAAGAACGAAACATGCTCAAGTTTACGCATCTAATTTGAATGAATTTGCGCTGATTAAACGCTTTACGTGTTTTTTGCTTTTTATGGTTGTAATTTCAACAAATTGAATGATTACTGCAATTTTACCATTATGAAAATTATAGCAATTTTGATAACTAAACATTTTGAAATAGCTTTTCGATCAGTTTGCAACATGAACTTAAACTTGGTCAGTTTTCTGTTATTTTTAGGCTTTTCTCTAATTTTGATCAATGGACAGAATACAACAGATAGCGAAAAATCTGATCCAGCTTTCAAGTTACCGAATATTTTGTAAAGCTGCAAAAAACGTTGTTTATTGTTACATAATATTTTTTAGATATGAACTGGATTTGTTGATTCTGACCAAAAACGATGAAGCAATAGCGAAAAATTTGGAAAATTTGAAGAAAAATGAGAGTGTTTTTACGAATATTAGAGAAAAACTGCGTAGGGTTGCTAAGCGGCTAGAAGGGCTAGATAGAAAATATAAAAATCTCACAGAATCAAAATCTTGACATTTGTGTCCAAACAGCATAATTATGTTATCATAGTGATTATTTTTATTTTATGTTTTAATTGTTGCATTATCACATTTCAAGAGCTATATATAAGGCTCTTGGTAGTCAGGTGGCTAAAGATAGTGCGTTTGAAATCTGGTCTAGCGAAGGTCGCGAGTTCGATTCCCATCCAGGTGGAAGTCTTGTTCTACAAAGAAAATGGCTTCTGTCTGCTAATTAAATCACTTTTATACTGTAAATCAAAAGTAATGCAACAGTCAATAAAAAAATGTTTTCAATGTTTTTTTGTATTATTGTTTGTTGGTTTATACAATTTGGTGAATCACAAAAACTTGAATTTTTTATCGTAACACTAGTTGATTTAAATAACTGTAGAAAGATAAAGCAGTTTTAAATATCTACAAAAAAGAATAAGATAAGATAAGATAAAGAAACACACAAACAAACAAAAACAAACCGTCGTAAAAGTAGTGAAATTTATGATAACAAATCCATAGGCGTTGAAGTCAATTCCTTTTTGGGCTTTAGCAATTATTAGCGATATTGAATCTTTAATTTCTGACTTTTCATTATACCAGACGGAGTTATACGCTTCATTTCCAACATCTTTAGACTGAAATAAACAAAACAATAACAATAGAACGTCATTAAAATAAACAACAAAACAAACCGCTTCCGAAATAAATTCGTAATTGAAGCAATAAATTCCAGTTTGGACAGCTCCCATCAGAGTATATCCAACGCATTTTATTTTATTTGGAAGTTTGAATCCACTAAAAACAAGTCATGAATCAGCCAAATCAAAAAAAAAAATATAATAATTAAGACAATTATAAAAAACAAAATATATATATATATACATATATATATTAAAGAATAATATCAATAAAAGTTTTATAATAATAGTTTAATATATGATAGTTTAATTTGGAAACTTTCATTTGTTTTAAGGCTACTCAATTTTTTTGTCTTATTTGATATAAATTTACTTATAAAACAGTTTAATTTAATGATCATTGAATTTAAAAATCAGCCGCAAAAATTATTACAATCAGTTATTTAATGATAAATTTTAGCTGAAAATGTTATTAATCGTAGAAACCGACTCTATTAAATAATATTTTCTATTGTTTTATTTTAAAATATTCATTTGTTTTAAGGTTACTCATTTGTTTTTGTCTCATTTGATATAAATTTAGTTATAAAAAAACAGTTAAAGTATGTAATGATCATTGAACTTAAAAATCAGCGGCAGAAATTATTACAATCAGTTATTTAATAATAAACTTTAGCTGAAAATGTTATTAATCGGATAAACCGACTCTATTAAATAATATATTCTATTGTTTTATTTTAAAATATTCATTTGTTTTAAGGTTACTCATTTGTTTTTGTCTCATTTGAAATAAATTTAGTTATAAAAAAACAGTTTAAGTATGCAGTGATCATTGAACTTAAAAATCAGCCGCAAAAATTATTACAATCAGTTATTTAATAATAAATTTCAGCTGAAAATGTCATTAATCGTATAAACCGACTCTATTAAATAATATATTCTATTGTTTTATTTTAAAAAATTCATTTGTTTTAACGTTACTCATTTGTTTTTATCTCATTTGATATATATTTAGTTATAATAAAACAGTTTAAGTATGTAATGATCATTGAACTTAAAAATCAGCCGCAAAAATTATTATAATCAGTTATTTAATAATAAATTTTAGCTGAAAATGTAATTAATCGTACAAACCGACTATATTAAATAATATATTCTATTGTTTTATTTTAAAAAATTCATTTGTTTTAACGTTACTCATTTGTTTTTATCTCATTTGATATATATTTAGTTATAATAAAACAGTTTAAGTATGTAATGATCATTGAACTTAAAAATCAGCCGCAAAAATTATTATAATCAGTTATTTAATAATAAATTTTAGCTGAAAATGTAATTAATCGTACAAACCGACTATATTAAATAATATTTTCTATTGTTTTATTTTAAAATATTCATTTGTTTTAAGGTTACTCATTTGTTTTTGTCTCATTTGATATAAATTTAGTTATAAAAAAACAGTTTAAGTATGTAATGATCATTGAACTTAAAAATCAGCCGCAAAAATTATTATAATCAGTTATTTAATAATAAATTTTAGCTGAAAATGTTATTAATCGTACAAACCGACTTTATTAAATAATATATTCTATTGTTTTATTTTAAAAAATGCATTTGTTTTAACGTTACTCATTTGTTTTTATCTCATTTGATATATATTTAGTTATAATAAAACAGTTTAAGTATGTAATGATCATTGAACTTAAAAATCAGCCGCAAAAATTATTACGATCAGTTATTTAATAATAAACTTCAGCTGAAAATGTTATTAATCGTACAAACCGACTATATTAAATAATATATTGTATTGTTTTATTTTAAAATATTTATTTGTTTTAAAGTTACTCATTTGTTTTTGTCTCATTTGATATAAATTTAGTTATAAAAAAACAGTTTAAGTATGTAATGATCATTGAACTTAAAAATTATTACAATCAGTTATTTAATAATAAATTTCAGCTGAAAATGTTATTAATTGTCCAAACCGACTCTAATTAATAATATATTCCATTGTTTTATTTTGAAATATTCATTTGTTTTAAAGTTACTCATTTGTTTTTGTCTCATTTGATATAAATTTAGTTATAAAAAAACAGTTTAAGTATGTAATGATCATTGAACTTAAAAATTATTACAATCAGTTATTTAATAATAAATTTCAGCTGAAAATGTTATTGATCCTACAAACCGACTTTATTAAATAATATATTCTATTGTTTTATTTTAAAATATTCATTTGTTTTAAAGTTACTCCATTGTTTTTGTCTCATTTGATATAAATTTAGTTATAAAAAAACAGTTTAAGTATGTAATGATCATTAAACTTAAAAATTATTACAATCAGTTATTTAATAATAAATTTTAGCTGAAATTGTTATTCCTACAAACCGACTTTATTAAATAATAGTATATTCTATTGTTTTATTTTAAAATATTCATTTGTTTTAAAGTTACTCATTTGTTTTTTTGTCATTTGATATAAATTTAGTTATAAAAAAACAGTTTAAGTATGTAATGATCATTAAACTTTAAAATTATTACAATCAGTTATTTAATAATAAATTTTAGCTGAAAATGTTATTAATCCTACAAACCGACTTTATTAAATAATATATTCTATTGTTTTATTTTAAAATATTCATTTGTTTTAAAGTTACTCCATTGTTTTTGTCTCATTTGATATAAATTTAGTTATAAAAAAACAGTTTAAGTATGTAATGATCATTAAACTTAAAAATTATTACAATCAGTTATTTAATAATAAATTTTAGCTGAAAATGTTATTAATCCTACAAACCGACTTTATTAAATAATATATTCTATTGTTTTATTTTAAAATATTCATTTGTTTTAAGGTTACTCATTTGTTTTTGTCTCATTTGATATATTGTTAGTTATAAAAAACAGTTTAAGTATGTAATGATCATTGAACTTAAAAATCAGCCGCAAAAATTATTATAATCAGTTATTTAATAATAAATTTTAGCTGAAAACGTTATTAATCGTACAAACCGACTTTATTAAATAATATATTCTATTGTTTTATTTTAAAAAATTTATTTGTTTTAACGTTACTCATTTGTTTTTATCTCATTTGATATATATTTAGTTATAATAAAACAGTTTAAGTATGTAATGATCATTGAACTTAAAAATCAGCCGCAAAAATTATTATAATCAGTTATTTAATAATAAATTTTAGCTGAAAATGTAATTAATCGTACAAACCGACTATATTAAATAATATTTTCTATTGTTTTATTTTAAAATATTCATTTGTTTTAAGGTTACTCATTTGTTTTTGTCTCATTTGATATAAATTTAGTTATAAAAAAACAGTTTAAAAATGTAATGATCATTGAACTTAAAAATCAGCCGCAAAAATTATTATAATCAGTTATTTAATAATAAATTTTAGCTGAAAATGTTATTAATCGTACAAACCGACTTTATTAAATAATATATTCTATTGTTTTATTTTAAAAAATTCATTTGTTTTAACGTTACTCATTTGTTTTTATCTCATTTGATATATATTTAGTTATAATAAAACAGTTTAAGTATGTAATGATCATTGAACTTAAAAATCAGCCGCAAAAATTATTACAATCAGTTATTTAATAATAAACTTTAGCTGAAAATGTTAATAATCGTATAAACCGACTCTATTAAATAATATATTCTATTGTTTTATTTTAAAATATTCATTTGTTTTAAGGTTACTCATTTGTTTTTGTCTCATTTGATATAAATTTAGTTATAAGAAAACAGTTTAAGTATGTAATGATCATTGAACTTAAAAATCAGCCGCAAAAATTATTACGATCAGTTATTTAATAATAAACTTCAGCTGAAAATGTTATTAATCGTACAAACCGACTATATTAAATAATATATTGTATTGTTTTATTTTAAAATATTTATTTGTTTTAAAGTTACTCATTTGTTTTTGTCTCATTTGATATAAATTTAGTTATAAAAAAACAGTTTAAGTATGTAATGATCATTGAACTTAAAAATTATTATAATCAGTTATTTAATAATAAATTTCAGCTGAAAATGTTATTGATCGTACAAAACAACTTTAATTTATTGAATCGATAGTTCAACACGTTAATGAGATTAAGATATTACAATCACTTGCAGTGTTTAATAAATAAAAATTAACTAATAATGAAGAAATAATAATATTATTTCATTGATCATCTTAAAATGCATTAAACTATACATTTATTATACCTACCTTTGTGAAACGACAAAAAGATGTATACATGTCATACCAACTGTTATAAAAAATTGATTCAAGAAAATGGCACTATTAAATTTATTAAGTTGGTTGCAGTAATGAAAGAGAAAATTTTGATGGTCCACTATTTCCTTCAGATCTTTTTTGGTTGGCTTTTTGGCATTCCAATGGGCTACTTTTTCTTTAAGTAGATTAAATTGTACGATCACCGGAACCGCCAGCGAATAGCATAACGCGTCTGGGGCATATATACTGGTGTAAATCAAAGGTGCTATGGGGAAAAACCCAACATGGATGTAGTAGTACCAACCTAAAAAATAATAAACAGTGCAACTTTAACACAACAACAGAAAAATCAAAATCTTATCAACTACTATAAGCTATAGTTTATAAACTGATTACTTTACTCATATGCCGATACTATACTGACAGCAGTGATAAGTGACAGATTTTTGACAGAAAGTAAGCACATAAACATCATCTCTTGTTTCTAAAAGCGGCTATATGACATATCTGTAGTTTTTTTGCCAAGAGGTTTAAATTTTTTGACATTGGTGGAACAATATGGTCTCTTTGAAAAATCTATAGGATTCAAGTCTGGCGACCTGGCGGGCCAAAGAGTAACACTGCCGCGACCTAACCACCTATTCCCGTAATTTTTGCAAGCTGGTACAGCATGATGTGGCCATTTGCAACCACAGAATTAATCTCTTCAAGGTGATCAATTATCACCTGTCTCTGATAACTGATCATTTTTTCAATATTTTTTTAGATTATTGAAATTAAAAATGCGAAATAGCAAGCTGACGCGTCAGTGTGGCTCCCATGCGAAGCCGGCACGAGCCGCTTGTAATTAATATTCCAGTTATAAATAAAATTATTAAAAAATAGTAAAAATGTTGATGATTTTTTGTGAAATTAGACTAAAAAATTGTACACAAACCTTCAGGAATATAAACACTGACAGGTAAGTCTCCTCCAGTAACATAAGGCTGCATATAATAGCTACAAACCACCGAAATTGTTAACATTAGAAAAGTGTTAACAAATCGTCGAGCTTTGAATAATATCAAATTATATTTTTCTTGAATTTCTTCTGGAAAATCGTTTAATTCCAAAAAATTAGATCGGCTATTTAGAAGATTAGCAAGAATCGGCTTATTGAAGAATAAAGCAATGTGTTTTCCCAAAATCTACAAATAAATAATCAAAAAAACAGCAAAAGCTTTGCACTTCTTACGTGAAGATAAATAAAATTTGTCTCAATACATTGCACAATTTCACCAATATCACTATTTCTGATTCCTAAAGTGATTCCCATTACAGCTAGAACATTCACTATCATTGCCATGGTGCAGTTGAAGCAAAAAAGTAATTTTAGCCAAAATTTTGCTTTGATGTGCGGATAAACGCCAGATGCTTTTAGGAATTTTAGAACGTTGACAGTACCGTCAAATTGATGAACACTCCTAAAAATTAGTTGAGCAGTTGCGGAAAAAAATGCACATGTTGACTTACATCGTGTTACTGTAGAAATAGTCTAAAAATGATAAGAAATCTCACTAGAGACGAAAGAAACGCTGTTAATAGTGGTAATTATAGGTAATCATAAGGTTGAGTGAAAAAGCTGTTTAGTGGTGAATTTATAAGTAGCATTTTGTACAATTACGTCTAATTATTACGGATTTTCTTGTTCATTTTTCCAATTAATCGTTGTAGACCATTGTGTTCAAATATGTATAAAAAGATAACGCCGTTTTAAACACCTGGAAGTGTAAATAGGTTAATATACAGTTTGGATATATTCTTGAGATTATAAATAGTACAAAAGTGGCATACCGACGGTCTAATTCTGGTATCCCGGATTTGCAAAGTAAACATTTTACAAGACGCAACTTCAGAAATGTTACCCCAAAAGAAGTCAACTTGACCTGACCTGACCTGACCTGAAGATATGAACCTGGATATCCCAGGTAAAAAGTCTGCTTTATCCAGGATGGTGTCGATCCAGATACATTATATTTTTGAAAATGGATTAAGCCTGATGTTTAAATTCTAGAGCTATGGAAGAAAGAATTGAGGAAAATCCTATAAAAATGCAAGAAAATTCTTGGAAAATAGAGAAAAATTTCTGAATAATGCAAGAAAACTTTAAGTCTAAAATGGAACAAAATTCTAGAATAATGCAAAAAAATTATAAAAAATTAAAAAAAAATCTAGAATAATACGTCAAAATATTAAGAATAAAATAGAAAAGATTCTTAAAAAACAGACAAAAGTTAGAGTATAATGCAAAAAAACATTAAGCCTAAAATAGAAGAAAATTCTAGAATATTGCAAAAAAACTATAAAAAATTTAAAAACATTATAATATAACGCAAAAGAATATTAAGGATAAAATGGAAGAAAATTCTATAAAAATAGAAGAAAATTCTAGAATAATGCATAAAAAACATTAAGGCTAAAATGGAAGAAAATTATATAATAATGTAAGAGAATATTACGAATAAAATAAAAGAAAATTTTAGTAAAATAGAAAAAAAAATTCAGAATAATGCAAGAAAACATTAAAACTAAAATGGAACAAAATTATAAAATATACAGAAAAATAAAAGAAAATTCTAGAAAACTGCAAGAGAATATTAATATCCTCTTGCATTTTATTCTTAAGAATAAAATGGAAAAAAATTTTAGATAAATAAAGAAAAATTTCAAAATTATGCAAGAAAATTCTAGAAAAATTAAAGAAAAATATTTAGAAACATAAAGAAAAATTCCAAAATTATGCAAGAAAATTCTAGAAAAATGAAAGAAATTTCTAGAATAGTGCAAGAGATTATTAAAGATAAAATGGAAAAAAATTCTAGAAAAATAGAAGAAAATTCCAGAATAATGCAAGAAAACATTAAGACTAAAATGGAACAAAATTCTAGAATATTGCAAAAAATATATAGAAAAATAAAAGAAAATTTTAGAATAATGCAAGAGAATATTAAGAATAAAATGGAAAAAATTTTAAGAAAAATAGAGAAAAATTTTAGAATAATGCAAGAAAATTATAGAAAAATGAAAGAAAATTCTAGAATAATGCAACAGAATATTAAGAATAAAATAGAAAAAGATTTTTGAAAAATAGAGAAAAATTCCAGAATAATGCAAAAAAACATTAAGGCTAAAATGAAAGAAAGTTCTAAGATAAAACAAAAAAATTATAGAAAAATTAAAAAAAATTCTAGAATAATGCAACAAAATATTAAGGATAAAATTTAAAAAAAATCTAAAAAAATAGAGAAAAATTCTAGAATAATGCAAAAAAACATTAAGGCTAAAATGGAAAAAAGTCTAGAACAAAGCAAAAAGATTATAGAAAAATGAAAAAAAAATTTAGAATAATGCAAGAGAATATTAAGAATAAAATGGTAAAAAAATCTAAAAAAATAGAGAAAAATTCTAGAATAATGCAAAAAAACAAACATTAAGGCTAAAATAGTAAGAAATTCTAGAATAATGCAACAGAATATTAACGATAAAATAGAAAAAAAATTCAGAAAAATAGAGGAAAATTCTAGAATAATGCAAGAAAACATTAAGGCTAGAATGGAAAAAATTTTTAGAATAATGCAAAAAAATTATAGAATAATAAAAGAAAATTCTAGAATGATGCAAAAGAATATTAAGAATAAAAGAGAAAAAAATTTAGAAAAATAGAGGAAAATTCCAGAATTATGCAAGAAAACCAACATTAAGGCTAAAATGGTAGGAAGTTCTAGAACAAAGCAAAAAGATTATATAAAAATGAAAGAAAACTCTAGAATAAAAATAGAAGAAAATTTCAGAATAATGCAAGAAAACATTAAGGCTAAAATAAAAGAAAATTCTAGAACAAAGCAAAACAATTATAGAAAAATGAAAAAAATAATCAAGTCTCAATTTTGTTTAATTTGGTTTATTTTAGTTTATTCTACTTTATTTCAGTTTATTTACTTTATTTCAGTTTATTTTAATTTATTTTAGTTTATTTTAGTTTATTTTAGTTTATTTTAGTTTATTTTAGTTTATTTTAGTTTATTTTAGTTTATTTTAGTTTATTTCAGTTTATTTTAGTTTATTTTAGTTTATTTTAGTTTATTTTAGTTTATTTTTGTTTATTTTAGTTTATTTTAGTTTATTTTAGTTTATTTTAGTTTATTTTAGTTTATTTTAGTTTATTTTAGTTTATTTTAGTTTATTTTAGTTTATTTCAGTTTATTTAGTTTATTTTAATTTAGTTTATTTTAATTTAATTCAGTTAATTTTAGATTATTTTAGTTTATTCTTGTTTATTCAAGTTTATTTTAGTGTATTTGCGTCTATTCTAGTTCATTTTAATTCATTTTAGTTTACTTTAGTTTATTTAAATATATTTTAGTTTATTTTAGCTTATTTAAGTTTATTTTAGTATATTTTAGTATATTTTAGTATATTTTAATTTATTTTAGTTTATTGTGGTTTATTTTAGTATATTTTAGTATATTTCAGTTTATTTAGTTTATTTTAGTTTAGTTTAGTTTTATTTAATTCAGTTAATTTAAGTTTAAATCATTTTATTTTAGTGTATTTGCGTCTATTCTAGTTCATTTCAATTCATTTTAGTTTACTTTAGTTTATTTAAATATATTTTAGTTTATTTTAGCTTATTTAAGTTTATTTTAGTATATTTTAGTATATTTTAGTATATTTTAATTTATTTTAGTTTATTGTGGTTTATTTTAGTATATTTTAGTATATTTTAGTATATTTCAGTTTATTTAGTTTATTTTAGTTTAGTTTAGTTTTATTTAATTCAGTTAATTTAAGTTTAAATCATTTTATTTTAGTGTATTTGCGTCTATTCTAGTTCATTTTAATTCATTTTAGTTTACTTTAGTTTATTTAAATATATTTTAGTTTATTTTAGCTTATTTAAGTTTATTTTAGCATATTTTAGTATATTTTAGTATATTTTAGTATATTTTAATTTATTTTAGTTTATTGTGGTTTATTTTAGTATATTTTCGTATATTTTAGTATATTTCAGTTTATTTAGTTTATTTTAGTTTAGTTTAGTTTTATTTAATTCAGTTAATTTAAGTTTAAATCATTTTATTTTAGTGTATTTGCGTCTATTCTAGTTCATTTTAATTCATTTTAGTTTACTTTAGTTTATTTAAATATATTTTAGTTTATTTTAGCTTATTTAAGTTTATTTTAGTATATTTTAGTATATTTTAGTATATTTTAATTTATTTTAGTTTATTGTGGTTTATTTTAGTATATTTTAGTATATTTCAGTTTATTTAGTTTATTTTAGTTTAGTTTATTTTTATTTAATTCAGTTAATTTAAGTTTAAATCATTTTATTTTAGTAAATATTATATTATATTATATTTTGCTGCATTGAAAGGTTAGACGATTATTTAACAAGCTTCAATTGGTTGTTAAAAATATGACGTTTGTGACATTTGAACTGATTTATAAGTGGTACCAACATGGTACACAACACAAAATGTACCAGATCCATTGGAATTAGACAGTCGATACCCAAGATGAATACTACCCTTGTAAATGTTTCCATATTAATATGAATTAGTCCAAAAGCACTAGAGACCATCAATTTTTGAGACCTTATAATACTAATAACAACGTATTTTCTTAAACTTATAATTGAAGTCTTGTACCATGATGATTTGTAAACTGCGTTACCGATGTCAGATGCCTGCAAAGTATAATATTTTTTCAATTGTTTTACAAATATGCCGAATACAAAAAACAAAAGAAAAGAAAATAAATAGAAAAAAACAAAAAAAAAAAGTTTTAAATAAGTGGAACAATTTGTTTATCAAGGGAGGAAAATAAACCATTTCCCGCCCGAGTGTTTTTTAATGGAAATAAACGAAGATCACTTTTTATTTAATTTGGGATGGATTCTGACTCTAAAGTGTTACTTGCAAGACTTTTACAAGCCGCAAATTTGGAAAAATTGCGCAAATTACGAAAAAAAACAGAAATATATTCAAAACATGGATGACATATCAAAAAGCTGAAAAACTGACAGAAGAATGAATTTTTACAAAATTATCAATATTACCATGAGAAATGTCAAATTTAATTAAAATAAGAAAATAATCTTACCGTTTCGCACATCAGCTCCGCAGTGTGACAATAAATAGCCGTTTCTCCAATTTGCATTATAAAATAAGATAAACATTTAAATTTATTCAATGTGTTGAACTCACTAAAACAATTTTTTTTTTATTATTTTTCATAAAATGAGGTAAACACCTACTTTTGAGACGCTATAAACAATTGCATGCAAGAGATTCCTATAGCTACTAGAAATTGGATAAAAAATATCCCACTACACATGCTGTTTACTTTCTTGCAGTATCTAAAACAATAATTATTAGAGGTAATTGTTACTTAATACCAATATATGAACTCTCAAGTGCGCATTAACGTGTTGAACTATCGATTCGTTAGATTAGAAGTGAGGTTAAGTGCAGATGTCAAATTAATAGCTGTCACAAAGAAGAATAAAAACTGACATAAAGCTATACTTACTCTAGAAGAAAATTATGATAATTGATCAAATACTTTATTTCTTCTTTGACTTTCCAAAGGCTTTGAGCATCGTCAGCGGCAATTTTGTCAAATTGAACATGTTCAAATCGATGTGCCAGAAGCTTCATCTGGACACTTAAAGGAATCGAAATCGAATAATAAATTGTGTCAACGCCCCATATCCCAGCCACAATAGACGGTGTCAAGTACCAAAAGCTGAAGATTAAGAAATAGTACCATCCTTCGGGAACATACAAAAAAACGGGCAATTGTCCCGTGAAGAAAGGCTGGATTAGGTAGCTTAAAGCCACTAAGCAGCTGTACCCCAGATAATATTTGATTACTGTGTGCGCCGTTTGTATTATGCGAAAACAATCTTTTTTGGTTTTTCCGACAAAAGTGTCTAAATCCCAAAATTTTAAGCGTTCCTCCAAAAGATGAGCTAGAGTTGGCTTGTTGAAATGTAAAATGGCGTATTTACCCATAATCTGGTTAGATTATCAAAAAAAAATCACATATAATACCATAACTGCAGATTAGATTGTGATTAAAAATAGGGTGTCATATACACTGCAACCTATTGGTCTATTGTGCTCCACAAGTGCAAGGTAACAAATTACCTGTTTTTGACATTCACATGAACTATATGGACGAATGGTATTTGGGTAGAGAATCCTATGAGGCTTTCGAGGGTTTAAGAAAAAATAATGTTCAGCTGTCATACCCTAGCAGTCACCAAAACAAACCCAAAATTTTTCTTGTTATCAATTATGAGTGAGAAGGGGAAAAGTCGTAAAATCTCAGTGTCTGATTGGCTCATAGAATTCCCAGTTTACAAAAACACTACTTACATGCAAATACAAACATATTGATAATAAACTTTCAATGCTGTTGTAGATATTATTTTGGTCATACATAAAAGTCCCCATCACAGATAAAACCAAAATTAGGCTGAAATAGACAATATTGAAGCAACAGTGAATTTGCGCCAATGTTGAATTGTAATTGGGGTGAAGACCGCCAAACCGAATCCATTTCAAAGGGTAGTGTGTCAAGTGGTGACTTGCCGCACTCATGGCTATTACTCATTTGCCGAAACGAAATAAACTGCAATGCGCTTAAATCTTAAGCCATAGCTCATGAATAGATTATTTTCGGTAAATCACAGCGTAGAAATTTAGTTGTGAATCATAATTTTTTATTTAATATAAAATAAGAGGAGGTTTTTCTGACCGCCCATAGGGTTTTTAAATATTTATAGGTGGCGCGATTGCAAGCTGCATTCATCTTTTTTTTTCAATCCGACTACATTATTCATATTCGAAAGTGAGTTTTTAGTGACATTTTATCATAAAAGTAATTTATATAATTACATTTTGATTTTTTTTCTGGTCATTTGGGTCTCACAATTATCGGGAAAAACAAAAAATGCTGCATTTTGAAGTTTAAGCGCTATATTGTTTCAACGCAAATGTTTAAAAAAATAAGAAAACGTTTAACGCTTTTCCAGTTTGTCCAAACGTGTTCGATTGGATTTAGATCGGGACTTCGAGCGGGCCAGTCTATAACAGCAACATTGTGGGTATTTAGGTAATCCACTGCTTCAAGTCCTAATTGGCATGCTCTTCAGCAACTCCAAAAAAAAATTTTGAATTTTTTTTAAATTTTAGACAAAAATTGACTTTTATAGCATTATTTATCTTAGTCTAGATAAACACACAAAAAAAGGTCCTTTATTTTAAACAGGGAAAAATATTATTAAAAAAAAATATTAAATTAGTAAAAAATTCTGTAAAAAATTTCTAAAATTTTAAAATAATTTTATAATTTTAAACAAAAACTAATTTTTTAAACATTATTTATTTTTTTACTTCTAGACAAAGAATAAAGAAAATTATTTTTAAAACTATATTTATCTTAGTCTAAATAAACACAAAAAAGAAAAAAACTGTTATCTGTGATTTTTAAAAAACTAAAAATATGATTTAAGAAAAAGTAACAAACATTGCAAAATCAGAATATTTCTGGAATTTTAAATATTTTTCTTAACTTTAGCCAAAAACTAATTTTTTAAATTTTATTTATCTTAGCCTAGAACACAGAAAAAAAATTGTTATTTTCATATTGGTTTTTTTTATTTGCTATTATTGTGTTTTTTTTTGTTGCTTTTTTGTTTGACTATTATTCTTGCTGTATTTTTTTTGTAGTGTAATTCTGCTTATCTACTTACTGTTATGATTTTGCTCGTTTTCTTTAGCAACTCTAAAAAAATTTTTGATTTAGAAAAAAAAACTCTTAAAACAATATTTACCTTAGTCTAGATAATCACAAAAAAAAAGAAGAGCTTTTATTTTTAGCAGCAGAAAATATTATTAAAAAAAATTCAAAATTAGTAAAAAACTTTGTTAAAAGTTTTAAAATAATTTTTCAATTTTAAACAAAAATTAATTTTTGTAACATTATTTATTTTTGCTAAACACAAAGAATAAAGAAAACTAAATATTTTATTTTTTAACAACAAGATATATGGTTTAAAAAAATAACAAAAATTGCAAAACTAGCAAAACAATTCTGTATTAAAATTTTTTCTTATTTTTTAACAAAAAATTGCTTTTGAAACATTATTTATCTGAGTCTAAATAAACACAAAAAAGAAAAAAGCTGTTATCTGCGATTTTTAAAAAACAAAAAATATGATTTAAGAAAAAATAACAAACATTGCAAAATCTAAATATTTCTGGAATTTTGAATATTTTTCTTAACTTTAGGCAAAAATTAATTTTTTATATTCTATTTATCTTAGAAACCCAAAGAGAAAAAAAATTGTTATTTTCTGTTTGTCAACCGCAAGAACTATTACTTAAAAAAAACAAATACATATTGGTTTTTTTTATTTGCTATTATTGTTTTTTTTTTCTTTTTTGTTTGACTTTTTTTTATTTTTTTTCTAGTGTAATTCTGCTTATCTACTTACTGTTATTATTATGTTAGTTTTACCTTTATTTTTAATTTTTTTAATTATTATTTATTTATTACTTGGGGGGTTAAGTAGGCTTTGCCTTCTGCCAACAATTATTTATTTTCTTTCTTGTTCGCTTTTTTTAATTTGTTTATATGGCTTTGTTTTTGTAACGATAAAAATTGTAAAACGCAATTTGTTGCAACAATGTAGATTTCTGGCAAATAAAAGATGATTATTATTATTATTATTATTATTATTATGTTTAACCCTCCCTGTCCCGGAGGCACAGCTATTTTTCTGGGTTTAAAAATTACTACAGTCTTCGACAAGTAATGAAAATGACAATATTATTTACTAAATAATATAAAAATTGTTGAAAAACATGTTTTTAATTTTTAATTAGTTTAAAATCCAATTTCAGAATTGAAACAAAAACAACAAATTGTGTTTTAAACTAAATAGACTATACAAGTTTGTTTTTTTTGAAAAATCAAGCTAAATTACTTAAAATCTTCCTATTATGTTCAACCCCCCCCTTTCCTGGAGACATAGCAATTTTGCTGGATTTAAGAATCATTACGGTCTTTGACAAGTAATGACAATGATGACAAAATTACTTTTTATTATTTATTATTATTATTTTAGGACAAAAAAATGACTCATTTAAACCAAAATTTAAAAAAAAACATTTTCTTTTAGTTATTTCTTCTCTCTTTTAGAGGTTAAGAATGGTAGCACTGCAATTTTGTATTTGGCGCATCTACCATTTTCTGAGACTGAGTATACAATCAAAAGCTTTTAAAAATCCAACAAAAAAGTATCAGAAACCGTGATAGTATTACTCGATTTACTATTAAAGCACGTTTTAATGATTGCTAACTAATTAATCAAAGCAAATTCATTCAAACTATATCCGCAAACTTGGACATGCTTGGTTTTTTTTGGAACTCTTCAGCATGTCGCAGCAGATTTAGTTAAGACAGTCTGAGATTTTCCATAGCTGCTGATTGAGTTTTTGTAAAATTTGAAGAAAAACATTCTAATGTTTGATAGCTGAGATCAATTACTAAACAACAATTACTGTTTTCTGCTAATTTTTTCAACTACAAATAAAATTGCATTTGAAAATACGGTAAAAAAGATATACATATCATGCAATTATATAATATTTATAAAAATCGAAATTTATAAGAAATCAATTGACGTGGCTCATTATGTTTTCACATACCTACCATTTAAGGCGTTTCTCTCTCAGCACTGCTCATAAATTATTTAGCAAAACATAAATAATTTATATTGACAGAAGATTATTTAATTAACTTTTCACATTAAACTTCACCTACATTTTTTAGTCAATAGATACATTCAAATTTAGCTAAAACCTTACAAAAATATTTTTCTATTTGGAATAAGATCATTCTAACACCCAAATGACGTCATTTAAGTGTTAGTTGTTGGAGTGTTAGAATAGATTAGTAATATTTACTGTACTGATGTTGGTAGCGGCAGCGCTAAACTTCATAAGAGTGACGAGTGACATTTATTATTTATTTTGGCGCAGCAAAAGTGAGGTTAGCGTCATTTTCTTATTTTCGTGATTGTAAAAGTTTTTAAATTAGGTCTTGAACGTGTTAACGTCTGAACCAAATTTTAGGATGCCTAGATCAAATCAGTTCTCTCTACACGCGACAGGTCATAAATTACTATAGCCTAGGCTGAACTGGTCTATTCTATTATATACAGAATTAACCAGTCTTGTCTAGGTTTAATCGATTCAGTCTAGTTAGAATTTATATGCCTTAATATAAATAAATTCGTACGTTTTAATCTATCATAAATTACTATAGCCTAGGCTAAACTGGTTTATCCTATCTTTATAAACTATAGGATTGACCAGTCTTGTCTAGGTTTAATCGATTCAGTCTAGTTAAAATTTATATGCCTTAATATAAATAAATTGGTACGTTTTAATCTATCATAAATTACTATAGCCTAGGCTAAACTGGTTTATCCTATTATTTACAGGATTAACCAGTCTTGTCTAGGTTTAATCAATTCAGTCTAGTTAGAATTTATATGCCTTAATATAAATAAGTTGGTACGTTTTAATCTATTATAAATTACTATAGCCTAGGCTAAACTGGTTTATCCTATATTTATATACTATAGGATTAACCAGTCTTGTCTACGTTTAATCAATTCAATATAGTTAGAATTTACATGCAGTTTTAATCTAAACTACTTTCACCTAGTTTGTGTGACCAGTCTGAACTAATGACCGACTAGGCATAATTAGTTCAGGCTAAGACGTACCAATCTGATTTGACCTAGGCTAAACTGGTTCACCCTATCATTAACGGAATGAAAGAGTTACCTAGGTCAAATGTGTTTATCCTGCTTTAGGATGAAAACAAACCAGTTTAACCTAGGTTTAGTTAGTTTAGGATAAATTGATTCGTTCCAGTTATTTTAGTAATTTTACCTACTTTGTTTGCCTAGTCTAAGTGAGTCCAACTAGTCAAGTTTAGTTTGGACTAAAACGTACCAGTTTTTCCTAAAGATAAACTGCTTTGACCTAGGCAAAATTGATTCTTCTTATCATTAATAGGATGAACGGCTTTGGCCTAAGCCGAAATGGTTTATTTTAGTTAGAGTTTACATAATTTAGAATAAGAATAAACCAGTTTAGCCTAGGTTCAATCAGTTTATCTACTATTTAGTTTAGGATCAACTGAGTCGTTCTAGTCTAAACGTAGTTTGTTTTCCTAGTCAGAGTTTGCCTAAACTAGGCAAGTTTAGTAGAGACTAAGACGCACTAGTTTATCTTTTCAATGAACTAATTTGACCTAGGCTAAACTGGTTTATTCTATCATTAACAATAAGAACAAGTTTAGCCGGCCTAGGTCAAATAGGTTTATCTTAGTTAGAATTTACGTGCTTTGAGATAAACTGGTACGTCCTAGTCTGAACTAATTTTACCTAGTTTAGAAGCCTAGTCTAAACTAATTTTTGACATTTTCAAAATAGTTTAGGCTAGGATGTACGAGTGTATCCTAAAGCATGTAAATTCTAACCAGGATGAACTGGTTTGATTTAGGCAAAACGTACAGACTAAGACGTACCATTTTATCTTAAAAATGAACTAATTTGACCTAGGCTAAGCTGGTTTATTCTATCATTAACAATAAGAACAAGTTTAGCCGGCCTAGGTCAAATAGGTTTATCTTAGTTAGAATTTACGTGCTTTGAGATAAACTGGTACGTCCTAGTTTGAATTAATTTCACCTAGTTTGGAAGCCTAGTTAGAACTAATTTTTGACTTTTTCAAAATAGTTTAGGCTAGGATGTACGAGTGTGTCCTAAAGCAGGTAAATTCTAACCAGGATAAACTGGTTTAATTTAGGCGAAACGTACAGACTAAGACGTACCAGTTTATCTTAAAAATGAACTAATTTAACCTAGGCTAAACTGGTTTATTCTATCATTAACAAGATGAACAAGTTTAGCCTAGGTCAAATGGGTTTATCCTAATTAGAATTTACGTGCTTTGAGATAAACTGGTACGTCCTAGTCTGAACTAATTTTACCTAGTTTAGAAGCCTAGTCTGAACTAATTTTTGACTTTTTCAAAATAGTTTAGGCTAGGATGTACGAGTGTATCCTAAAGCATGAAAGTTCTAGCTAGGATGACTAGTTTGATTTAGGCGAAACGTACAGACTAAGACGTACCAGTTTATCTTAAAAATGAACTAACTTGACCTAGGCTGAACTGGTTTATTCTATCATCAAAAATATGAACAAGTTTAGCCTAGGTCAAATAGGTTTATCTTAGTTAGAATTTACGTGTTTTGAGATGAACTGGTACATCCTAGTCGGAACTAATTTCACCTAGTTTAAAAGCCTAGTCTAAACTAATTTTTGACATTTTCAAAATAGTTTAGGCTAGGATGTACGAGTGTATCCTAAAGCATGTAAATTCTAACCAGGATAAACTGGTTTAATTTAGGCGAAACGTACAGACTAAGACGTACCAGTTTATCTTAAAAATAAACTAGTTTAACCTAGGCTAAACTGGTTTATTCTATCATTAACAAGATGAACAAGTTTAGCCTAGGTCAAATGGGTTTTTCCTAATTAGAATTTACGTGCTTTGAGATAAACTGGTACGTCCTAGTCTGAACTAATTTTACCTAGTTTAGAAGCCTAGTCTGAACTAATTTTTGACTTTTCCAAAATAGTTTAGGCTAGAATGTACGAGTGTATTCTAAAGCATGTAAATTCTAACCAGAATGAACTGGTTTGATTTAGGCAAAACGTACAGACTAAGACGTACCAGTTTATCTTAAAAATGAACTAACTTGACCTAGGCTGAACTGGTTTAGTCTATCATCAAAAAGATGAACAAGTTTAGCCTAGGTCAAATGGGTTTATCCTAGTTAGAATTTACGTGTTTTGAGATGAACTGGTACGTCCTAGTCTGAACTAATTTCACCTAGTTTGGAAGCCTAGTTTGAGCTAATTTTTGATATTTTCAAATTAGTTTAGGCTAGAATATACGAGTGTATTCTAAAGCATGTAAATTCTAGCTAGGATGAACTGGTTTGATTTAGGCAAAACTGGATTGTGTAATCATTAACAGGATGAACGAGTTTAGCCTAGGCTATACTAATTTGTTATATATTTTGTAGGGAGAACTGATTTAGCCTAGGCTAGACTACTTGTTACTTAATATAAAAAAATCTATAGTGTGAACTAATTTATTTTAAAGAAAATAGGCGATTTATAATGTAAGAAATAGTGACATTAATTGTTATCATATGCAACCATTGTATTTAAGTAGCTTAAAAACGACATTGCGGTTTTAAAAATCTGAAAAAATTTATAATAATTTTGATTTTGATTTGATTTTTCTGTACTGACCTGCGTGAACGTTTTCAAATTCACCCATACTAAACCGCAACCATTGAATGCGACTTGTTTTTGAGACCTTTTAATAAGAAGTAGAACCGATTTTTGAACATGAATTGATCTAGAATGATACCAAAATGAGTTATAAGCGGCGTAGCCTACTTTTTCAGCCTGTAAAAACAAATGAAAACTATGAATAAAATAATAGACTGGCGAACAAGCACAAGCTTAGCGCTGCAAACAGCTTCAGTCATGAGGTTTGTATTAAATTTTTTGTACAAATTTTTCCAAAAATTTTTTTTTGGTATTATATAATTATAATTACAGTTTTATTATCAATCAAAATAAAAACAGCACTTACTGCGTCTGTAATTAATTCCGCATTGAGGCAGAAAATTGCTGTTTCCATAATCTCCATCATGCAATATCCTAGACATTTTATTTTGTTTGGCAACAAAAACTCTCTAAAATTTTAATTAAATTAGTAATTTGATTAATTTTGATAATTAGAATTATTACTTTTGTGAGACTACGAACAGTTGCATGCAGATAATAGCGGTGGATACAAGAATTTGGTTGAGGAAAACGCTTTTTGCATAATTATTTATTTTGCTGCAATATCTAAAATGAAAAAAATTAGATTTAAGACGGTGCTGGATGGGCTGAATAATCACTCCAGCAGAAAATTTTGATGATCAACCATTTTTTTCAACTCTTTTTGGAATTTGTTCTTTTGTTTTGTATCAAAATTCCAGTTTTTGAATTTGCTGCACAAAAGCCTAAATTGTACGGTCACAGGCACACAAATTGAGCAAAAAACAACATCAGAGCCGTAAATATTCCCGACAATAACAGGCAGGAGGTACCAATAGGTCAAATTGATGAAATGAAACCAGCCTTTAGGGCAGTAAACACTGACCGGCAGGTCGCCTGTCAAAATCGGTTGCACAAAAAAATTCAAAATCACTAAAGTCGTAATGATTATAAAGTTTCGCACAAATTTTGAAGTTCTTCGGAGAGTCGCCTCACATTTCCCACGAATGGGATTTGGAAAACTCTCCAAACTCCAAAAATTTTCCCGCAACTTTAGCAGCTCTGCCAATTGGTTTTTCTTCCAATACAAATTGTAATATTTTCCCAACATCTGCAATTATTTATTTAGGCAACAAATATGTTGGACAATGATAAATGGCTTTACGTGTATGTAAAGAAAAACTGTTTGCAAATTTTCCATCGCTTTGAAAATATTATTATCGTAAGTTGCGGCCACCCCGGCTACTGCCAGAGCCAAAATACCGATAAACAAACAATAATTCACACAAAAGTAAATAGTCAACAATTTTGAGTGCGAATTCGGGTGTAATCCGCATATTTTCAAAAGCTTCAAGGAGTAGTAAGTTGGGTCTAACATTGAAGTTGTTTACTTTTTTATTTTTTAAGTAAACTGACCACAGAAAAATAATGTTTGCTTCATTTATAGAAAACAGTAATGATTTTTTTAGAGAAAGAAAGCTTTAATTGCCACAAAAGTTAATTACAAAGCAAGTAAAACATCAATAAATTCACATTGATCTCGGCCTGTATTTAGCGCTATTTTTCGGATTTTGTTGATAATGTGGCATAAAATATTAAATAAAAATATACAATTTGTAGTTAGAAGTGCATAAACATAAATAAATTTGTTTGTGTATTTGTATGTAACCCATCAACATAAAATGGCACTTAATTGCGCCACTTGTTTGTTTATTTATAAATCTAATATAATCAAAAAAATTACTTTATAATTTTCCATCAAAGCAAAATGACAGTTATTAATTTGACATTTAAATCTATTGTAACCTCACTTTTAATTTAATGAATCGATAGTTCAACACGTTAATGAGATTAAATTAAAAGCACTTTTGACAGACATCTGTTGCATTGTATTTAGCGTTATTTCTCAGATTTTGTTGATAATGTGGCATAAAATATTGAATAAAAATATACAATTTGTAATTAAAAATACATAAACATAAATAAATTTGTTTGTGTATTTGTATGTAACCCATCAACATAAAATGGCACTTAATTGCGCCACTTGTTTGTTTATTTATAAATCTAATATAATCAAAAAAATTACTTTATAATTTTCCATCAAAGCAAAATGACAGTTATTAATTTGACATTTAAATCTATTGTAACCTCACTTTTAATTTAATGAATCGATAGTTCAACACGTTAATGAGATTAAATTAAAAGCACTTTTGACAGACATCTGTTGCATTGTATTTAGCGTTATTTCTCAGATTTTGTTGATAATGTGGCATAAAATATTGAATAAAAATATACAATTTGTAATTAAAAATACATAAACATAAATAAATTTGTTTGTGTATTTATATGTAGCCTATAAACTCAACGCAACATAAAATGGCACTTAATTGCGCCACTTGTTTGTTTATTTATAAATCTAATATAATAAAAAAAAGTACTTTATAATTTTCCATCAAAGCAAAATGACAGTTACTAATTTGACATTTAAATCTATTGTAACCTCACTTTTAATTTAATGAATCGATAGTTCAACACGTTAATGAGATTAAATTAAAAGCACTTTTGACAGACATCTGTTGCATTGTATTTAGCGTTATTTCTCAGATTTTGTTGATAATGTGGCATAAAATATTGAATAAAAATATACAATTTGTAATTAAAAATACATAAACATAAATAAATTTGTTTGTGTATTTGTATGTAACCCATCAACATAAAATGGCACTTAATTGCGTCACTTGTTTGTTTATTTATAAATCTAATATAATCAAAAAAATTACTTTATAATTTTCCATCAAAGCAAAATGACAGTTATTAATTTGACATTTAAATCTATTGTAACCTCACTTTTAATTTAATGAATCGATAGTTCAACACGTTAATGAGATTAAATTAAAAGCACTTTTGACAGACATCTGTTGCATTGTATTTAGCGTTATTTCTCAGATTTTGTTGATAATGTGGCATAAAATATTGAATAAAAATATACAATTTGTAATTAAAAATACATAAACATAAATAAATTTGTTTGTGTATTTATATGTAGCCTATAAACTCAACGCAACATAAAATGGCACTTAATTGCGTCACTTGTTTGTTTATTTATAAATCTAATATAATAAAAAAAAGTACTTTATAATTTTCCATCAAAGCAAAATGACAGTTATTAATTTGACATTTAAATCTATTGTAACCTCACTTTTAATTTAATGAATCGATAGTTCAACACGTTAATGAGATTAAATTAAAAGCACTTTTGACAGACATCTGTTGCATTGTATTTAGCGTTATTTCTCAGATTTTGTTGATAATGTGGCATAAAATATTGAATAAAAATATACAATTTGTTATTAAAAATACATAAACATAAATAAATTTGTTTGTGTATTTGTATGTAACCCATCAACATAAAATGGCACTTAATTGCGCCACTTGTTTGTTTATTTATAAATCTAATATAATCAAAAAAATTACTTTATAATTTTCCATCAAAGCAAAATGACAGTTATTAATTTGACATTTAAATCTATTGTAACCTCACTTTTAATTTAATGAATCGATAGTTCAACACGTTAATGAGATTAAATTAAAAGCACTTTTGACAGACATCTGTTGCATTGTATTTAGCGTTATTTCTCAGATTTTGTTGATAATGTGGCATAAAATATTGAATAAAAATATACAATTTGTAATTAAAAATACATAAACATAAATAAATTTGTTTGTGTATTTATATGTAGCCTATAAACTCAACGCAACATAAAATGGCACTTAATTGCGTCACTTGTTTGTTTATTTATAAATCTAATATAATAAAAAAAAGTACTTTATAATTTTCCATCAAAGCAAAATGACAGTTATTAATTTGACATTTAAATCTATTGTAACCTCACTTTTAATTTAATGAATCGATAGTTCAACACGTTAATGAGATTAAATTAAAAGCACTTTTGACAGACATCTGTTGCATTGTATTTAGCGTTATTTCTCAGATTTTGTTGATAATGTGGCATAAAATATTGAATAAAAATATACAATTTGTAATTAAAAATACATAAACATAAATAAATTTGTTTGTGTATTTATATGTAGCCTATAAACTTAACGCAACATAAAATGGCACTTAATTGCGCCACTTGTTTGTTTATTTATAAATCTAATATAATAAAAAAAAGTACTTTATAATTTTCCATCAAAGCAAAATGACAGTTATTAATTTGACATTTAAATCTATTGTAACCTCACTTTTAATTTAATGAATCGATAGTTCAACACGTTAATGAGATTAAATTAAAAGCACTTTTGACAGACATCTGTTGCATTGTATTTAGCGTTATTTTTCAGATTTTGTTGATAATGTGGCATAAAATATTGAATAAAAATATACAATTTGTAGCTAAAAGTACATAAACATAAATAAATTTATTTGTGTATTTGTATGTAGCCATCAACTCAATGCAACATAAAATGGCACTTAATTGCGCCACTTGTTTGTTTATTTATAAATCTAATATAATAATAAAAAAAATACTTTATAATTTTCAATCAAATAAAAATGACAGTTATTAATTTGGCATTTGAATCTAATCTAACCTCACTTTTAATTTAATGAATTGATAGTTCAACACGTTAATGAGATTAAATTTAAAGCACTTTTGACAGACATCTGTTGCAATTGTTGCAATTTCTCAATCCACTTGCCACTTGATCTTCTGAAAGAACAATAATCTTCACATAACATTGGTATGCGTTTCAGACAAAAGGCGCTAATGTGACAGCTTGATTGTCCGATCAGCGATTTTGTTTCCGTTTTCAAATTTTTTCTATCAAAATGTTGGAATGACCTATGTTCTTGACTTTGATATAAGAAGCCTTTGATGTTTTGTGCACCATCAAACAATGATATTTTTTTAATTAGTCACTGGGATAATCTCAAATTTAATTAAAACAAGTTTAATTGTACTTTTAGCTAATAATGCTGTCTGTACACGATTGAAGCATCATTTTTATTGAAAAACTAATAAATCTGCACAAAAGGCAAAGCAAGCAAAACACACGTCGCTTTTATTCAATTTACCTCGTGACAAACAGATGAAATTCGCAGTGCCTGCCGCGATATAAAATAATTTAACTCAATAGAGTCGCTTCAAAGGGGTTGGGGTCTTTTATTAACTCTGAGCTTCTAGAATTTTTTTTTCAACTTCTTTATTACACTTAGAACATAAATGCAGCTTTATTATAACAATATTTTTCGACTGCATTATGCTTTTTCTATGTACACAAAACATTTATTTATATCTACAAATTGTTAGGTAAACAACTAGCGATTAATTTATTTACAGTTTTTTGTTTTTAGCTAATTTTTATGCTCCTTTATATGAATAAGCACCAAACACTTTGTTGCTGTCACCAACAATGTCTATATCGCTTTCGCAGTCACTGATGTCCGAGCTGGTCAAAGATTTTCCGGAAGTTCCCATTATTAAGAGATCTTGCGAGCGTTGAAATTCCCCGGATATATCTGGAACAATATTTTTAATTTATTATAACAATATTATAATAAATCAGTATAGCCTAGGCCAAACTCGTTCAACTTCTTTATGATAGCATGAATCAGTTTAGCCTAGGTCAAGTTAGTTCATTCTAGTTAGAATTCACATGCCTAGGCTGAACTAATTTTGCCTGGTCGGAAATTAGTTTAGACTAGGCATACAAACTAGGTGAAATTAGTTTAGACTAGGACGTATTAATTCATCTAAAAGCATGTATATTCTATCTTGGATAAACCGATTTAACCTAGGTATGTCTTTCAGTCTGTTAATGATAGGATGAATCAGTTCAGCCTAGGTTGAATCAGTTTTTTTTCTCTGTTAAAATTTACATGCATTTAGGATAAATAGTACTTCTTAGCCTGAACTAATTTTGCCTAGTGGATAATTAGTTCAACCTAGGCAAACAAACTAGTTAAAATTACTTTAGATTAGGACATACCCGTTTATCATAAAACATGTAAATTCTAACTAGGCTGAATCAATTCAACCTAGACCAAACTTGCTGATTTTGTTAATGATTTAACAGTTAAGTTAGTTTATATATTTTATTTGATTTAACCTAGTACAAACTCGTTCATCTTGTTAATGATAAGATGAATCAGTTTAGCCTAGGTCAAAGCGGTTTATCTTTAAAATACACTAGTATGTTTTAGTCTAAATTAAACTTGCCTAGTTGGCTTAGGTCAGACTAGGCAAATAAACTAGGTGAAATTAGTTTAGACTAAAACAAATCAGTTCATCCTAAATAAACAGGCTTGAACCTAGGCTAAACTCGTTTATTCTCAACCTAAAGTGTGTAAATTCGAACTAGGCTGAATTATCCTCATGCATGTAAATTTTAAATAAGCAAAAAAACTGATTTTACCTAGGCTAAACTGGTTCACA
The DNA here is from genome assembly GCA_947359425.1 of Lagria hirta. Lineage (NCBI taxonomy): Eukaryota > Metazoa > Arthropoda > Insecta > Coleoptera > Tenebrionidae > Lagria > Lagria hirta. The sequence continues at coordinate 22,308,896 of OX375802.1, forward strand.
CTATCATTAACTAAATGAAAGAGTTACCTAAATCAAATGTGTTTATTCTGCTTTAGAATAAAAACAAACCAGTTTAATCTAGGTTTAGTTAGTTTAGGATAAACTAATTTATTCTAGTTTCAAGAAATTTCACCTACTTTGTTTGCCTAGTCTGAGCAAATCCAACTAGGCAAGTTTAGTTTGGACTGAAGATAAACTGCTTTGACCTAGGCTAAACTGATGCTTCTTATCATTAAAAGGATAAACGTGTTTAGCCTAAAGCAAAATGGTTCATTCGAGTTAGAATTTACATACTTTAGAATAAGAATAATCCAGTTTAGCCTAGATTTAATCAATTTATTTTAGTTAGCTTAAGATAAACTGAGTCGTCCTAGTCTAAGCGTAGTTTGTTTGCCTAGTCTGAGTTTGCCTAAACTAGACAAATTTAGTACAGATTAAGACGTAATTAATTTGACCTAGGCTAAACTGATTTATTCTATCATTAACAAGATGAACAATTGAACAAGTTTAGCCTAGGATAAATGAGTTTATCGTAGTTAAAATTTACGTGCTTTGAGATAAACTGGTACGTCCTAGTCTGAACTAATTTCACCTAGTTTGGAAGCCTAATCTGAACTAATTTTTGACGTTGCTTAATTAGTTTAGACTAGGACGTATCAGTTTATTCTAAAGCATTCAAATTCTTACTAGGATGAACTGGTTCGATTTAGGCGAACCTGGATTGTGTAATCATTAACAGGATGAACGAGTTTAGCCTAGGCTATACTAATTTGTTATATATTTTGTAAGAAGAACTGATTTAGCCTAGGCTTAACTACTTAATGCTTATTTCTATGTTCTTCAAAAACATTATTTTCGATTTTATTTAAGAATATGTATATTTTTAAATTACAAGAACGTTGGTTTACAGCTACAGTGCTTCCAAGCAAACATAAGAACAATATTTTTAATTTTATAATACATAGTTTTATAATTTATTATAACAAAATTATAATAAATCAGTATAGCCTAGGCCAAAATTGTTTATCTTGTTAATGAAAGGATCAATCAGTTTAGCTTAGGTCGAGTTAGTTCATTCTAGTTTTAATTCACATGCCTAGACTGAACTAATTTTGCTTTCTCGGAATCTAGTTTAAACTAGGCATAAAAACTAGGTAAAATTAGTTCAGACTAGGACGTTCTTCTCAAAGCATGTAAATTCTAATTAGAATAAACCGATTTGGCCTAGGTATGTCTTTCAGTCTATTAATGATAGGATGAATCAGTTTAATCTAGGTTTAAATTAGTTTTTCATTTTAGTTAAAATTTGCATGCATTAGAATAAACTAGTACAACTAATTTTACCTAGTCGGTAATTAGTTCAGCCTAGGCAAACAAACTAGTTAAAATTACTTTAGATTAGAACATACCCGTTTATTTTAAAGCATGTAAATTCTAACTAGACTGAATCAATTCAACCTAGACAAAACTTGTTCATTTTAGTAATGATAGGATAAACCAATTTAGTTTCAGTCAATCTTATTTCATTTGATTTAACCTAGTTCAAACTCGTTCATTTTGTTAATGATAGGATAAACCAGTTTTGCCTAGGTCAAAGCGGTTTATCTTTAAGATAAACTGGTATGTTTTAGTCTATACTAACCTTGCCTAGTTGAACTAGCTCAGACTAGGCAAATAAACTAGGTGAAATTAGTTCAGACTAGAACAAATCAGTTCATCCTAAACGAAATAAAAAGAACGAAATGAACCTAGGCTAAACTGGTTTATTATCAACCTAAAGTGTGTCAATTCTAACTGGACTAAATCAATTCAACCTAGACAAAACTCGTACATTTTGTTAATGATGGATAAATCAGTTTTGCCTAGGTCAAAACGGCTTATCTTTACAATAAACTGGTACGTTTTAGTCTTAACTAAACTTGCCTAGTTAGACTCGCTCAGGCTAGGCAAACAAAGTAGGTGAAATTACTTCAAACTGGAACGAATCAGTTCATTCCAAATGAACTAAAATGAACGGTTTGAACCTAGACTAAACTGGTTTATTGTCAACCTAAAATGTGTAAATACTAACTAGACTGAATCAATTTATCCTATGTCTAGGTTGAATTGTCGAAGTCTGTCGAGCTGGTTCATTTTGTTAATGATAGGATAAACCAATTTAGTTTCAGTCAAATTAGTTTATCTATTTCATTTGATTTAAACTAATTCAAACTCGTTCATATTGTTAATGATAGGATGAATCAGTTTAGCTTGGGTCGAGTTAGTTTATTCTAGTTGGAATTCACATGCCTAGGCTGAACTAATTTTGCCTTCTCGGAATTTAATTTAGACTAGGCATACAAACTAGGTAAAATTAGTTCAGACTAGGACGTATTAGTTTATCTCAAAGCATGTATATTCTAACTTGGATAAACCCATTTAACCTAAGTATGTTTTTCAGTTTAGCCTAGGTTGAATTATTTTTTCTTTTTAGTTAAAATTTACATGCACTAGGCTAAACTAGTACTTCTTAGCCTGAATTAATTTTGCCTAGTGAATAATTAGTTCAACCTAGGCAAACAAACTAGTTAAAATTACCTTAGATTAAGACATACCCGTTTATCATGAAGCATGTAAATTCTAACTAGGCTGAATCAATTCAACCTAGACAAAACTTGTTCATTTTGTTAATGATAGGAAAAACCAATTTAGCTTTAGTCAATCTTATTTCATTTGATTTAACCTAGTTCAAACTTGTTCATCTTGTTAATGATAGGATAAACCAGTTTTGCTTAGGTCAAAGCGGTTTATCTTTAAGATAAACTGGTATGTATGTTTTAGTCTAAATTAAACTTGCCTAGTTGGCTTAGGTCAAACTAGGCAAATAAAATAGATGAAATTAGTTCAGACTGGAACAAATCAGTTCATCCTAAATGATTGAACCTAGGCTAAACTGGTTTATTCTCAACCTAAAGTGTGTAAATTCTAACTAGACTGAATTAATTCAACCTAGACAAAACTCGTTCATTCTGTTAATGATAAGATAAACCAGTTTAGCTTCAGTCAAATCAGTTCATCCTAGTTCATTGAATTGAACCTAGGCATCCTAAAACCTAGTTAAGCCGCTAACACGTATAAGACATAATTTTTTGAACAAATAACAAGCCTAAGATCACAACAAATTTTTGTAAAAAGATTTCTTTTTATATTTTTCAAAATTTTCATCAATTGTTTTCCTTTGTTTTATACTAACTTTTTTGTTGCAATATTTATTATTAGATTTTAAAAAAATTAAAAATTTCTTAAACTTGTACATTGATTTTTCCTGATTAAGTATTCTTGTCACAAGAATTCGGCTCCACACCTATAACACAACTAACTTCCCAGACTGTACAACATCTTAAACATCAATTAAGGCGAGTTCAGACTCTAATGAACTAAATTACGTCGTAAGATGGGGGGTGGGTTGAATCTTAAGAACGTGCCCACTTAGGAAACAAAATTACTTAATAAAGTTTGCGACAGAATTGAGCTTTGCCGTCCACAAAAAGCTTTCTGGGTGAGACACATTCTAAACAAACATTACAAAGCACATTTTAAAATACATCTCACAAAAAGCATCGTTTTTATTTGAAAAAAGCCCTTAGTGCTTATTATTATTTCGTGCCGAGCGTTAGCGAGGCGCGAAAAGACCACCGAATACCAAAATAGCGCTTTACACTCATAATACATACAAAAAAATTTCTTTGGCTTCAAAATTTTTACTCTCTGGCATGATGGTCTTATAATTTTCAATAATTTTTAACAGTTTTAAATTACAATTATAACCAGGTAACCAGATAGTGAGCTTTTAATAGTCAGTTATTAAAAATTAATTAAAAAATTTAATAAAAACATTTTTTTTTTAATTTTGCCCCAAAATAAGTAAATTTACAGTGTTTTTAGTGTGCCCTTCAAACGACAGTCAAAAAAACCTTTTGTTAAGATGATTCTAATTTTTTTTTAATTTACAAAAACGTCAAAAACAGCTTTATTTTGTTTTTTAACTTCTTTTTATTGTTATTTCATTTATTTTTTTATTTAATTGTTTTCTACAAAATCATCATTTTTTAAAACTTTTATCATCAGTTTATAAGACTATCTATTTTTCTTGTAGAAAAAAATTGAATAATAATAAAAACAATTTTTGACAATTTTGTATTTTTGTTTAAAGTGACTTTTAATTTTTTGTTTTTTTTTGCTGCTTGAAGAGGGTTTTGAAAACATTGTAAACTTCCATATTTGATACAAAACTTGAAAAATTTCTAAATTTTTGAGCCATTTACAGTTCTGTCAAAAAGAAGCTCTTTCGACCCACAAGTGGTCATCATCAAGAGATGAATAAATACTTTTTGGCAAGTGGTAAAACTGTCTGAACAGTCTATTGTGCCAAAAATTTAATCAAGACCACTTTAATGTATAATAGGCTCAATCCGTTTCAAGTTTGGGAGCGATTGTTTTTCTAGCATCGCTTTATGACTTATCTACGTGAGTAGTATTTGCCTGCGTGCTGTTGCACTGGTTCCATAAAAGCACTGCAAAAGATTAAAACTTGAAATAATTTCCGCCGGTGTAATCAAGATTTTTGTTATTAATTATAATGAATCAAAGTAATAATTCGTCTAAAAAATTAAACGATAAAATCCAAATATTCTATAATAATTGTTTCTAACCTATTACTCCTCATAACTCACCCTAATTGGCAGATAAATGTCAACAAACATCTCATTCTTTAGGGTGGCTACTAACCCACAAAATAATACCCTTTTAATGACGTCCCAATGGCCCAAGCGGGGCTATATTAAACCCCGCGACGTACGTCACATTAAGTAAGCAGCTTGTAACATTTCAATTTCTCTAGAATTGATCTAAAAGTGAAACCTGAAACCGAATAATTATCCATCGCTCTTGAAAGTTCAACGACGATAAAAGACCAAAAGCGTCCATTTCTTTACAAAATTGTTGAATTAGTCAATTAGACTTTTAATTTGATATTTACAAAAGTCGTCCGAGAGTGTACCTCCGCGCTCTCAGCGCCATCTTAATTCAAGTTATGCTGCAAATTTAATTATATTTGAAGACGTGATGGGCCTTTGAGGTCGGTCATTTCAAGACGAATTTGAATTAATTTGCAACTTCTTGAGAATTTGCATAAAAAAAGACAGTTCTATGCAGTGGCGCAGCTAGGTTACCAAAAACAAAATGGAGCCCTAACTAAACTATAAGAGTGCATATGGAATAACGCTATATTATAGTTATATATAACGGCACAGACTGAGAAATTAAGTGTACTGTTTAGTAGGGTATAGTCGCAAAAGCTAATAGCTCACTATAACTTGCTCATTGTGGCAAAATGACGTATATTTCTACTGTTTTCATTGCAAAGTAAAAAACACCGGGGTGTGGTAAAATCTTTTTTCTATAACAATCGGATGAGTGTGTTAATCAAGGTAACAATAACTTATTACTTACCAGAGCGTTGTGTTTTTTCCGTCGTTGACGCATTTCCCGTCGAAGAGCTGGCTTTTTCCTCTTGAAATTTTCTGAGTTGTTTTTTGTGTTTCATGCGCCGATTTTGGAACCATGTTTTCACTTGAGTTTCACTCAGACTTAGAGCGCTGGCTAATTCAACTCTTTCCGGCGTTGACAGATACCGCTGGGAAGAAAATCGCTTTTCCAGACCTAGGGTTAATAGAATTTTGAAAATTTTCCGATTTTCTATTTGTAACAAAACCTGTGAGTTGTGGATCGCTGAAAACGGTTCGCGCTTTTCTGCGACGACAGTGTTTTAAGGCGTTGAGAGATATTTCGCTCGCTGAGCTGCTGAATAAAGCATGGTGGAATGGAATGCCTAAACAGATAGTTATCTTAAACGTGCGTTTATTAACTATTTAGATCGACTCTTGCTATAGAATTTTAAACGTATGTCCATTTTTTGATTAGTTCATACGCAGATACAGGCGTGTTGTGCATTCTTAGAACAGCTTTGACGCTTGACAGCGCAATCATACTATGAACGGCAATAAGAATGTATGAAGCTAAATTGCGCAACAAGAGTTGATCTAAATAATTCACTAATTAACTATTTCATTAGTTATTATATAATTTTACACTGCCTGCAAACGGCAGTGTAAAATTCAAAAAAAACTTTCAAGTTAATAATAAGGATGCCAAAGTGTTTCTATTTAGCGGTGAAAAGACAACTTACACTGATTGATGAAGTAACTCGAGCGCGCCACGTTTTTCTTGATAACAAAAATATTTTGATCTGACGGCTTGAGCGGTGGAAGTGGTCAAGCAAAATGGTTACAAATAATAAAAAAAAGACTTCAAATGTCTTGAGCGAGAGGAAATGACAAAAAGGAAAGAAGATTGGAAATGACAAAAAGTAGAAAAGATGGCAGTTTCCTCTAAAAGAAAAAACCAGATGCAGAAATACGCAAAGATGCTGATTTGTCAGAACTGGAAGGATCTGGAAGCCGTTGTAAAAATATATACCTAAATTATCTAGATCGACTCTTGCTATGGAATTTTGAACGTATGTCTATTTTTTGATTAGTTCATACGCAGATACAAGCGTGCTGTGCATTCTTAGAATAGCTTTGACGCTTGACAGCACAATCATACAATGAACGACAATAAGAATGTATCAAACTAAATTGCGCAACAACAGCAGATCTAAATAATTTATAAACGCACAGTATAATTAATTATTTTATTAGTCAAATTTAAAAAACTTTTAAGTTAATAATAAGGATGCTAAATGTGTAGCAACTCAAGCGTCGCTAGGACTTAGGGTCTTTTAGATTTTGTAGCTTAAATGTTTTTAAAAAAAAAGACAACTTACGTTTATAGAACAGATTGATGGAGTAACTCAAGCGCGCCACGTTTTTTTGAAAACGGAAATATTTTGATTTGACGGCTTGAGCGGTGGAAGTGGTCCAGCGAAATGGTTGAAAATAATTAAAAAAAAGAGTTTCAACGTCTTGAGCGAGAGGAAATGACAAAAAGGAAAGAAAATTGGAAATGACAAAAAGTAGAAAAGATGCAGAAATACGCAAAGAAACTGATCTGTCAGATTAAAATCTGTTAGAAAAAACTTATGAGATAAAAACGAAACAAAATAACAAAAATAATAACGCAAAAAAAAAAAATAATAATAATAATGACGTAAAACTTTCCAAAATCGAGCAGCCGATTGGAGCTGGAGGTATCTGTCATTATTTAAAATTGTTTTTTCTTTAATATCGGAGAATGTACTTACAATATATCAAATATGTTTACAAATTTAGTGATTTTGTTTATTTACACACTATTTTGACATTTTGGCACCTTTACAGAATAGTTTTTTTTTATTTAAATTAATAACAGATATAGTAAAAAAAGTATTCATCAAAATAAAGACATTTAAAAGCAAATTTTATATTACTCAAACTTAAACAAGCGGAATCATGGTGAGTCTAAAATTCTATCAATAACCCAAAAACACGCAGCACTTTGGATTGTAATTTTTTTTACCTTTGTTGTCTGTGTTGATCAGATACACGAAAGCCTAAGTAGATCTGACTAACACAAAAACATATTTGTTCTTTTTACGAACATTACTTTTTATAAGACAAAAACAATACCAAATTGGATTATTGGCTGAATTAAAAATTTTTAGACAAATTTCCGATGTCAATTACTAATTAATTTATTATTTACTAATTACTTTATTAAATTAATTATTCAATTAATTGACAAAGACAACATTCTTTTTTATTGAATTAATGAGAGATAAAAATCTTAGTCCACTCTGGCGTCAAAAATGATTCTGATTAACTTATTAGAGAGGTATTTGCAGTCAACTCGCTGTGCTAAGACCCCATAAAATTTTTATGTATTTTTTGGTTTGATTGAGAGATGATTTGAGTACAATATTTTTTGGTACAATTTGCGCCAAAAATTGTTAAAATGTTATTTTTTTAGTTTTGACAATAATCTCGCAATTTGCTTTAATATGGGCTTTAGAGTTTTGCTTACCTTGTGTAAGAAAATACGGATCAGCTATAGTTTTATACGGTGTCCCTAAATAGGCGCCTAACGCGCCCATAACCTGTATGTATCCAGGATTTTCAGGTCCTTGAAACCCTTGCACACAACTGTTTTGCACCACTCCAGGCTGAAAATAACTATACCCGACACTTTTCTCCACTTTTTTCTCCAACAATTTCGGCTGCTGAAATACTTTTTCCTCCCCTTTCACCCCAAACCCATCTCCATCGCTCCCTTTCGGCCGATATAGAATGTCTTCAATGAAGAAAGAAGTGCGATTTTGCTGTTGCTGCGACTCAAAATCCTGTTTACTCATAGTTTAAAACTCGCGCCCCATCCGCGTCCGCAAACAATCACAAGAAATCTGTGAGCTGCCCCCGATCAAGCAGTTCCGCCTTTGCACCAGCGCGTTTTCAACCCTTAATGTCTGGAAATCAGTTTTGATGCTTCGGGAATGGTGGAGGATAGAATACATTTGGGGAAAGATAATACGATATGATGAGATTGATTGAAGCTAATTGTGTTCTGCTTAAGTTAATTACAGAGCTATTGCTATTGTTGATTGAGAAGAGGGGTTGGAAAGAGAGACGCGGATGCTAAAGGGTGATTTGAGCGCTTGATTTAACGCGTAACACGTACTTTTGCTATTATGCACATACAAAATTTATCTGCCCCAATTAGCACCTATTTATTCCAAAATAATAAAAATTACGTTTTTGAGTACACATTCTTGTAAATAAATACTTTGTAAACATATACCTACCTAGATTTACAATCATAACCATCAAACAAGGGCAAAGTTTACAATTTTTAGTTCAGATTACAGATTTTTATTTGCATTTTGAAAATACATTTTCTTACACAAATAATTTTCGTTATTAGAATATTAAAAAAAGCAGGATTTGTGAGTAATTGACGATATTTCAAATTTTGACAAGTACAAATTTTGTGACATTTTAACTTTGATTGTTTCAATCAAAAACATTTTCTCCAATCTGAACACTGCATAGGACATTTTGTATGTTTCTTCTAATGTAAAAACTATTGTAATTTTTTAACAAAAAAAAAAACAAAAATTATGAGTAATTGACGTTTTTCTTTTGAATTAGACAGGTACAAATTTTGTAGCGTTTCAATTTTGATTGTTTCAATCAAAGACATGCTAATCTGAACAACAAAACAAATTACAGCTGTCAAAATGACATAATATACGCATAACCTTAATTTTGTGAACACTGCTGCCATTTCAGCAAAAAAAATTCTCTAAAACTGGTGACTTCTTCGTCTCACTTACGACATTTGCATTTTCCATCCTCGGCTTGCTTCCGAATTTCAGATGCTCCATTATTTTTTTGCTAAAAATTAAACAAATTGTGTCAAAAAAAACTTTTTTTTTAATTAAATGGCTTGCAACTGTTGCTAGCCGCTAGCAACAAAATTTTTCTGAGCTTAATTTTGATGCAAATTTGAATAGATATACCTAATAGTTTTAGCTAGTTTTATAAAACTAGTTTCTTAATACACTATTTACTAGTTCTAGAAAGAGAAATGCAACAATAACTGCGACAGAGCTAGGTAGCAAGAGTACTGCGCGACTTTACTACATTACAGATAATCTACAGCGCGCCCAATCAAACATAAGCCGCGAACTAAATCAGCAAATTTACATTCAAATTAACCAATCACAAGCTGGAAAAAAAATTAAGTGCGGTGTGTACGCCCCTTTAGAGCTCGTGTATGCTTGGACGGACAGTACAGCAGTACAAATATTTAAACACGCTGTAAAAAAATATTACAAAAATGAGTTAAAGTTAGACTTTAGTTTATAACAATTCTACTTAAGCACTAATGCCCACTGGATGTTTGGCTTTAGGTCGAGGAATAGAGGACCTAGGTATATATTGATTAGTGATTTGCACTTTTTGATTAATTTTGAAAAAATCAAGTTTTATTGTACATTTTTAGTGCAACGAGGTCAAATAAGACTGTTTGAGTTGGCAATACTAGATACATTTTGTTTTAAAATGGTACAACTGCAACCACTTTCTGTGGTTGACAGGTGGCAGATGTCAATTAAAAACTTAATCGCTGCGACATAACCTACAATGTTTTCTATCAAATATTTGTCAAACAAGCGTATCCGGTCACAGTGTGCAACTAGGCAAGTAAAAAAAGTGTTGCCAACTCAAACAGTCATTGTTGATCACGATGTATTTTAATTTGAAGTTTTTTTTCAAATTTTTTTGAAAATTGAGTTTTATTAAAGATTGTTTTCTTAAATATTAGTCTTTTTTTAGCCTACTGGATAAGTATTTTAACATTTTTGAAAACTTTGTATGTAATAATTGGTTCACTCTGTATATTTTCAATAGTAAACTAACAAACATGTTGTTATTTACCTAGTATAAAATACTGCACAATTTGTTTAAATTCAGATTTAAATCAGTTTACTGCTTCGTTGGTATTTCTATTAAATCCCTTTTATCCTCATCGATCATCTAGTAGTCGTATCACCTCCATTAGGGTGCATTAAAACTGAGATTACGTCGCCATGACAACATCCAATTGGGGCGTATCTGGATGGACCAATCAGATACTTTCGGAGCCAACTACGTAATGTGGATGCCCAATCCAGACCTACAATATATTACAACACTGATCCAGCATATTCAGGTCCAAATTGGGCATTTAGGAGACAATATGCGGTATATTATCGGAAGGCAGTTTTGAGTCAACGCGTAAACGACGGCCGGAAATTTGTTGGAATAGAAGAGGAGAGACCAGGAATATCAGGGCGCGGACAGGAGAGTGTGAGAGAGAAAGAAACGGGAATAAAGAGGTTATCAGGGAATTTAAAGCTTATTGTCGGATGATTGATTATGAAAACAGAATAAGACAATGTTAACTTTTTGTTTCTCTTTAACATAAATTTGAAAAAACAAAAGAACTGCCTACAACGAGTGTTGTTTTAAAATTTGGCGTCATAGTTGGCCATAGGTTTTTCAAAATAAATAAAAAAATTACTGAGACAAATTGGGCACATAATTGAGACAGTACATAAAAAAACGACTTAAAATCAAAAATAATAATGTGGAAAGATTGAACTAGATAGTGAAACAAAGATTTTGATAATATAAAAATAAAAACAAAAGAACAACTACAAAAGCTTAGAACAAATGAACATCTTAACGCAAAACAATCAAAAAGAAAAAAAAAGAAAAAAAATTCAGGGAATGAGAAAAAAAATAAAAGCAAAAAAAGTATCTATCAAAGTACCTTTATCGACAAAAAAAAAGTAAATGTACTAAAAAACAAAAACAAAATTGTGAAAAGATTAAATTAGATACTGATAGATTTAGACAGAATAAAAATAGAAACAAAAAAACAACTACAAAAAATTAGAACAGAGGAACATCTTAATGCAAACCAATCAAAAAAAAAAATTATTATGAAAAACCAAAAAATGAAAAAAAAATAAATCCAAAAAATTTATCAAAATACCTACATCAACAAAAAAAAAATAAAATACTAGAAAACAAAAATCCAAGTCTGAAAAGATTAAACTAGATAGATAGTGAAAGATTTTAAAAATAGAAACAATAGAACAACTACAAAAGCTTAGAACAAATGAACATCTTAACGCAAAACAATCAAAAAGAAAAATAAATAAAAAGAGCCATGGAATGAAAAAAAAAACAAAAGCAAAAAAAGTATCAAAATACCTACATTAACTAAAAAATATTAAAGTACTAAAAATTAAAAATAAAAATGTGAAAAGATTAAACTAAATAATGATTGATTTTGATAGTATAAAAATAGAAACAAAAGATCAACTACAAAAGCTTAGAACAATGGAACATCTTAACGCAAAAGAATCAAAAAGAAAAAATAATTAAAAAAAGCCAAAGAATGAAAAAAAAATAAAAGCAAAAAAAGTATCAAAATTATTCAAAATACCTATATCAACAAAAAAAATAAAAGATTAAAGTAAATAGTAAAAGATTTTAATATTATAAAAATAGAAACAAAAGAACAACTGCAAAAGCTTAAAACAAATAAACATCTTAACGCAAAACAATAAAAAAAAAGAAAAAAGCTAATAGAAAAAAATAAAAACCATGTAAGTATCAACAAAACAAAATGTAAAAGTTTTCAAAAATGTGGGAAACAATTAATTATCTAATAAAGTAGGTACCAGAAAAATACAGAAACCAAGACAAAAAAAAGAAACTAAATTTTAAACTAAGTATACAGAAAGCATTACGTCTTTCTTCTACAAAATACTTGGTAAAGTTCAATGTTTTTCCGGCTTTTTTTTGCTTTAAACCAGAAAAAAAATCAAAAAATTTATTTTTTTTTATATCTATAATTTTTTACTTTCGGAGAGTAAATTTTTTTTTTTTTTTTAACAATTTTTTCCAGCAATCTGCATTTTTCTTCATCAACTACAACGGGTGTTTTTTAAAAATTTGGCGCCAAAATGGGCTATAATTAAAAAAAAATTACTGAAACAAAGTCGACGAGTTTTATCTGGTAGATGATACCGTACAAAATCTAAGACAGCACATAAAAAACGACTAAAAATTAAGAATAAAAATGTGAAATTAGATAGTGATATATTTTGATTGTGTAAAAATAGAAACAAAAGAACAACTACAAAAGCTTCGAACAAATAAACTTCTTAACGCAAAACAATCAAAAAAAAAAAATCTTGAAAAAACCCTAGAATAGAAAATAAATAAGCAAAAAAATAAAAGTATGTACTAAAAACCAAAATAAAAGTCTGAAAAGATTAAACTAGATAGTGAAGTGATAGATTTAAATAGTATAAAAATAGAAACAAAAGAACAACTTCAAAAAATTAGACCAAATGAACATCTTAACGCAAACAATCAAAAAGAAAAAAAAATTGAAAAAGCTCTAGAATAGAAAATAAATAAGCAAAAAAATATAAGTAGGTATGTACTTAAAACAAAAATAAAAGTCTAGAAAGATTAAACTAGATAGTGAAGTGATAGATTTAGATAGTATAAAAATAGAAACAAAAGAACAATTACAAAAAATTAGAAAAAATGAACATCTTAACTCAAAACAATAAAAAAAAAATTGAAAAAGCCATAGAATAGAAAATTAATAAGCAAAAAAATAGAAGTACTAAAAACAAAAATAAAAGTCTAAAAAGATTAAACTAGATAGTGAAGTGATAGATTTAGATAGTATAAAAATAGAAACAAAAGAACAACTACAAAAGCTTTGAACAAATAAACATCTTAACGCAAAACAATAAAAAAAAAATTGAAAAAGCCATAGAATAGAAAATAAATAAGCAAAAAAATAAAAGTACTAAAAACAAGAATAAAAGTCTAAAAAGATTAAACTAGATAGTGAAGTGATAGATTTAGATAGTATAAAAATAGAAACAAAAGAACAACTACAAAAAATTAGAACAAATGAACATCTTAACGCAAACAATCAAAAAGAAAAAAAAATTGAAAAAGCCTTAAAATGGGAAATAAATAAGCAAAAAAATTAAAGTACTAAAAACAAAAATAAAAGTTTAAAAAGATTAAACTAGATAGTGAAGTGATAGATTTAGATAGTATAAAAATAGAAACAAAAGAACAACTACAAAAAATTAGAACAAATGAACATCTTAACGCAAAACAATCAAAAAGAAAAAAAAATTGAAAAAGCCCTAGAATAGAAAATAAATAAGCAAAAAAATAAAAGTAAATATGTACTAAAAACAAAAATAAAAGTCTAAAAAGATTAAACTAGATACTGAAGTGATAGATTTAGATAGTATAAAAATAGAAACAAAAGAACAACTACAAAAAATTAGAACAAATAATCATCTTAACGCAAGACAATTAAAAAAAAATTGAAAAAGCCTTAGAATGGAAAATAAATAAGCAAAAAAATAAAAGTACTAAAAACAAAAATAAAAGTCTGAAAAGATTAAACTAGATAGTGAAGTGATAGATTTAGATAGTATAAAAATAGAAACAAAAGAACAACTACAAAAGCTTTGAACAAATAAACATCTTAACGCAAAACAATAAAAAAAAAATGAAAAAGCCATAAAATAGAAAATAAATAAGCAAAAAAATAAAAGTATGTACTAAAAACAAAAATAAAAGTCTGAAAAGATTAAACTAGATAGTGAAATGATAGATTTAGATAGTATAAAAATAGAAACAAAAGAACAACTACAAAAGCTTAGAACAAATAAATATCAATCAAAAAGAAAAAAAGCCAAAAAATTAAAAAAAGAAATAAAAGCAATATAAGTATCAAAGTACATCATTAAAAAAAAAATTTAAAAGTTTGCAAAAATGTGAGAAACAATTAATTAATGAAGTATTTCTAATAAAAGTAATACCTAGATCAAAAAAATACAGAAACCAAAATAAAAAAAAAAAACTAAATTTTAACCAAGTATACAGAAAGCATTACGTCTTTTTAAAAAACTTGGTAAAGTTCAATGTTTTTTCCGTTTTTTTTTGGCATTAAACCAGAAAAAAAAATATCAAAAAATGCATATTTTTTTTCTATATGATTTTTTACTTTTGCAGACGAAAATTCTTTTTTTTGAAAACAGTTTTTTGCAGCAATCTGCATTTTCCCCCATCAAAGACTTCATTTTTTCTTTTAAACGTCTTCGTCGACGCTTAAACGTCTACTTTTATCTCGACTGTACGCCACAAATTGCTCGTAACGAATGCTATTCTCCCATAATTTTTCCAATAATGTTCAATTTAGGTCCAATATAGAGAAGCGAGAGCTGCCTGATACATTCACTTTAAAAATATCAGACAAATTTGGTTTGGATAATCAATAAAACTCTGAAACGTCACTAATCTCATTAAAGCGTAAACAAAATTATTTGTTCAAATCAAATATTTGTTTAAATATGTTCCTAATAAAAACAAAAACCATCCTCCATAATCATGAGAAACAAAAAAAGTCAACAAAATCCTGTCTATTTGTTTTTTTATTAACGCATGAAGTATTTTTTTGCTTTTTGAATAAAATAAAATTGCCGTTTCTTCTGTTAACGTGAAGTATTTTCTATTTTTTCGCCACTGATTCTACTACATAGCCTTCCGCTACTGTTAACGACTTCTATTCTCCAGCCCTCTTAAGTCGCAGCCCTCTTCTGTTTCTTAAACTATTAGCTGTCAAACTGTTGTTTTTTTTCTTCGTTAGACACACTATACCTATCAAATGGCGGCAAATTCAAATTAACGACTTCTTTTCTCTAGCCCTCTTCTGTTTTTTAAACTATTAGCTGTCAAACTGTTGTTTTTTTTTTCTTGGTTAGACACAATTTACCTAGCAAATGACGGCAAATTCAAATTAACGACTTTTTTTCTTCAGCCATCTTCTGTTTCTTAAACTATTAGCTGTCAAACTGTTGTTTTTTTTCTTGGTTAGACACACTTTACCTATCAAATGGCGGCAAATTCAAATTAACGACTTCTATTCTCCAGCCCTCTTCTGTTTCTTAAACTATTAGCTGTCAAACTGTTGTTTTTTTTCTTGGTTAGACACACTTTACCTATCAAATGGCGGCAAATTCAAATTAACGACTTCTATTCTCCAGCCCTCTTCTGTTTCTTAAACTATTAGCTGTCAAACTGTTGTTTTTTTTCTTGGTTAGACACACTTTACCTATCAAATGGCGGCAAATTCAAATTAACGACTTCTATTCTCCAGCCCTCTTCTGTTTCTTAAACTATTAGCTGTCAAACTGTTGTTTTTTTTTCTTGGTTAGACACACTATACCTATCGAATGGCGGCAAATTCAAATTAACGACTTCTTTTCTCTAGCCCTCTTCTGTTTTTTAAACTATTAGCTGCCAAACTGTTGTTTTTTTTTTCATGGTTAGACACACTTTACCTATACAATGGCGGCAAATTCAAATTAACAACTTTTATTCTCTAGCCCTCTTCTGTTTCTTAAATTATTAGCTGTCAAACTGTTGTTTTTTTTTTCTTGGTTAGACACACTTTACCTATACAATGGCGGCAAATTCAAATTAACAACTTTTATTCTCCAGCCCTCTTCTGTTTCTTAAATTATTAGCTGTCAAACTGTTGTTTTTTTTTTCTTGGTTAGACACACTTTACCTATCAAATGGCGGCAAATTCAAATTAACGACTTCTATTCTCCAGCCCTCTTCTGTTTCTTAAACTATTAGCTGTCAAACTGTTGTTTTTTTTTCTTGGTTAGACACACTATACCTATCAAATGGCGGCAAATTCAAATTAACGACTTCTTTTCTCCAGCCCTCTTCTGTTTCTTAAACTATTAGCTGTCAAACTGTGGTTGTTTTTCTAGGTTAGACACACTTTACCTATCAAATGACGGCAAATTCAAATTAACGACTTTTTTTCTTCAGCCTTCTTCTGTTTCTTAAACTATTAGCTGTCAAACTGTTGTTTTTTTTTCTTGGTTAGACACACTTTACCTATACAATGGCGGCAAATTCAAATTAACAACTTTTATTCTCCAGCCCTCTTCTGTTTCTTAAATTATTAGCTGTCAAACTGTTGTTTTTTTTTTCTTGGTTAGACACACTTTACCTATCAAATGGCGGCAAATTCAAATTAACGACTTCTATTCTCCAGCCCTCTTCTGTTTCTTAAACTATTAGCTGTCAAACTGTTGTTTTTTTTTCTTGGTTAGACACACTTTACCTATACAATGGCGGCAAATTCAAATTAACAACTTTTATTCTCCAGCCCTCTTCTGTTTCTTAAATTATTAGCTGTCAAACTGTTGTTTTTTTTTTCTTGGTTAGACACACTTTACCTATCAAATGGCGGCAAATTCAAATTAACGACTTCTATTCTCCAGCCCTCTTCTGTTTCTTAAACTATTAGCTGTCAAACTGTTGTTTTTTTTTTCTTGGTTAGACACACTATACCTATCAAATGGCGGCAAATTCAAATTAACGACTTCTTTTCTTCAGCCTTCTTCTGTTTCTTAAACTATTAGCTGTCAAACTGTTGTTGTTTTTCTAGGTTAGACACACTTTACCTATCAAATGGCGGCAAATTCAAATTAACGACTTCTATTCTCCAGCTCTCTTCTGTTTCTTAAACTATTAGCTGTCAAACTGTTGTTTTTTTTTTCTTGGTAAGACACACTATACCTATCAAATGGCGGCAAATTCAAATTAACGACTTTTATTCTCCAGCTATTTTCTGTTTCTTAAACTATTAGCTATCAAACTGTTGTTGTTTTTCTAGGTTAGACACACTATACCTATCAAATGGCGGCAAATTCAAATTTGGAGCAGAAATAAGCCGTTTTTTGTTGTTTTTATTTATGTATTGTCTAGTTACTTGATAACTACGTATATACCGCGAATCTGCACTTAGTCATCATGTTTCAAAATCCAATAATACTACAAACATCATAAAATTATCACTGTTTGTTTTAGGCTAGATAAGAAGATAAGAATTTAGTACATTGTGCTACAGGTGTTAATTGAAACGTCGTACAGGTGTAAAAACGTCATATTCATTACCAAAATATTATTTTAATATTACTTTAGACCTATAATTCGAATGGTAAGTAAAATTTATTCTAATAAATCCAAATTTTCTATAATAATTATAGAAACAAGGGGTTTATTCCAAAAATTTCTTATCAAAGATAAAAATTGCGCAAATTTTTCTGTTCCAGATAAAATGTTTCGTTTTGTGCTAATTTCTGTGGCATTGGCAGTGGTAACAGGGCAAGGCCCATCGCCATTTTGCGACATTTGCACTTGCAATATAAATAAAACTGAAGTCTTCTGCAATCATGCCATTGGAATTCAATTATGGACCAATACCAGCTGGTTTGATACCCAAACTAAGCAAATCTACCCCCTGGAGAGGGTTACTGTCCAAAATAGTCCCGTGCTATCCCTGGAACAACCTTTTCCCCAATCTGACGTTGTCTATTTAAATTTGGCAAATAATTCCATTGTAAATATTAGCGATAATATTTTTAGCAATCTGCAAAAAATGGAAGTGCTAATTTTGAGCTACAACAACATTCAGTTGCTGCATCCCAACGCATTTTATGTGTGTTTTGTTTGTATTTATTTTTGCGGTTTTAATGGCACTTTTTAGGGGAAGTTTGTGGAGGGGGACGTCTATCCGTTGAGTTCGCTTAAAGAAATGTACTTAGACCACAACAAAATTCACTCTTTAGATGGAGACACGTTTGAACATACTTCTAGAGTCGAGGTTCTATCCGTAGCTCATAATCCGCTTGTAATCCTAGATCAGCAGACGATTGTTGCTCTGACCAGCTTGCCTTCTTTAAAAGTAACTATTTTTGTTTATTGGATATTATTCACGTTAAAGATGGAGTGCAAATAAACAAAACACAACACATGGTTGGGATTCTATGGCTAGTACTGGATGCAAAGACTATACATATTGCGTCACGTAGCTTGCGTGACGTCACTTCATCTTTAACGTGAAAATAGTATAGACATAAATGAAAAAACTGCTACTCTCTATTGACAAGATTGATAACACTACAAAATTTTGTGCTATAAATGACAGTTTTAAAATTTTGACAGCTGTTATCAATGTTTGCTGCTGATTATTACAACACTAAAGAAGATTGTGTAGCTGAAAATTATTTTGAAGTTTATTTTTAAGATAAAATTTTTTAAATTTTGTTTGGTTAGATCTTGAAAGATTTTTTTTTGGTGAAGTTGTCTAGTTGAGGATAATCGGCACAAAAATTGACACTTTACAAGTATCACTGACAACGTGTATAAACTATAGAAAAAATCTAAAACGTCTTTAAAGATGCTTAAATTTGCAAAAAGAAAATAATAATAATAATAATAATAATAATGTTAATTGTGCCTAAAAGTGCCTAAAAATTGTCAATTTTAAACAAAAATTTTCTATCTTCTTCTTCAGTTGACGATAATCTACATAAAAAATGGAAAATTTAGTTTTTATTTAAATAGTTTATTGAAAATTTTTGAAAAAGATAGTTTTAGAGCAGCCAAAGTGTCAAAAAATTTTTGGCAAAAATACTTTTTCAGTTGACGATAATCTTTACAAAAGTGCCAGATTCAACTTTCTTCTCAAATTTTGCGCCATTGTCAATTTTAGACAAAAACTCTCTATTTTGATGTTTAGTTGACCATAATTCACACAAAAAATAGCAAATTTTGTTTATATTTGAATGATTTATTGAAAATGTTGAATTTTTTTTAAAAAAGATAGTTATAGAGCAGCCAAAATATCAAAAATTTTTGGGTACAAAACATACTTTTTTTATAGCTAACTTATTCAGTTGACGATAATCTACACAAAAAACGGCCAATTTGTTTTTTTTTTGTATAAAAATTACTGACCGTATATAAATCATTAAAAGTTTTAGACATTTCTTTAAAAAGATAGATTTAGAGCAGCCAAAGTTTCAAAAATTATACTTTTTTTATAAATAAGTTATTCAGTTGACGATAATCTAAGCAAAACTGACAGATTCGACTTTTTTCCTGTTTTTTTCTTTTAATAACCGCTGAAAACGACTTTAAATCATTAAAAAAAAAATTAAAACAGATAGTTTTAGAGCAGTCAAAGTGTCAAAAAATCTTCAAGTTTTAGCAAAAATATTTTTTTAATAGCTAAGTTTTTCAGTTGACGATAATCTCAATTTTCTTCTTAAACTTTGCCACAAAAATAGTCTTAAATCAGCCAGAGTATCTAAAAAATTGTCAATTTTAGGCAAAAAGTCTTTATCTTCTTTTTAGTTGACGATAATCTACACAAAAAATAGCAAATTTGTTTTTTTTGTATTAATATCACTGACAACGTCTATGAATCATTAAAAGTTTTTGACATTTTTTTAAAAAAGATAGATTTAGAGCAGCCAAAGTGTCAAAAAGTCTTCAAATCTTGGCAAAAAATACTTTTTTTATAGCTAACTTATTCAGTTGACGATAATCTGACACAAAACTGGCAAATCGAACTTTTTTCTTAAATTTTGCACCAAAAATAGTCTTAAATCAGCCAGAGTATGGAAAGTATTGTCAATTTTAGACAAAAAGTTTTTATCTTCTTGTTCAGTTGACAATAATCTACACAAAATATAGCAAAATTGTTTTTTTTTTGTATTAATATCACTGAACGTCTGTGAATCATTAAAAGTTTTTGACATTTTTTAAAAAAGATAGATTTAGATCAGCCAAAGTGTCAAAAATTTTTCAAATCTTGGCAAAAAATACTTTTTTTGGGGCCAAGTTATTCAGCTGGCAATAATCTACAAAAAACTGGCAGATCTAACTTTTTTCTCAAATTTTTCGCCAAAAATAGTCTTAGATCAGTCGGAATATCTGAAGTATTGTCAATTTTAGACAAAAACTCTCTATTTTGTTGTTTAGTTGACCATAATTCACACAAAAAATAGCAAATTTTGTTCATATTTGAATGATTTATTGAAAAAAAGATAGTTTTAGAGCAGTCAAAATATCAAAAAATTTTGGCCAAAAAAACTTTCTTCTTAAATTTGGCGCCAAAAATAGTCTTAAATCAGCCTGAGTATCCAAAGTATTGTCAATTTTAGGCAAAAACTCTCAATTTTGTTGTTTAGTTGACCATAATCTACACAAAAAATAACAAATTGTTTTTTTTTGTACTAATATCTCTGACATCGTCTATGAATCGTAAATTTTAGAAATTAAAAAAAAAACAGTTTTAGAGCAGCCAAAGCGTCAAAAAATCTTTCAATCTTGGCAAAAAATATTTTTTTTAAGCTAACTGATTCAGTTGACGATAATCTGACACAAAAATTTGCAAATTTTGTTTTTATTTAAATGATTTTTTAAAAATTTTTTAAATTTTTCCAAAAAAGATAGTTGTAGAGCAGCCAAAATGTCAAAGAATCTTTGCATTTTGGCAAAAATATAAGTATTGTCTATTTTTTGCAAAAAATCTTCTTGTTCACTTGACGATAATCAACACAAAAAATAGCAAATTTGTTTTTTTTCTGTTCTAATATCAAAAAAAAATTTTAAAAAATTAAAAAAAAAATAGTTTTGGAACCGCCAAAGTGTCAAAGAATTTTCAAGTCATAACAAAATATTTTTTTTAAAGCTAAATTGTTCAGCTGACGATAATCTTTACAAAATTAGCAGATTTAACTTTCTTCTTGAATTTTGCGCCAAGAATAGTCTTAGATCAGCCAGAGTATCTAAAGTATTGTCAATTTTAGGCAAAAAGTCGTTATCTTCGAGTTCACTTGACAATAATTGACACAAAAAGTATCAAATTTGACTTTTTTTTGTATTAATATCACCGACAACCTCTATAAATCATTGTAAATTTTTAATTTTTTTTTTAAAAACATAGTTTTACAGCAAACAAAGTGTCAAAAAATCTTCAAATTTTGGCAAAAAATACTTTTTTTAAAGCTAGGTTATTCAGTTGATGATATTTTTTCCCAAACAAGCAAATTCGTCTTTTTCCTTGAATTTTTCGGCTTAGATCAGCCAAATTATTGTCAATTTTCACTCAAGACACTGTTCTCCATTTTGTCATTACTCTTTTTGTGCTTATTTTTAGATAGTTTTATGCGGTATTTGATGTTTTTGCTTAGAACTGACATTTTGACACATTAGTAGTGTTTTTTTTTTGTTTTTGAGACAGTTTTTGTAGTGTCGCAAAAAAATAGAGTTAATTCTTCCAATATCTTCTAGTGACAAAATCTTTTTTGCTATTTTTGGTCTTTGGGCAGATTTTAATAGCTGTTATCTTTGCGTATTTTCGCTTAGAAAAATACTTTTTTTTTTGTTTATTTGTTTATTTTGGTAAATACTCTCCTGCTTCTCCACATAATTTATTTTTTGAATATTATACAGAAAAGTTTCAAATTTGTAATAATTTTTAATGAAATTTTATAGTTTTTGAAATTAGTTTGTTTTTTTTTCTATTTTGCATATAAAAACATAAATAATATTTTGATTATAAATTTGTTTTAAATGAAATTACTGGATTTTTGCTTAATATTCATTAAAACAAAAAAAATCGAATTCTCGTAAAAATTTTATCTTTTTCACAAATTATTTTTAATTTTTTAAATTTAAAAAAGTATGTTTTTTAGACAATATCTTCTGGACTTTATGACTTCTTAATTGTATCTATTAAAAAATACCTTTTTAGAAATTATTAGATATACCTGACGTCTTCTACATTTTTTTAATGCATGTAGAGGTCACTAGATGTCAATTTTGATGGATACAAATTGGAATAAAACGTATATCGCTGAATGGATTTTTTTTACTTACAGCATCTAGACTTAAGTTACACGCAATTGTCAACACTACCAGATTATTTCCTACACACACCAAAAAACTTGGATTTTCTGGATTTGAGTGGTAATGCCTTTGAGCGCGTTCCAGAAGCTTTGAAATTGTCCACTTCTTTGAGAACTTTGTTCCTAAATAATAATCCGATTGTAAACATCACAAGAGAGACGTATGTCTTAACTTAATAAACAATGTATTGTTTGTATTTATTTTATAATTTTAGGGGGTTTCCCAATATTTCTACTTTAGAAATTCTTCACATAAGTCACATGCCCAAATTGGCTAATGTGAGTAAAGGAGCCCTGAGCAACTTATCAAATCTACGTGAGCTCTACGTTTATGGAAATAGCGAATTAACCCATTTGGATCAAGATGCCTTATCTGCTAAGCGGGATGGTGCAGATTATAATACCTGGCCACCATTATCAAAGGTAAGCAAATGTTTTGTTTATTTTTGTTGTTTCTATTGTCATCTTCTTTCCTCCTCTTCTTTATTATCATTTTTACTCTCTTGATGTATTTCCATTTTCTTTTGTTTTTTATACTAGAATTCTTTTGTTTTGTGTTACTACTACTTTTGTTTTAGCTTTATATCCAAGACAACAAGCTAGCAAGACTTGACATGCAGTTTATCATGCCTTGGAAAAACCTCAAAGAGCTAGACATGACAGACAACCCCTGGACTTGCGAATGCGAAAATGAATGGATGGTTGACGAATTAATGCCCATTTATGAAAAAATTGATATTGAAAAAGCTAAAGCCCTAAAGTAAGTCATTTGGCTATTCTTACCAGTACCAGAATTAATCACCAAAATTTTGCTCAGATGCGCTGCTCCAATAGAAATGGCTTCCACAACATTTTACGAAATTTACAAGAAAGAGGGCTCTATGAGATGCCTAGATGCTTATGGTAATAGGCCGGAAAGAGACGGAATTATGCTAGTAGGAGTTTTGGCGGGAGTTTTAATCACTATCCCGATTATTCTTTTTGTTGTTTATGCCTATCAAAGGCATTGGTTCGGATTATTTGATAATTCGCCTGCTGCCTTCAGCAGGCAATTTTACAAAAGAACTGTCAGTAATGACGAGTATTTTTAAGTTAGAGGTTTTGTTTACAATACAAACAGTATTTTTGGTTAATTTTATAGGTTAGGTTATGCGCAAAAAACTGAAATATTACTGTAAAATAAAGTCTGTGTTTCCTATAAGATTTTAACTGTTTGTCAGTTCAGTGACCGTTCCTTGCACAGTGGTGTTATCTAGTAGTGGAAATTGACACTACAGCTTAAACATTGTCTTCGCTTTGAGTTGGAACATTTCTTATGTCTAACGGTTATTGTCATTTTTGACAATTTTTTTCTGTCTGCGGCTTTTAGTTCTCTGAAAAGCAAAAATAATTATCATTTGTCAAATTGTATATTTGACAATTTCAAAACGGCCAATTTTAGAAAAAAAAAATGCCATTATTGATATCTGATAAAATCTTTATTTCAGACGCTTTGCCTATTTTAGATTAGTTTGTGGTGCAATTTTATTGTTTTTATTGATGTTTTAATAAATATTATGTTTTTGTAGTATTTTTGTCATTATATATCACTGGATTCTAATTATTTATCCTCTTTGAAGTAATGTGAGTCAATTTAGTGGTGTTTTTGTTTGAATTTAATCAAAACAAAAGCAGATAGAAAATAACTTCAAACAAGAGGCGCTATTGTGATAACTTGGTTGTCCAACCAACAATCTATCTGATTGTTGTTAAATTGGTATCATTTTTGATGCTGTCACGTGAAGGGCCAATAAAACAACAGCTGGAGGAAAACAAAATTAAAAATGAAAACAATATTGTGTTTTCTATAGTAGAATCAATCATATTTTTAAAACTATAACGAATAGAATTATAGCGACTGCTAGAAACCAATGGAAAGCTAAAAAATCCACATATAAACTATAATTTTTTATAGTAGAATCAGCCATATTTTGAAAATTATAATAAATTGAATGATAGCGACTGCTATAGAAGCAATAGAAAACTTGAAGATTAATATATAAACTATAGTTTTTTATAGTAGAATCAGTCATATTTTGAAAAATATAACGAATAGAATGATAGCGACTGTCATTGAACCGATAGAAAGCTTAAAAATCAACATCTATAGTTTTTTATAGTAGAATCAGTCATACTTTCAAAACTATAACGAATAGAATGATAGCGACTGCTATAGAGTCGATAGAAAACTTGAAGATTAATATATAAACTATAGTTTTTTATAGTAGAATCAGTCATATTTTGAAAAATATAACGAATAGAATGATAGCGACTGTCATAGAACTGATAGAAAGCTTAAAAATCAACATCTATACTTTTTTATAGTAAAATCAGTCATACTTTCAAAACTATAACGAATAGAATGATAGCGACTGCTATAGAGCCGATAGAAAACTTGAAGATTAATGTATAAACTATAGTTTTTTTATAGTAGAATCAGTCATATTTTGAAAAATATAACGAATAGAATGATAGCAACTGTCATAGAACCGATAGAAAGCTTAAAAATCAACATCTATAGTTTTTTATAGTAGAATCAGTCATACTTTCAAAACTATAACGAATAGAATGATAGCGACTGTCATAGAACCGATAGAAAGCTTAAAAATCAACATCTATAGTTTTTTATAGTAGAATCAGTCATACTTTCAAAACTATAACGAATAGAATGATAGCGACTGCTATAGAGCCGATAGAAAACTTAAAGATTAATATATAAACTATAGTTTTTTATAGTAGAATCAGTCATATTTTAAAAAATATAACGAATAGAATGATAGCAACTGTCATAGAACCGATAGAAAGCTTAAAAATCAACATCTATACTTTTTTATAGTAGAATCAGTCATACTTTCAAAACTATAACGAATAGAATGATAGCGACTGCCATAGAGTCGATAGAAAACTTGAAGATTAATATATAAACTATAGTTTTTTATAGTAGAATCAGTCATATTTTGAAAAATATAACGAATAGAATGATAGCAACTGTCATAGAACCGATAGAAAGCTTAAAAATCAACATCTATAGTTTTTTATAGTAGAATCAGTCATACTTTCAAAACTATAACGAATAGAATGATAGCGACTGCTATAGAGCCGATAGAAAACTTGAAGATTAATATATAAACTATAGTTTTTTATAGTAGAATCAGTCATATTTTAAAAAATATAACGAATAGAATGATAGCAACTGTCATAGAACCGATAGAAAGCTTAAAAATCAACATCTATACTTTTTTATAGTAGAATCAGTCATACTTTCAAAACTATAACGAATAGAATGATAGCGACTGCCATAGAGTCGATAGAAAACTTGAAGATTAATATATAAACTATAGTTTTTTATAGTAGAATCAGTCATATTTTGAAAAATATAACGAATAGAATGATAGCAACTGTCATAGAACCGATAGAAAGCTTAAAAATCAACATCTATAGTTTTTTATAGTAGAATCAGTCATACTTTCAAAACTATAACGAATAGAATGATAGCGACTGCTATAGAGCCGATAGAAAACTTGAAGATTAATATATAAACTATAGTTTTTTTGAAATAGAATCAGTGATATTTTAAACTATAACGAATAGAATAATAGCAACGGCTATAGAACTAATAGAAAAACTTAGAGATTAATATATGAACTATAGTTTTTTAACTATATTCTTAAAACGATAAAGAATATTAGAAAGAAGTTTTCTTGGTCTGTTTCTCTGTTATTTTGTGTTAATAGTTAGACCAATCAGACGCAAGATAGATAGATACAAATCTTTAAAAATACCAAAAAAAAAACTTTTTTTTCTTAAAATATATATATAAAGAGCTTAAAGATTAATTCAAAACCTATAGTTTCCTATAGTAGAATTAATCATTTCTTCTAAACTATAAAGAATATTAAGTTGCACTTTCTCGGTTTGTTTTCTATCAATTTTTCAGTAATTTTTTCGTAAAAGCACAACAATCAGACTTTAGTGCAGATTTTTAAAAAAATCAAAATTTTATCTCGATTTTTCACAATCAAAAATAGTCAAAAATTAAAATCACTTATGTATGCTGAAATTGAATGTTTTTTGATAAGTGAATCAAGATTATCTTCATTTTAAAGAGTTACAGCACTTTAAAACTTAATAAATTGACAAGAAATAGAGATAATTTTAACAAAAAGTACGTTATATCACAAAATAAAGACTCAATTTAACCAAAATTTTCAAAAAAAAATCGTTTTTTTTTGCTATTTCTCTTTACTTTTATAGTTTAAGAATAAAAAAAAATGCCATTGGACAGATAGAAAACTTAAAAATTAATAGTTTTATTATTTGGAAAACTGTAAGGAATATTAAATATATTTTTTTTGTTTTCTATTAGATTCTTAGTAACTTTTTTTAAAAAAGCACAAAAATAAAACTGAAAATTAAAAATCTTTGTTACAATTCTACAGCAAAATTTTTTTGTAACTTTTTTTGTTGGGCAATTAATAATGAATCACTCAGTATATAGTTTTGATTTTTTTTGAAAAAAGTTAACTTCCATTATGACATAAATTTAATAACTTGGTTGTCCAACCAACAATCTATCTAATTGTTGCTAAATTAGCTAATTAAATAATAGTCAGCTTTTCTAGTAGCAGGGCCAACAAAACAACAGCTGGAGGAAAACAAAATTAACTATGGAACCATATTTGTGGTTCACCTAAAAGTACAAACTTGACAAAATCAAAATACATTTTTTTTAAGTATTTTGAAATATTTGACGCGGATTTTGAGCTCTTTTTTTAACATTTTTATCGTCGCCTGTCATTTTTATTATTATTTAGCATTCATGGCTATCTAGTTTTTGTCATATTTGTATTTTTTTAAGTGGCTTTTTAGATGCAATTGCAAACGTCAACATTGTTTTTAACGGATAAACAAAAACAAAAGCCAAACAGTGCGCAAAATTGTTTTCTAGACAATAGATTTCAAAAGTTTTTTGAACTTATAGTAATTTGCGGTTAGTAGTCTCAGTCATTTTCATTAAAAAAAATTCTCGCCTGGGCGGGATTCGAACCCACGACCCCTCTAAGAAAAGATGCCAAAAGTACTATCGTTAGTCACCTGATTCAGAAAATAACTATGAAAACTGACTAAGTAACGTATTGTCGAAAACAATTTGTCCAATTATTGTTGATTGTATTAAAATACAGCGATCAAAGACATGCAATGATGAAGAAATTAAATGATTGCATAATATAAGCCATTTAACGATTCGATTATCAAATGGGTTATTATAACGATAATATTCTAAAGGTTAATCGTTTAGTGTCCACCGCATGATATCACATGAAATGTCACCAAATGTCAGCTTTTGTACGCTACGGCCTCTAATGTTACCAACTTACAGAGAATATTTTTAGACGCTTTTAAATTTCAAATAATTGAGAGAATTTTTGTAATTTAGCTTTTTACTTCCGGTTTTATTGTGAATAAAGTCGAGTACCTCGCACTTCCGTCAAGATGACGCCCCTCAATCTAGTCGGATGCTGCCGGCCTACTTAACTTAAGTGACATCTTTTTAGTGTTTTTCTTTATATGCATACACAATAAAAGCTCTGAAGGGTCGAAAGGGCTTTCTCCGCTGTCACGACATAAATCCGGGAGCTTTTCAGATTTTTACCCTCTTCATTACTCCGGGTCCACTTGTAAACGCCTTAACAAGGACGGATAGTAGCTGCAATTATTTTTAAATGAAATTTGATAAGGATGTCGTCACACGAAAGTTTCTTATCAATAGAGGTAACATGGCTTATCGGAAAATCGCTGACGAGACTCATTAGTGAAATCTGCGGGTGCACACATTTCTCAGGCTTATCTAATTTTCGAGATTTTCTCTAATGTGGGAAAAATTGCGCTTTTCTTAAGTTAAATAAAGCAGCTATAAAATGAGCCTAAAGGGCTATGTGAAACTGATAGTTTTCCAAAAGGAGAAGATAAGGTTTATGACACTGTATTGTATGGTACATCATCAAACATTACAGCTGCTTAAGCAAGGCGACAATTGGTCGCCCGGACAAATGCGCATCACAACTTGCTCGGACAGCTGTAATGTTGAGTGATATACCAAACATGACAGCCATAAACAGCGATAATTTTTGCGAATTTAAGAATCAGCCTAATAAATTCTTATTGTGTATCAATAATTGCATTTTGAGGCAATATCCAGACGGCCGATGGATAACCTAATAGTGGAAGCTGCTTCATCCCTTTTAATTTATTACACACTTCTACCCAAAGCAAATATTATTATCTTGATTAAACAGGGTGTACACACCAGTCCTGCCAACCTAATCGTTTCCGTACGGCTCTTAATTGGGGATTGTAAAAACAAGTCACCCTTGACGGATGCCCGTTTGTCGATTGTTCGCATATCAGGTTACTAGGGTTACTTCTATTCATTCGTGCCTTTAGACACTGATTTTATTACGTTTCTATGACACGTACAGTGCCCTGCAGTTTAGATTTTATTAGATTTGGTGCTTTGATTATCAAAATAAGAAACGCTAAATTATATTGTACCTATCCACCTCTCCATATTGTTGTCTAAGCATTCCTACCCTAAAGGGCATATTTATTTAATTACTGCGCTTTTTGATCTTTATTGCGTTTCATTTGCTTGAAATTATGCTTTATTTGAATAATAGAATAATTATTCAGAGATCAATTTATTCACTTTTGATCACTTTTTGTACAAATAGTGATTGTCAGTGATTAATAGTGATTGTCAGTGATTATCCCAATCAAAATATAAATAAATTTAATAATTTATATCGCGTATGTAAAGCAAAAGAAAATTTTTGCCAAATTTTTATGTTATTTGTTCAAAAAGTTTGGAAAATATTCATCCCCTGCGAGTTTATGGGGTGAATCCTCAATGATCCATTCTGGTACTGTTGATATCTCTAAATAATCGGAAACAGTCTTGAAGAATCAAAAAGAAAAAACCAGAGTTTGATAACACCAATCACTACAAATGTTTCTATTAATAAAAAGAAAAACTGTGGACGTGGACAGCAAAATTGATTCGTTTTCTAAATATTTTCTTTACAAAACATTACCTATGTCTGAAAACTGTCTAATAACGCTAGAACAAACTTATTCTATTCATTTTTTTTATAATGTATAAACTGTATATATAAATTAAATATTGAATATCGTGCTTGAAGAAGCTAAATAGCGTGCATTTTTTATAACAATGACGAGCATTTTTTAATATTTTTCTCATTTAATTATAGCACACGCATTTGTGGCAACAGTACGAAGTTAGGAGTTACACTAAAGTAGATAACACTTTTGAAAATAGCAGGAAAATGTTACGATAACAAAGAATAAAAATATTAGTTTTTATATGGAAAACTGATAAAAATAAGTTATGTAAGTAACTTGAATATGTACAAATTCTATTTTATTCTATTATCCTAAGATCTTTGTAAGATTTGCTCTTAATTTTTATAGATCCACCTCTAAAAATACTTTCTCTTCCACAGAGAAACAATTTGTTATTAAAAATACAAAAAAATTGTAATGAGAATTTGAGATTTTATTAAATTTTTGAAACTGCCTTTAAGACACTCTAGTTTAAACCAAAATCGAACGTTTATAAACCAAAAACTCCCCAATTTGGTTACCTTTGGTTATTTGTGCTTTTCATTACGCGAAATTGACACAATTTCAACAAATCTTGAATATCTCAGCAATTAACAAAGATTTTTAATAATAATTTTTACAAATTTATTTAGAACGAGAGGATGGTTGCGCACCCTTTGGGTGCTTACGTTTGTCTTACTTCATTACTTCATTCCATTTTAATTTTATTTATTATTTAACTAAAATAGTTTTACTCTTCAATGTAATTCTAAATGTGTGTTTGTGAAATTTTAGGATTAGAGAAAAAGATGTTGTTTACTGAATTTCATAGCACATTTATTGTACAAACAACGTTTTGTCTATAAATTAAGCTTCGTCAGGTTTACGTGCGAAACAGCCAAAACATATTTTTTTTATATTCTTTTTATTTTTCTATCTTGTGTTTAATCTAAACATTTTTTCTTCTTTATGTTTCATCTTATTTTTG